>CM050167.1:329666211-330266211 GCA_027410445.1 Discoglossus pictus
ATATATATATATATATATAAATAATGTCCCAGTGCACATTTTGTTGTATATATGTATTTTTTTTTATTAGTTTATGGCCTCCAGCCCATGATGCCATGTCCCCCCAGGCTAAGCCTTCATGTCCCCCAAGGCCAGGCCTTCATGGGCCCGATCAGTCAGATCTGTCACTATCAGTCAGACCCATCAGACTACTTACATTCATCGAAGCTGTTCAGTTATCCACCACTATGCATCTCCTGCCTGTACGTTTTTCTGCAGAGGCAGGGACTTCCTGAATGACTTTGCATGCATGTGACGTAATTCTGAAACTCCCTGCCTCTGCAGAAAATGTGCAGGCAGGGGAGACATGGCGGAGGTGAATTGAGATGCTCCAATGAATGTAAGTAGTCTGATGGGTCTAATGGGGCATGGAGTTCTGCTCCCTCTCTCCAGCAGCGTGCATGCACAGCTCCCTCTCTCCAGGGGCGTGCACGCACAGTTCCCTCTCTCCAGGGGCGTGCACGCACAGTTCCCTCTCTCCAGGGGCGTGCACGCACAGCTCCCTCTCTTCGCAAAGGCCGCAAATGCTGTCAAGGAGCGCGAGGGCTGCAGTTCTTCGCGAGGGCTGCAGTTGCTGGCAAGGAGCGCCTGCGGCGCTCCTTGCCAGCAACTGCGACCCTCGCTTCGCGAGGGCCGCGGGCTCGCTATGCGAGCCCGCTAGCGTGAGCAACGGCTTAAGCAAGCTCGCCTGCTCACAACTATATATGTGATTGTATAATTTATTGAGTTCTAAAAATTCTATTTTGAGATTTGGTTCATTACTTATTTTTTCTTTGGGGTTATTTGAAAAAACAGTTTTTACCTCATTAGACCATGCTACTGGATCCCATTTTTGGGATAGAAACCCTGCCATATTCTCCTTTTTAATTTATTTCAATATTTTATTATTTTATTACACCGAGCTACACAAAAGATAGAACTATGTTCATATAGTAATTTAACCAAAAAAGAAAGAATAGGTGGCTCTAGGTGTACCTTTGTAATGACCTATTCATAGGGTGTGACTAAGGGTAAATAACATATATAAATAACTTGAAAAGACCCCCAAGAAAAAATAAGTAATGAACCAAATCTCAAAATAGAATTTTTAGAACTCAATAAATTATATAAAAAACAAATACACAGTTTGGGATTAATAGGTGTGCACTATTAAAGGGTACTTTCTTTCTCTACAAGTTATTTCTCTACCAAATGACTGGAGAAAAGCAGAGGTGATACCTATATTTAAGAAGAGAGCAAAGAACAAATCCAGGATTTATTATAGACTTGTTAGTCTAATTTAAACAAGATTATAAATAGGAATCAACACAGATTTATGAGGGATAGGTCATGTCAAACAAACCTAATTAGTTTCTATGAAGAGGTTAGTAGGAACTTGGATCAAGGCCACTGAGGGTGGTTGTATATCTGGACCCATGTTGCAGGAAAAAATGAGAGAATGTCATGAGAGAATGAATATTGAAGGTCAGTGTTTATTTTCAAGTGGCTGGCTCACCCGATTCAAGGTTCGTCATGGCATCCAAAAGCTTGTCAGGTGAACAGAAATCAGCTGATTTGGAAGCTGCAGCTTCATTTCGTGACGTGTTTAGTCAATTGGTAGCAGAAAATCACTTGACCCCGAGCAGATTTATAATGAAGATGAGACTGGATTAATGTGGAAGTGTCTGACCACTTCTACTTTGGCTAGTGGTAATGAGAAGGTAGTTCACGGGTTCAAGCAAAGTAAAGAGCGTATAACTGTGCATCAGGAAATCATAAGCTTAAGTTGTGTGTGATTGGCAAACTTGCTAAACCAAGGTGCTTCAAAGGCATAACTAACCTCCCTGTAGATTACTATGCATTAACGCATGCAGTTGGATGAACGCAGACATTTTTAACAAGTGGTTTCATCGTTAGTTTGTTCCCAATTTTAAAAATAATTTACGAAAGAAAGGAATACAAGAGAATAGTAACGTTTTGTTGCTCCTCCTGCTGAACAGCTCATTTAGGGCAACATTTTGGTACGTTATCTTCCACCTACAGTGGGGTAAAAAGTATTTGATCCCCTGCTGATTTTGGACGTTTGTCCATGACAAAGAAATGATCACTGTGTATAATTTTAATGGTAGGCATATTTTAGAATAATAACAGAATAACAAAAACAAGAAAAACACATGTCAAAAAAAGTTATAAATTGATTTGCAGGTCAATGAGTGAAATAAGTATTTGACCCCTTCGACTTAGTAATTGGTGGCAAAACCCTTGTGGGCAGAGGTCAGACGTTTCTTGCAGTTGGCCACCAGGTTTGCACACATCTCAGGAGGGATTTTGTCTCACTACTCATTGTAGATCCTCTCCAAGTCAAGTTAAGGGTTTGAGGCTGATGTTTGGCAATTCGAACCTTCAGCTTCCTCCACAGATTTTCTATGGGATTAAGGTCTGGAGATTTGCTAGGCCACTCCAGGATCTTAATGTGCTTCTTCTTGAGCCATTCCTTTGTTGCCTTTGCTGTGTGTTCTGGGTCATTGTCATGCTGGAATACACATCCACGACCCATTTTCAATGCCCTGGCTGAGGGAGGAGGTTCTCACCCAAGATTTGATAGTACATGGCCCTTTACATTGTCCTTTTGATGTGGTGCAGTTGTCCTGTCCCCTTCGCAGAAAAACACCCCCAAAGCATAATGTTTCCAAATCCACATTTGATGGTGGGGATGGTGTTCTTGGTGTTATAGGCAGCATTCCTGCTCCTCCAAATACGGTGAGTTGAGTTGATGCCAAAGAGCTTGATTTTGGTCTCATCAGACCACAACACTTTCACCCAGTTCTCCTCTGAATCATTCAGATGTTTATTGGCAAATTTCCTGTACATGTGCTTTCCTGAGCAGGGGGCCTTGTGGGCGCTGCAGAATTTCAGTCCTTCACGGCGTAGTGTGCTACCAATTGTTTTCTTGGTGACTATGGTCCCAGCTGCCTTGAGATCATTAAGAAGATCCTCTTGTGGTGTTCTGGGCTGATTCCTCACCATTCTCATGATGATTGAAACTCCATGAGGTAAGATCTTGCATGGAGCATCAGACCAAGGGAGGTTGGTAGTTATTTTGTGCTTCTTCCATTTGTGAATATTCGTACCAACTGTTGTCACCTTCTCACCAAGCTGCTTGCCGATGGTCTTGTAGCCCATTCCAGCCTTGTGTAGGTCTACAATTTTGTCCCTGACATCCTTGGACAGCTCTTTGGTCTTGGCCATGATGGAGAGTTTTGGAATCTGATTGATTGATTGCTTTTGTGGACAGATGTCTTTTATACAGGTAAAAAGCTGAGATTATGAGCACTCCCTTTAAGAGAGTGCTCCTAATCTCGGCTCGTTACCTGTATAAAAGACACCTGGGAGCCAGAAATCTTGCTGATTGACAGGGGATCAAATATGTATTTCTCTCACTGGCCAATCAATTTATAACTAAAAATGTTTTCTTTTTTTTGTTATTTTGTCTCTCACTGTTAAAATACACGTACCATTTGTCAGTGGACACACATTCAAAATCAGCAGGGAATCAAATACTTTTCCCCCCACTGTAATGTTACAAGTCTGATCCAACCAATGGATCAAGGAGTGATACAGAAAGTAAACATGTTCTACAGGCATGACTTCATGCGGAAACTTACTAATTTTGACGGTACAATTGTAGAGTTCCAAAAGAAATATAATCTGAAAGATGCTTGTGTGCTTGGGATTATGTGGCAAGTGAATCATTACAGAAATGTTGGAGAAAGTTGTGGCCAGTTGTCATGTCTGAGAAATCCTCCTCCTCCGCCTCCGTCGACTTAGAGAAGGTTCAAATCAATTGTTCGGCTGTCAGTTGCAGAGTTTATGACGAATTAGTTAGTTGACTCTGCTAATGACAAAATTAATTTGTTTCGAGATGATCTCAACGACTGGTTTGCTGTGGATAAAGCTACTCCAGTCACTCGTACACTAAACACAGAAGAAATCTGGAAATAAAGAATGTTGCAGAGGAGTAGGAGAGTGATGATGACGATGGGTGTGAGGTGGAAAAAGTATCCTGGCAGAGAGCTACTGCAGCATTTAAAACTAATAGATTTGGCAGAACAGCAACCTTTTTTCACTTCTCAGCATCTTATGCATCATGCAAAACCTGACTTTGCAGGAGAGGCATAAGGCCTCAAAGCAAGTTAATATCCGTTCATTTATACAGAAAACTGCACCCAAGTATACCAGTACAATATCATCTACAGATGAAGATCCAACACTAATCACGTCCACTTCTCCTGATCGTGTTCCAGCTAAATTATCAGCAGATCCTGATGATGACTGGTTTTCTGCTGCCGAAGGACTCCTATCAGGAGATGAAGCTGCTGGTTTTCCTAATGATCCTGATGTTATGTCTACGCAGTAAACTCTCTTTTTTAGTTAGTTTTTATAGTTCGTTGAAGTTAATCGAAGTGAAAAAATGTTTATGTTAGTTATGTTCAGTAGTTTAATGACATTTAATACAGTATGTACTGTACACTGCATTCCAAAAATCTATTTTTTAGGGTGCAAAAAAACAGGTGATGAGGTGAAGTCTGTCTTTATTTGCTTTAATTTGCTTTTAATTAGTTTATTTCAATCTCGATCTCAATGAAATACATTGTGAATGGTTTTGTGTGGGGTATAGGGCTAATTTGTGCTTTTTTAATAGTGACTCTCAAGCAATTAGTAACTACACTTATCCGGCAATCTGCAATCCCTGCGGGTGCCGGATAACGGGAGTTTACTGTATATAGAGTTCCTCCATTTTTGGCTACAAAGTATATAACCAAGCCTCTTCAGCATCCATGGTTGGCAGATAGAGTTGGATGTTCAATGGCTTGCAATAATTTGAATTCAAATCATTCTGTCATGTTCTTTGGGTTGTAACTGAGCACTGTTTTGGCTACTCCATTTCTTCTGCAGAATGGTTGTCTGATATGAAATGTCTTGATCCATTGCATTTGGTTTCACTAATTCCCAGGATATAAATGTTTGATCTTGTCACCTAATGTTAGACCACATACAATTTGCCTTGGTTCATAGTTCTAATATTCCAGGTTCTTATGCTGAATTGTTTTTTGCAAGGTGGACAAACCACTTTCTTAGGTCTGGTGCTATTCATACTTGCCCTATGCTCTTCCTCAGTAATGTGGTAAACACCTTTTGACCTGAGGTTCTCATATTCTGGTGCGATATTGTTATATCTCTACTTGTGTGTGTACATAACATTTATTGTAAAAAATACAGGAATGGTTTGCCAGTTCCTTCTCCAATAGGCCATGATTTGTCTGACCTCTCACAGCTTTATTGACGTTCATAATTCTCAGAGATATCAAATCTTAGTCCATGGAACCCCTGTTATAAAATAGAAATGGAGAGATTTTCCAATACTGCACCATTTAGTTAATCTTTCACAATAATAACATAAATGAAAAGCAATGCTACAGAAGGCACAGCAACAATATGCCAATATTTTCTCTTTTTGCATGTGACATTATCATGATTTATATACTGAATTGCATCCTGGTTTATAACAAAGTAGAATCCTTATCAGCGTCTTGACCGCTGTGCACGAACAATATGGAGATTGATAAAATATGATCTTTATCAGGGGATTTGGATTATTTTACATGTGCCAGGTCTTTTATTTTATTAGTTAAGCATTTTCTACACTTGCCATTGACTGTATGATTCCCAATTTCTGAAGATATAAGCAAAGATAATTTAATTTATTTAGTTCTGCCAGATACTTAGGGCCTCATTTTATTAACGGCCGTAGGAGATGCGGGGCCGCAAGGACCGGCCGCAAGCTATTCGGCTATTCTATTCCCCTCCGGCTGGGGATTCCGGCAGACTTGCGGCCGGTGCCTTGCTATCCCTTGCGGCCGCTCGCGCCGGAGGAAAGCCTTTAATCTAAAACGGCCGCAAGAGTTTCGGCCGCAAGAAAAGCCCGGTTGCTATTCTATTGCTCCGGGAACCCTCTTTGCAAGGCTAAAAGCGAGCCGCAGCTTACTTGCAGGAAAAAGGTCCCGCTAGCACCAATTAAGCACATTATAAAGCCGAAATAAAGCCATCCTGCACACTGAGGAGACTATAAAGTGATTGTAGGTGTTAGCAAAAATAGCACAACATTCCCCTACACTCAAATCCGTAAAAAAAATATTTTTTAATTTATGTCAAAAATCCATGTAAAAAGTCCCGAGGGCTTGGAGCACCTCAGACCCGCCTGCGCTGCGGCCGGAAAATAAACAGTTAATGTAAACTCGAATTTGGGCTGATGTGCAAGCTTGAGAGGGGGTTGCTATTAATCCTCATGTCCCCCAGTATGACCCCTAGCAGTTACAGAGCTGTACAGTGCCGTCTTGAATTTATTTTTGCATTTAAAGTTTTCTGAGCTTACGGCCGGTTGCAAGATATACGGCCGGCTGTAAGGGGAGATCCTTGCGGGGCCGTATAATTGAATTGCAAGATACCGGAACCCTCGCAAGGAATCGCAGCCTTGCGGACGTTTTACGGCCGATAATAGAATGAGGCCCTTAGTATCTTCCAAAGCAGTTACAGATGAATAGGAAGAACATGTGACGTAATCCCTGTAATATTCTATTAAATGTAATAAAAAAAATATTGATATAAAAGTTGCAAAAAAATACTCGTAATCGACCTATTAAAGAATTTTTCATAACTATGTAGACTCAGCATTTGCTTTTATCAAGATTTCTAGAACAGATATATTTTCATCCGGAAGTTAGGTTTCTTATTTTTACATGATTTATATTGTCTAGATAACACTAGAGAATTACATTTTTGCTTTTATTGCAATGATCAACATACTTCCCCCTTATGAGACACAGGGGTGGCTGGTGCATAGGGGTAAATGGGCAATCGCTCTCCCAGAATGAATTCACTGACTTAACCCCCCATCACTAGCTTGTTTAATTTAAATAATATACATATAACAATTAATTATATCATGTTCAATGTTTTATTTTTATTTTTATATCTGCTGCTGTCATTTTAAATGATGAACCATTTGGCAAACAGTTAAACACACTGACTTATCCCCTTATCACATCTCCCCTTGCTGGTGACTTGGGGCCCCATTCTATTACCGGCCGCAGCCGCTGCGGGGCCGCAAGGACCGGCCGCAAGCTTTACGGCTATTCTATTGCCTTCTGGCCGTGGGCTCCGGCAGGCTTGCGGCCGGCGCCTTGCTATCCCTTGCGGCCGCTCGCGCCGGAGGAAAGCCTTTGATCTAAAACGGCCGCAAGAGTTTCGGCCGTAAGAAATTCCTATTTGCAATTCAATTGCTCCGGGAACCCTCTCTGCAAGGCTAAAAACGAGCCGCAGCTTACTTGCAGCAAAGAGGTCCCGCTAGCACCAATTAAGAACATAAAATAGCCCAAATAAAGCCATCCTGCACTTTGAGAAGACTATAAAGTGATATTCGGTGTTAGAAAAAATAGCACATAATTACCCTATACTCAAATCCGTAAAATATTGTATTTTTAATATACGTAAAATATCCATGTAAAAAGTCCAGAGTGCTTGGAGCACCTCAGACACACCCACGGCGCAGCCGGAAAATAAACAGTTAATTCGAACTCGGGTTTGGGCTGATGTGCAAGCTTGAGAGTGGGTTCCTTTTAATCCTCATGTCCCCCAATATGATCCCTAGCATTTACAGAGCTGTACAGTGCAGGCTTGAATTTATTTTTGCGTTTTTATATTTCAGAGCTTAAGGCCGGTTCCAAGATATACAGCCGGCCGTAAGAGGAGATCCTTGCGGGGCCGTATAATAGAATCGCGAGTTAACTGAACCCCCCAAGGAATCGCAGCCTTACGGCCGATTTACGGCCGGAAATAGAATGAGGCCCTTGCTTTGTACTACAGATCAGGGCACAATGCTGCCTGTACTTGATTTGAAGCAATGAGCCTGTCTGTCACACACAGCATCACCCAATCAAAATGACTGGGAGGGAGCTGAATCTGTGGGACCTTTCAGGGACCTTTCAGGGACCTTTCAGGGATCACAATCAGAATGACTGTAAGGAGCTGAAGCTGTGGAAACCCATTGGGGCAAACCCCAGCTAATCACTGACACTGCCCCAGCCAATTAGGACCAGCCAATTAGGACTATATTATACCCAGAGAGGTGTTTCATTAGGAAGTGCTTTATTATTTAGTATTTATTCCTTAATTATTCATCTATTATCTTTATTATTGTTCATCTCTAATTTAGTAGAATTGCTCCCTTATAATGAATGGAACGCATATGAGTTCCAAGCGCCATCTTTATCCTTTATCCCCTTAGAGTGGGGCAATCCCGTTTGTGATAGGTAAGATGTGCGTAATGACGTCATAACGTTACGCACTCAAATAGGCATCATGACGTCATTGCGCAATACCGGAAGTGTCTGGGGTGTAAGGCGCATATACACAAGCTAAGGGGATGAAAGAATGGAAATTTAAGGGAGTGAATGTGCTATTACATATTTTACTGTGTCATTTATTGCACAATCAAAGGACCATACGCTAGGGGGTCAGAACACATTTCAAGTGCATTCTTTTATCCATTGAGAAAGCCCTGGAGACGGGCAAAACGCATCTGGTAGAGTGAGACACAGGGTAGTGTCTTGATATTTTAAGTTTTATCTTTTATTTTAGTAGATTACCTTTTATATTTCTTATTTATAGGTTTTGTGTAGCTAGCTATTTAAACTCTATGTAGGTACATTTTATAGACACTAGATTAATCTAGTATATCTACCATATCCATTGTATCATTTGTATTTATTTACACAGTTTGTTGAACATTATATTGTCTTGATTTATATCTGGATTTATACATTTAGATCTAGGCCCTCATCTCAGTAATTTTTAAACTATCCTAGGCCTCCCACATTTTTTGGAGGTGGAACATCTCCTGGTGTTTGTGCTAGAGACAAGAGTTTTGCAAGACTCTTTTAAGCAGACTGTTCACCTCGATTTGGAAGTGATAGGCCCTATCAGGATATTAGATAGAGTTGTTGCTGCGTGCATTTTTTTATGGATTCAAAGATTAAATAGTGATATATCTACAAGAGTCATCCAGGGTGTACAAGAGTCATCCAGGGTGTATATAAATTAAAGGAATACAAGAAAAAGGAAGGTGTTCACCTGTCAGTTATATGACATGGAATACCTCTTATGTAGAGGATATTAAATGTGAGTGTGCATTTTTTTATTCAAGTGTGTTTCCATATTAAAGATTTTATTGAATTGCACTAGGAAGAGGTGTGCACTCTCTCTTTTGTTTCCCTTTTTGTAATATTTAGTTGTGCTCTGCTGTGACCAGAGCGTTGGAGTAAGCTGACCCACTTTGCGAAGAAAAAGAAAAGAAAAGACAAAATAAATATTATATTTCTCAAGAGGTTTTGATCGGAGATTACAAGGATTGGACATCTTGATTTACGTACAATCACTATGGTGGACTAACTTAAGTACACCTTATTTCCTTCTTTATCCTGTATTTGGACAATACATATTTTTAAAATTGTGGAGTGTACCGACATTGTTTTTGAAATATTATTTATTGTTTGCGTATATAGATATTTTTGTTAACTTAGTTAACAAAAAACTACTACAAATTACTATTTTTTAATACAATAGTTGGCCCTCAACATTACTCTTTTGAATTAAGAAATTCTAGAACTATTTGGGACTAGTAGTTATTATAATTTGAGATATATTAGGCGCTCTTGTGAGATCAGAGATCCCCAGTAGTGGATAATTAATCTATATATTTTTGCACATATAATAGTTGTCAAACTGCGAGACGTCACGGTGTGTGTGGTGCGCACAAGTTAGGCGATGATCTCCGCAGGCCCTCATCGTCTGCAAGCCTCACGTAGCGAGGCGAGCTGTTAAGGCAATTGAACTTGCAGCACAAAGCACGCTCATTGCCTGCTCGCCTTGCAAAGTGAGGCAAACAGTGAAGGCAATGAAACACGTAAGCGCACGATCGCATTAGCCTCCAAGCACTTGACAAACGCGGGACTTAGAAAAAAAAAATTACAAGATAGCAAAAATACGAGATTAGCGGCCGAAACGCGAAAATCTAAAAAACACAAAAAACACAAAGAAAATACAAATAAATATAACAAAAGCATCACCCTCAGCACGGGGGAACAGCCAGGACATCTGGTAATGAGGTGGAATGCAAATTTAATGCGATTTCGACAACTTTCACCACACAAAAATCGCCTAAGCGAGAAAAAAAATGGCTGCCGAAAAAAAATTAAAACGAGGCTACACGACCCCGGATTGAGCCAAACACTGCCAAAAACTACAAAATACACTATTACAAATGATGGAAAATGATTGCGAGCCGCGTAACACATTAATAACATTACGAATTTACAATGGCACTTTACACAACTACACCAACGGATTTCCCTCGCGCACACAAACAATTTCTAATGCACAGTTGGGACATTCATTACACTTTATCATCAGAGCACCAACACTCAATCTGTACATTGTGTGCTGACAGAAAATATAAACAGATTTTTAGCTCTTTAGGCTATTGATTGCTGGATATATTAATTACAAATAGGTAAAGTATATTAATTTATTCAAGAACTAATTCATTCATTATTGATTAAGTAAATATAGATAAATATATATCTCTTTTATAATGAGTGATGAAGGTGCTAAGAGGAGCAAAAATAGACAAGACGAGAGGCTTGCCATGAGTGTCGAAGGTCCTCAGAGTACAAAAAGGTTCACATTGTGTGTCAAACAGCATTCCCATGGCTTCAAATTTTATTGTCCCGTCATTTTTGACTGGCAAGTCGCTTGTAAGACTATAATGGCTCATATGTGTTCATACTAATACAGTATAATAATAATAATAATAATAATACCCCAATATTGTAATAATCCCCTTCTGGATCGATGCCTTGTCATGATGAAGGGGCATGTGTACCTCAGTGAAGCTGTGAGCTTAAACATGTAGGGTCACCAAACTTGGGCAGGTCATAACATAGAGGTCAGACAAATTGCGGTTCACTGGAGAAGCAACTGGCAACCCACTCCAGTATCTTTGCCATGAAAACCTTATGAATGAGCACAACCAGACACAAGATGTGCTTGGCATAATGCAGTCCATAGGATAATGGAGAGTCGGACACTACTGATAGTATGAACAACTGTAATAATAAGTTACAGAAACTATTGTGCCTTTTCTTCCTTTAATTTCAAACAAACAGAACATGAAAGAGTTTATAAAACAAGCTGTTCTTAAGTTTGGGTCATTTGTAAGTCAGGTAGTTTGTAACTCGGGGGACCTTTTGTATATATATGTATATATATATATATATATATATATATATATATATATATATATATATTGTGACAGGGCCGGCCTTTGGCTACCGGTTGCTCCTGTGATTTTTTCATAAACCACTGTCCCGATATACTTTTATCTTTGCTTTATTATAGTATACAAAACAAACAATAGCTTAATTTCAGCATGAAAAGAAAAATTGAAATATATAGGCTTACTTATTTGCAGGAAAACCCTCAATTGCCTGAGATCGCTTCTCGATCTGCAGGTAAAAAAGATACCTTTTTCCAGTGACGAATTAGGGCAAATAAGGCTCAAAATCGCTTGCAACCTCACTCCCAGGCTTCCTGGCTCTCCCCCTGTGCTGTGTGTAAGTGTCTTTTCATTTATTTTTTTATTATTTTTCGTGTTTTTTCGATTTCCACGGGTCAGCTGTTAACTTCTTATTTTTCAGAGTTCTGATTTTTTTGCCCCTGAGATTTTGAGATCGGATTGTTTTCCCTAAGTTCCATGTTCCTCAACTGCTTGCAGCCTAAGTAAGTTCTGCGTTCCTCAACTGCTTGCAATGTCTTTGCTGTTTTGTATTTTCTAAGTCCTGCATCCCTGGCTTTGTTCGTCTAAGTGTTACTGTCTTTGCCGTCCTGTATGTTCTAAGTCCCGCGTGCCTGGCTTTGCTCAACCTCGTTTTCATCCAGTTTCAGATTTTTTTATGATTTTCATCCGCCAATTTTTTTTCTCGCTTAGCTGATTTTCCAGTGACAAAATAGGGCAAATAAGGCTCAAAATCGCTTGCAACCTCACTCCCAGGCTTCCTGGGTCTCCCCCTGTGCTGTGTGTAAGTGTCTTTTCATTTATTTTTTATTATTTTTCTTTTTTTTTTTTTTCTTTTTCGATTTCTGCGGGTCAGCTGTTAACTTCTTATTTTTCCGAGCTCTGATTTGTTTGCCACTGAGATTTCGAGGTTGGATTGTTTTCCCTAAGTCCCGCGTTCCTCAACTGCTTGCACCCTAAGTAAGTACTGCGTTCCTCAACTGCTTGCAGTGTCTTTGCCGTTGTGTTTTTTCTAAGTCCTGCATCCATGGCGTTGTCTGTGTAAGTGTTACTGTCTTTGCCGTCATGTATGTTCTAAGTCCCGCGTGCCTGGCTTTACTCAGCCTCGTTTACATTCAGTTTCAGATTTTTTTATGTTTTTCGTCGGCCATTTTTTTTCCAGTGACGAAATAGTGCAAATAAGGCTCAAAATCGCTTGCAACCTCACTCCCAGGCTTCCTGGCTCCCCCTCCCCGGTGCTGTTTGTGAGTGTCTTTTCAATTATTTATTTTTAGTTTCCGTGTTTTTATTTTTTTTTATTTCTGCGGTTCGGCCGTTAACTTTGTACTTTTCAGAGGTCGGATTTTTTTGCCCCTAAGATTACCAAGGTTGGATTTATTTTCTAAGTCCCACATTCCTCAACTGCTTGCAGCTTAGTAAGTCTCACATTCATCAACTGCTTGCAGCTGATTTTTTTTCTAAGTCCCCGTGCCTCATCTGCTCGTCTCGCTTTGCAAGGCTCGCAGGAGTGCCTTCGGCGCTCATTTCAGAATAAGTCCCGCTTGCTTCAATGCCTCAACTTGCACGCGTGACAACAAATCGCAGTATGAGAATTATAATATGTGATATATATATATATATATTATAATATACTAGCGACTTCCCCTTCAAAAAAGGTCTAAGGACCTTTGACGCTCATTGTGAGCCTCTCCTCGTGTGTCCTTTGGCTCGTCTCTATATTTTTTAAATACTAATTAATGAATTCATTGAATAAAAATTATTGATATAGTTTACCTTTTTCTAATTAATATATGTAACAATCAATAGCCTGAAGAGGTAGCAATCTCTTTTTATTGTCCTGCAGCATATAACGTCCAGTGGGACTGTTGCTGGCCTTAGGAGATAGTTTCTAACAGTGCATTAGAAATAGGCTGCGTGCACGAGGGCAAACAGTTTGGTTATTTGTGTAAAGCGCTACTATAGATGCTTAATGTTGTTAGTGGCAAGTTAGGATTGTGAAATAGCGTAGTTTGGCTTTGTGCTACGTGGTTCGTGAGCATTTGCCGTCCTTTGTAATAGTGTATTTTGTACCTCGTAGGTTCCATGGTGAAAGTGGTATGCGGTTGGCGGTGTTTTGCGCAGTCCATGGTCGTGAAGCCTCGTTTTTCTTTTTTTTTTTGGAGTGCCATTTTTTTTGACGCTTAGTTGATTTTTGAGTGCAGAAACTCGCCAAAATCGACTTAAATTCGCATTCCACCTCACTCCCAGATGTCCTGGCTGTTACCCCGTGCTGTATGTGATGTTTCTTTCTAAGTCCCATGTCTCGTAATTTTTTTTTTCTAAGTCCCGAGTTTGTCAAGCGCTCGCAGCCTGAGGCAATCCCGCGTTTCCTAAGTGTTTGGAGGCAAGTTATTTCTGTACTAAAGTTTATAGATGTAATCACTGCCTACAATGTGTCCATACCCTCATCCCCTGTGATTCTTCCCCCCTCTCCCTCCCCTGTGTCTCCCCCCTCCCCTGTGTCTCCTTCCCCCATCTCCTTTCCCCCTCTCCTGTGCCTCGTTTCCCCCTTTTCCTCTCCTTTTCCCCTCTCTCCCTCCCCTGTACATGTGCTATGACTGTACTAACGGCCTAGCTGCACCTGGTGGGACTCTGCCTCCTCCTCTGCCGCTGTCTCTTGCATTTCCTGCAGGTCTATGGCTGTGGTGCTAAGGGGCCAGGCCGTACCGGGGGGTCTTGCGATGAGCGCTTTCAGGTGCACTACGCTATACCCCAGCAGAAACATAAACGTTGAAGTTTAGTTCCCCTTCCACGCTCAAAAGTGATTTTTGTACTAAAGTTTATAGATTTAATCACTGCCTACAATCTATCCATACTCCCCCCCCTACCCTTTGTCTCTTTCCCTCCTCCCCTGTGTCTTCCCCCCTCGCCTGTGTCTCCTTCCCCCCGTCTCCTTACCCCCTCTCCTTCTCCTGTGCCTCGTTCCTCCCTCTATCACTGTACTATCGGCCTGGCTGCACCTCTGTGCCTTGCATTTCGAAGGGTGGCTCTGCAGGTCTATTAACTCAGGGTTTTGCTATGAGCGCCTTTGGCGCTCTTTGCAGGCACAAGGCCGTAATTGTTTGGGCTTCGCAGGGAGCACCTTTGCCACTAATTGCGCATCCTCAAGCCAGAACAGTTTAAAACAGCGTTACCAACAAACCCATATTTACCACAACAATATATGTGATATTAAGCAGGTAACTAGGCAAACCTTTAGCAAGGAAGCAAGGAACACTCTGTCTGTGCAAGTGTTTAAAAAAAGATCATTATTTGCATATAATAGGATCACAATTTTATTTGAAAATACTCTTGCAATGCAAAAGCAACTTAGTATGCATTTTTATGTGGGTAATATAATCAACCCCTACGTCTTTTGTTATTACTAGTCGTTTCCCCATCATAAATGACAGTATACTATTTCATGTCTCTTCCCCCCCACCGTATCTCTCCCCCCCTTCCCCTGTGTCTGTTTCCGCCTCCCTCCCCTGTGTCTCTTCCCCCCTCTCCCTCCCCTGTGTCTCTCCCCCCGTGTCTCTTCCCCTTTCTTCCTCCCTGGTGTCTCTTCCTTTTCTCCCTCCCCTTTGCCTCTTTCCCCCTTCTCCCTCCCTCCCTCCACTGTGTCTTTTCCCCCTCCCCCCTCCACTGTGTCTCTTTCCCCTCCTCCCTCAAGCCCCTGTGCAGTTAGGTTTTTTCTAAGTTTAGGTTGTGGGATGTGATTTAGGTTTCATTAACTTACCTGGAAAAAATATAGCTTTGCACGTTCATGGATCTCATTATCCCCATGGATCACTCAATTAATTACTATGTTAAGTTAGGGATCTAAAAGGATATTAAGAAAGTCCTCCTATATAGACTTTGCAACTTTCAATCCTGTGAGGTGCTTTAGGGAAAGCGCTATGGACACCGGATTCCAAGCTCAAAGATAGGGCCCTCCATTCATGGCAATGTGTGAATCTTGAACTTGTCATTGCCTGTAACTTAACTTATGTATAGCGCTACGGAATATGTTGTCGCGTTACAAATAAACGATAATAATAATAATAATAAAATGATTCATTAGTAAATGAAAAGGAATCTATTGGTATCAGATGTAGTACAATGCTATGGCACAAGATCCAAGGAGGACGTACCATTAAGATTATCTGCATTGCTCGTGGTTCACGCTAAATTAAATGGGTGTCAAAGACTGAATTTTTATTGTAAATATTATTATTACAAAATATTTGAAAGCGATAAGAAATGTTTAGGTATAGTCTGTGGAACAAGGTAATGAGCTTTAAGAATGAGGTATTACACAATGTAAGCATATCCTGGTCAGTATCTGGAGATTGTACTGAAGTATGGAAAGAAGGGACGGCATGGGTATAGTTATAACATGGTTTTGACATAGCTCTTACAAGTGGACATGAAGCAAATTAAGTGATTTTAGTAAGCTTATAGAACATTTTGATGTACCTGATGTACAATGCAACTCAAACACTACAATTTAGATATGTTGGTACATCCAGAAACACCTACAACATCTTTGCTTGCTCTGGTCTCTACCAATCCCCTTGTGTTTTAAACAGGAAAGGTTACGATCAGAAACATTTACATTGAAGATTACATTGAAGATTCAGTTCATATATATGTTGTGGTTTATTTAAAGTTAGAAAAAAAAAGTGTCATGACAGTATCAATAGTATCTGTTTCACTAAATGTAACAGATTGGGATCACATATTATAATTGTCTAACTACGATTCGTCGTCACGCTGCGTTGCGTAGTGCGTACGACTTAGCGTTAAATCGTAGCAGGCGCTCATTGCAGGCGAGCCGTTAAACCGTAGCACTTAGAAAAAAAATACGAGATGAAAAAAATTACGAGATAAGCGGTGGAACCAAAACAAAAAAAAAAAACACTAAATACACACTAAAAAATAAAATAAAGGTCACTTACAGCATGGGGAACCAGCCAGGACGTCTGGAAGTGAGTTGGAACTCCAATTTACAGCGATTTAGCCGAGTTACAAAGATCGAAAATCGGCTAAGCGAGAAAAAAATGGCTGCCGAAAAAAATGAAAACGAGGCTATACTATTATGAACTGCGTAAAACACAGCCACAGACGTATGTGTTTGAAAAACAACGAGATAAAGGATGCAGATTAACCGCGCAATGAGTAAAAACACCGTAGCGAGTACATTTTACGAAACCCAATTACAGATTTACGCATTAACACAGATTTAACGCCTATGTCTCGTGCAACATCGGATTTCCCGCCAAAACCAACGCATTTGATGAAATATAAGTTGCAAGTTACAAAAATAAAAAAATAAAAAAAATTGTATTTATAAAATTGTATTTATTTTAAGAAAAAAAAAAGGGACTAATGTAGCGTCATGTTGTGTGGCAAACAAATTTCACAACATTTAATTTTTATTGACCGTCATTTCACCGTTTCACCATATTTACTGTTAAACCGTAGTACTTTAGCGGGCTTAGCTATAAGCGCCGCAGCCTATCATTGCCCTGCGAGCCTCGCACAGCGAGGCGAGCCGTTAAACCGTAGTACTTTGCAATGAGCGCCGCACAAAAAATGCTGGACGAACAAAACGAAAACGAGGCTACAGCACTATAACCACCGAAAACACCACTAATGCTGCAGCAACATCAACACAGATTGCCAGCTCTTCAACACAATGCATAAAAAAAGGAAATTCATTTATTAATTTGAATTCTATATTTCAGTAGTACACAGAAAACAACATTAGCTACCTTACAATTCCATATGTATATTAATAACTAAACAACTTTTAAAACATACACATCTGATTGCCGTCATTTTTTGACGGGCAATACGCTAGTATTTTATATATAGAAATGGAGTCGTTAAATGGTTCATAACATTCTGTCTATTTGATTTGCAGAGCTTTGAGACTCCAAAGAAGCATACTGTCAAGATTTATTTTCAAAAAAACATTTCCCTTGGAGGTCTATTATATCAGAAATCATAATATTTAAATTGGTGGATTGAGGACCAGAACAGGCCAAACAGTTCCAGGAGATCAAGAAAACCTCTGCCTTATTTGATTTAGAATCGACCTTTCTCAAATCTTCTATACCCTTAAATGCCCATTGCAGTGTTATGTTTACAATACGTTCTTTATTAACATTTACTAGTGGAGAAAATGTTTTACAATCTAACAATTATAATCTTTAATGTAATATATAGTATATGTCATTATGTCTTAGTGGGAGCTACCATTTTTGTTTCTGCTTGTCTGATTTCACAGATGGTATGAGAGCTGTGACTATTCAAAATACCAGTCCTTTCAATAGGAATAATGGAAATATCATTAGTTTACAGGAACACACCCTGAAAAAGCAGCGGAAAAAGACAACATTAGAGAATAACTGGATATACAGTATTTAAAAACTGTATTTATTGCCTAAAAGCTTTTGTCGTTTATAAAGCTCAGCTCTTCAAAACATTTAAGGATTGATCACAATGTCAATTTCTTCTACTAGTCGTATATAGTTTATATGTAAGATTATACAGTATGGAGTGAGAACCTTGGTAAACATTAACTGGCTTCACTTATTACTTGCTATGTGCAATGGTCCTCTTTGGCACCAAACAATTTAATCTATATCCCTTAATTAATATAAAGGCTTACTAAATTTCAGAGTCTGCAAAAAAACTTTTGTCTTTTAGCATGTTCATATATTATGAATATTATTGAAATAGCTAATATAAAAGATTTTTTTTTTATATCGTTGACTTGATATATAATTGAATAATGTGTTTCACTAACTAACTTGAAGGTCACATGCAGCCACAGTGTAGCGCTTCTTATAAAGGACAGTATCTAAGTGAGATTAAAGTATATTGAAATCCATCAAGCATGATAAAATAAGTCACATCAGCTTGATTGGAATACTGTAATTGCAATTATATATTATATTAATAGTATGAGCTAAAATTGTAAACAGATTCAAGAAATCTCTCAAGCGTTCAGGACAAATGTGCGATGAAGCATGTTATTTGATCCATATTTACATGCTATTATTTATCTTTATTACTGCTGAATGTTATGTTCCTTGTTTGTTGCAGACTCTACTGTATTCTATATTTCAGAAAAGAAGCATTGGCTCTATTAAATAATAATAATAATAATAATAATAATAATAATAATAATAATAGCAGTAGTAATATTTAACACAATATTATGCACTGTACGTAAATTAAAATTTACGTTTTCAAGGTAGACAATGAAGCTTTTCAAAGTTTACAATAATGCTGTTCATTTGAATTTCAATATTACTAATAAAAAAAAAGAGTACAAATCTATTTGCAAAATACTTAAAAAAAAAAAACGCTGCACAAAAAGGCTATAGCAGGATCTATTCTCTAACAATGTCAAAAAGAGAGGGGTTATAACTTGTCCCCTACAGGAGGTTGTAGGAGAAAGAAATCTCAAATACACTGCCAAATGGCTTCTAGTCTAAAATGCCCAAAGGACCAAAGGGAAGCCCTATGTCTTGTCATGGAGGGCTATAATGTGCCCCACAACCTAGCTAGATCCCTATAAAGGAGGTCTAATACACACAGTGCCTATATCTCACTCATAAGACCTCCTCTCTAAAGGGCTAAAAACTACTCCACAGTCTATTCCTATGGCTATTCCTTCTAATAAGTGGACCACAACCCAATTTTGAACACTTCATAGGGAAATTCTGTGTCTCGTCGTGGAGACCTCCTTTCTTGAGGACTATGATGTGTCCCACAAGCCAGCTCAATCCCTATAATAGAGGAAAGACACTCATATTTCCTATGTCTTACATTTAATACTTTCTTTTTTAAGTGGTTAAAATCTGCCCCGCAGGCTTGCTATACCTTGTGGTAAAAGGACTATAACCAAAGTCATGAACACAACAGGGGAACTCTATGTCTCGTTGTGGAGACTTCCTTTGTGAAGGGCTATGGTATGCCCAAAAACCTAGCTAAATCCCTATAATAGAAGAGATAAGACTTGGAAGAAAACACTCACAGTTACTGTGTCTCACACATAAGATCTCATCTCTGAAGGACTATAATCTGCCTCACAAGCTAGCTAGCCCCTGAAGTGATTAGGCTACAACTAGAATAATGGACACAGAAGTCCTATACCTCACTCGGGAGACCTTGAGCATCTTCAATTGCAAGGCCTCAACTCGCGGTATACAGTCTGTATGTCTGTGGACTTGCTGCAGGCTTGAACTCTACTATAATTATGAAGCTATCCAATTGAACAATGCCTCAAGTAACAGGATGAAGCCTTAACACTGTAAACCCTTCCTGTGTCCACAAGTTGTTAGTGGGCAGCAATAAAAGTTGTCTGTGGTTACAATCGAATCTTGTAATAACAAAGTGCGATGCTGGCCACTTAGCCAATAGAAAGCAGGCTTGCTTGAGAGAGAGATTATAAAGTTGTGTTCCACCCATCCATGCGTTGACTGTGTTGTAGATTCCTCCGAAGTAGCATGCAGGTCCCAGAGCTGGTGGTTTCAGTAGTTATAGAGAGAGAGTAGGCAATTTTCTGTTTTATTCTTTTATAATTACGATCTTACACTTAAACTTTGATTACACATATTTACATATCATACACAATACAAATACACATACTGTGTATTAAATAACACATATAGATACATAATGAGCTAGGTCACTCCATACACACACAACATCCTATACCCCACACCCCATACCCCAACAGTTAATAAATACACATAAAACACACTTTTCTTTTTACATATTTATATATACAGAAATACTTATTCTTATTTATTGTTATATTCTTTTTGGGATTTAAAAGGAGGGAGGAGAGAGGAGGGGAGAGGATTGGAGAGATGGGGAGGGGGAGAAGAGGAGAGGCGAGGAGGAGAGAGAGGTGGCCATGGGGAGTGGTGGAGTAGAGTAGGCGGTAAGGAGTGGTGTAGGAGAGGAGGAGGAGAGTGGTGAAGAGGAGAGTGGAGGAGAGGAGGAGGAGGAGAGTGGTGGAGAGGAGAGTGGAGGAGAGGAAGAGGCGGGGAGTGGTGTAGAGTGGCAGAGAGCATAGTGGAGGAGGTGGGGAGTGGTGGAGAGGAGAGTGGAGTGGAGGAGAGGAGGTGGGCGGTGGTGGGGTGCCCATTATGATAGGCACATCCAGTTCACGGACAGAGGGTGTGGGGCCTGATCTTAGGGGGGTGGTAGTTCGTGGAAGGGACAGGCCTCAGGGGCAGATGAGGGAGCTAAGGATCCTATCCACAGTCGGGAGGGCAAGTGGCAAAAGGCAAGCACAGGGACCTGAACTATACGCACCAGGAATATGTGGTCCTCCTTGGTGCGATCCGTGAATGCCCCATTATCCTTGCAGGGTGAGGGAAGTTAGGACGGGCCTATAGCCCAGGCATGGAAGAAGGTAGCGGCCACAGTAACAGCAGTGCGAACAGCGGAAAGGGATGTGAGGTCTGTGAAGCACAAGTTTGATGACATCAGGGCCAAGGTGAGGAGGATAATGGCCAAGGTGCATCAAATGGTGGCCCCAGAGTGACAGTCAGTTTCAACGAGTGGGAGAGGGTCGCCAAGGATCTATTGAGCCTGTTGCCCACCGCTGGGGCTTCAGGCCTGGTAGACCAGCAGGATCCAGCCTCCATGTTAGGTGAATATCACATACACCAACATGGCACCACATGTAATTCACACACAAACACTACACATGTAGATGATTACCAACAAGGTCATGTAAGCTCTATGGAATTAACAAGGGATAGATGGATCAGTCATGAGTCATGAAATCCATGAAGCCGACAAAACACTGTCATTTGTGGGCGCAACAACAATAATCAACCAATAGAGAGTCCATGTAGGAGTATGCCCACTGCAGCATATGCGGTTACAGACCGCAGCCAGACTACAGATAGCATTAGGAGCTAAGAACAGTCAAGATAGAGAACCAAATAATAGATCACATGCAATTAAGAGAATTATCCAGGTTCAAGCCTAGAAGTCAGATAGTTAGGAATGAACAGGAAACAATGTATCTTATATCATACTTAATACATATACCTTTCTTTTCTCTTTTTCAGCTTCATAGAGGTCTGGGTCCAGTGGTGAGCCAGAGGCGGAGGAGGAAAGAAGTGGAGCAGAGGGCCCTGGATCTGAGGAAGATGGTTATCATCTGGGCAGGGGGGTCACCTGCAGGTCCTACAGCCGCACTGGAGGAACAAGCGGAGCTTGACCGCACCTCCTCCTTCCCTCAGCTGTGCTTTGGATGGCCACCACCACCGCCACCAGGCACACCACCAACAGCACCGTCACGGAGCGAGGCTCCATCCGGGCCACAGACCCTCCTCACCACCTCCTTCTCACCCGGTAAAGCCCATCAAACCTCCACTTCCACCACCACCAAGGCAGGCTGCTCAGGCGGAGATGCTGGCCATGACACAAAGTTGTGCAAGGTAATTAAAGCAGAAAATTATGTACTTTCCCTCCAAAGGAATTTGCATAAATTAGAGGAATGGGCATCTAAGTGTCAGATGAGATTTAATACGAATGAATGTAAAGTTATGCATCTGGGAAGTAAAAATAGGCATGCAATTTATAATCTTAATGGAGCAAATCTAGGGGTATCAGATATTGAAAGGGATTTGGGAGTACTTGTGGACAACCGCCTAGTTAACAGTGCTCAATGCCAAGCAGCATGTGCAAAGGCAAGTAAAATATTGGCATGTATTAAGAAGGGTATATAAGCAAGGGAAGCAAATATAATTCTTCCACTATACAAATTCCTAGTACGCCCTCATTTGGAATATGGAGTACAATTTTGGGTATCACTACATAAAACTGATATTTTAGAGCTGGAAAAAGTACAGAGAAGGGCAACAAAGCTAATAAAGGGAATGGAGGGGCTACGTTATGAAGAAAGACTAAAGACAAAATTAAACTTATTTACTCTAGAAAAAAGGCATCTAAGAGGGGATATGATTACCTTATATAAATATATCCAGAGTCAATACAAGGCTATGTCAAGGGAACTTTTTGTGCCAAGAGGTTTTCAACTGACAAGGGGACATCCTTTGTGATTAGAAGTAAAAAGATTTCACCTTAAAGAAAGAAAAGGGTTCTTCACAGTAAGGGTGGTTAATCTGTGGAATACTCTACCAAAGGAGGTGGTGACAGCGGATTCGATAGATAACTTTAAAGGGAATGGATATATTTTTAAAAAAGAAAGGGCATTAATGGCTGTCCTGGATAAAGAGAGAGGGAGTATTGACCCAGGGATGAATCCGGTCACCAGTATCTGGGGTCAGGAGGGAATTTTTTATTTCTTTCCCTGTTGAGACAATTAGCAAATTTCACCGGGGAAGGGGGGGACTGGGTTCTGTTTGCCTTCCTATGGATCAATTAACAACAAATGCAGATCAGAGGAGATCTAAACAGGTTGAACTTGATGGACTAAAGTCTTTTTTTAACCTAAATTACCATGTAACTATGTAACTGGAGTGTCTTCAGGGGATCCAAGCCAGTATCTCCGCCAATCATGCAGAGGTCATGTGCAGCCTGGCCAGGCAAATTAGGGAGGAGAGGAGGCACAATCTGATAACTGAATATTACCTTGCATGCCTGTTCAGGATGGTGGCAAACCATTCCAACAACTGACCACAGACCCCCCGGAGGCCTCCGCTGCCCACCCGCAGCCTATCCCACAGACACCTCGGAGGCCTGCCCTGCCAACCCACAGCTAGACAAGTTGCTCCTCTCCTCCCCCAAGTTGCACCTCTCCTCCCCAATGCCTCCGCCTACACCACCGCCACCAGCACCACTACTGTATGTGCCGCTGCCTCCTGGGGTGATTCCTATCCCTGTCGCCCCCCACCGCCAAGAAGACGGTGGCCACCCACGGGGGATTGGGGCCCTGATGCTAGGTGGAGGAGGATGTAGGGGCTGCACATATGTTTTGTGCCTTCTCAACAGCATTCCTCAGTGACAATCTATTGGTCCTAATGTTAACGTAATCTAGCCTGGCTACAGAATATAGGATCATAGCCTATGAGATGGTAATGTGGGGTTCTATATAATATTTCGCCAATGGATGGTCACTGAGGAATGCTGTTGAGAAGAGATGTTGCAGTCCCTATAATTACGGCCTTATTTTGCAGGATATTGGTTTCTTTTGTTTTGTTTTAGGCACAATTCAGGTCCATGAAGTCATTTTCTATATCTGCAAGCATTGTAAGATTCCCATTGCCTCACAGGTGGACATTCCTTCAATAGCACAATCACTTAACATGTATCTCCCACAATATTAAAGCTATCATACATCCAGATATCTATGATTGCTGTTAGCTTAAATGTAGATTAATATGGTGGTGGACTTGCAAAATCTCACAATGGCATCTGACAGTCATCATTAATACATGCACTAGTGAAGCATGTGATCCTGACCTCAATATCAGTTTGAGAACAGATCCTTGTGTCTCATGTAAGTAACATTGAATCTGGCTGCTGACCTTTGTGTCCTCTCCATATTCATGGCTATTTGTCCCATATTGTTGATATCATGAGTATCTTTTAAAATGTGCTAACACCTGTATAGCTGATGGATGCAATATCAATGTTGATGAACAATATCATATTGGGAAGGTGATAGTACACCTTGACCACTGATGCTGGTCACAACAAAGCATTTATTTTGAGAAGACACATCATTGTTAATGGTCATGGCCAGTGAGTTATCCTGAGAACTAGCTAATGGTTAGTAATGCTTGCATATGGAAATCAGGTGAGTCAGTATATTGTTACAGTTTCAGTATTTAGCACTGTACTGTACATGAATGTTTTTTTCTTTTTTTTATACTTCTCCGCTTTTTTGTTTTGGCCACTTCTTTTCAGATTTTTGTTTTGGGAACACACTTTATGTGTGAAACTTGATTGGATTTCCCAGTCCAGAGGTTTTTGCATCTGATTCATTGGACAGACTTAGACAAGTTGCAAGTGCTATGCACATTACTGGATTCTTCAATTAAATGGAGTGATTTCTGATGATCCTTTGTCTCATCAGATTCTGGTTGCAGAGGTGTAGTGACCACATGTGACCCTGGTAGGTGATATGCATCATAATTATTCTAGCCTATAGCATTAACGCCTTTAGGTATTTCCTTTTTCCCAAAAAGCCTCTTGTCCGTGATCCGCCCACACCACACCCATGATTTTAATGCACAGTCTTGTACATTTCTGAGTGTGCTCTATGTATAAAATAAACCTTTGTTATACCGTTCTCACAGTGTCAGTGTGTTTTCAATGGTTCGAGTTTTAGCACATACATCCCATTTGTGTCAGTAAACTAATGAGGCCTGGTTACTATGCAATATATTAATGCATATTATAATAATAATAGTAAAATGATAAGATATTATATATATGTATATATATACTGTATATATAAAGGGTTACTACACATTCAAAGTTCAATTTGTGATAGTGTGGAGTATCAACATTCCCCTGAAGGGTGCCCCCGGTATATGCTAATGACGTGGCGCGCATGTGACATCACATGCGCGCCTGGTCAAGAAGCGGAGCGGAGGCCGGAGCAGAAGCAGGTAAGTGAGGGGGAGGTATTTAGGGGGGTTTAGGTTCAGAAGGGGGGTTTAGAATGAGGAGGGGGGGGTTAGAATGCGGAGGGGGGGTTTAGAATGCGGAGGGGGGGTTAGAATGCGGAGGGGGGTTTAGAATGAGGAGGGGGGTTGAGGATGAGGAGGGGGGAGGGAATATCTGCGTATAACACACACACATCATTTGCCCCCTATTTTCAGGAAGAAAAGATGCTTGTTATACGCTGATAAATACGGTAATTCTAATGCCTTCCATTGCTTTCCCCATATTTTGTAAGTTCCGGTTGTAACAACCGCAGGGATTTCAAGCCCGTAAGCCGTAGACCTTTTTTGACTCGCAAAAAGACACCAATTGAATAGCAAATTAGATTACGGCCTACATTACGGGCTTCCGTAAGCCATAATTTTTCAATTGAATGAGGCCCCTCCTGTCCATTGGGCTAACATTTGCCCTACAAACTAATTAAAGTAAAAAGACCACTCCATACTAGTGAAAACATAGTCCTGCAAGCCACAAAAAAAGTTAAAATACTAAACACTCATACAGCTAAAATTGTAGCAACTTTTAGCCTGTCATTGGAACCCTGTATAGGGAATAAACACCCACAAACTAACACCTGTAATCACCATGAATAAGTCAATGACCAAATCGTAACACTGGTATGTGAGTAAGTGGTCTAAGGTGCTGGGTTAGAAAACACTATAGAATGATTTATTTGATATCTTGCAAATGTGGAATGTGATACATAGGTAAAACCTATAGAGAATTTCGAAGAAGAATTTTGGAACACATCTATAGTATCAACAGAGAATACGATACACCAGTGGCTATACATGTAAACACCAAACATAAAGGGGATGTGAAAGTACTTTCTTTTATGGCCATAGATCACATTGAACAAACCATCAGAAAAGGTGACATAGATAAAGAGTTACTCAAGATGGAGGCAAGATGGATCTATTTATTAAAAAACAGAAAACCTGATGGCCTAAATGAAGGCTTTACTTTCTCCCCATATATATGAAATATATATATATAACAAAACAAAATCCAATATTCTCTAGGTATGGAAGCTGATACTAACTCAATTATATCATATAAGAAAATTGCCTACTATGTTAACAAGCTTATAAAAATATGATTCTCTTTATTTACTTGCTGGTACTAAAATATATATACTATACTATATCTTTTAAGATATTATCCAAACAACATATAAACCCAATACTAGACTTAATCCAAGAGTAATAATTCATTACAATATAATGAAAAGCTAGATGGGGATATGTCAATTTGCACTAATATACTGTGACCCTAAAATAATTAATATAATCTTACTTATTGTTGAGATCTTATAGATCTTCTAAATAAATACAAGTAAAGACTAAGGATATAGTTCATCATCTCTGAATTAGTAGCTATATAAATATATAAGGATATCCTAACACTCTGAAAGCATGATAAAAATGAAGTGGAGAGATATAGTGCAATATTGTATAGTGGGCTTTTAAATATGCATAGCTTTTAAAATAAGCATAGCATAATATGTGAGTTAGCAGCTTTCCATGTTCTGAGACCGTTTAAAATATTACATTTACGTTGATTTTAACTAATATTGGTTCCCATGACAACAGAGACTATAAATAGGGATGTCTCAGTGTCATGGCGGTAACCCCTGAGGAAATTTAGAAACGTACGTCGGGAGAGACGCAGCAACGCGAGACGCGTGTTAGTGATGTCATCGCGAGGCGTCCTAACCGCGATCTCCACGCTTTAGGAGACAAACAGACTATCAGGGACACAGCGATATATCTAAATGCCCAATACCTAAGAAAGGCTCCTGAGCAATCTAGTCACTCCTAACAGGAGTTTAACCTAAAGGGAACTAAAGGAATATAATAGGCGATATACTGAAATCAAATAGTAGGCAATCTCATACTCCTGCAATATAGCACAATCCAGCACTTTATAAATACAATCCACCACGATTGTATTCAAGTCAACACAAAATATTTATTTAATAAGGCAAAACCAACTTGTTTTGCAAGCACTCTCAGCACTTTATCATAGCACTTTATAACAGCACTTTAGAATCACAGCACCTTCCAGCACTTCAAAGACAAAATTGAAAGGAGTATTTGTGCCCATTATAATCTAATAATATATCACCTTATCCTTTCCCATCTCCTGCTTCATATTGCAGCGTCTATGTTTTTAGCTTTTTTAGCAACCATTTTTAAGTAAATTATTAAAAGCTAAGTTTTAATCAACTGGGTCTCTTACATTATTGAGATTCATAGGTGTGCACTATTAAAAGGGTCCCTTTTCTTTTCTTCCATTGTCAATATATATATTTGACCCTTAGTGGCACCCTAAGTATAAGGTCATTATACCCAATTACATCTAGAGCCACCAAACCAATCCTGTTTCTAGAATAATTTACACACTGAATTTTATAAAACATAGGAACATTATTAATGTCTCTACTGAAGATGGTTGCCAGTTCCTTCTCCTGTGGACCACAATTTGTCTGACCCCTCTGCTATGACCTGCCCATCTTGGGTGACCCTACATGTTTTACCTCACAGCTTCATTAAGGTACACAAGCCCTCTCACCGTGACATGTTAGTGATCCAGAAGGGGAGGGATTACTTACCTGATGTTATTAATCATATGTGATGCCATAAGTAATGAGGACAAAGAGGTGTTTTAAATGGAATTCTTGAGTTCCATTTTGCAAGTTTTTTTTTTCAAACTGCAATTTGTGAGAGGTTCACTGGCACTGTACCACAAATCCAAGGCTATGCTACTAAGCCTACCTGAGTGCAGAGCACATAGTTCTATATGGTTTCCCATGTTAAGTGGGTCTATAGGCAAAAAAGGTAATACCTTTTGAGCCTCACTTTCATGTCACTACCCAGAATCCTCAGTAAAAGTACCGTTTTCTGAGAAACTCTGTTGAAAAAACTGCTTGAGATAAGTAAGTGTACTCAGAATGGGCTTTTCTTTACTTACTTCATACACAGTATTTCAATCACCTTTCTACCTACCATAACATACTTACAGCCTTATTAAATTGCGATTCTGCAAATTTAAAAGGGCTCTATTTAAGCACATAGCATAATTTTTTTACAGAAGTGTTTAGTTAGTGAAGACCTTGCTTTTGGATAGAAGTTCACTAACTAAAACCTTCTGTAAAAAAATATGCTGTGTGCTTAAATAGAGCCCTTTTAAATTTGCCGAATCGCAATTTAATAAGGCTGTTAGCCTGTAATTACATTCATACAGGCCGTATGTCTGCGTGTTAGAAATTTGGTTCAATTACAGATGTATTTAATTGACTTTAATCCCGCAAGTACAGACCTGAAGGCTGCAAGCTGTTTGGGGTCTGGAATACATGGCGGCCGCAGTTACAATCCAATCCCGTAATTACAGTGTTCGCCACAGCCCTTGGAGCCAATAGAAAATGGGCTAACGAATAATGATTGAAAGGGAGAGATAATAAAGCTGTGGTTCACCCGGCCCCTGCATTGACTGTGTTGTAGATTTTCACAAATTAGCATGCATGTCCCAGAGCTGGTGGTTTTGGAGAGTAAGTGTAGGTGATTTTGGAGAGCAGGTTATTGCGATTTTATTCATTTATATTTCCTATGGACTTTTTTTTACACTTAATACATCCAAACACATATTAACACATACTATACATACATATAGAGTAAGAACACACATATAGATAGGTCACTACAACCATACATCCCTACCCCCCACCATATACTCTAACATATAATAAATACACATAGAACTCTTTTTTTTTCATCGCAAATATACAAGTATACACTTATTTTCAGTTATATTTGTTTTATTTTTGGGATTAATATGAAGGGTGGAGAGAGGAGGGAAGAGGTGGGGAGGAGAAGAGGATATAAGGAGGAGAGAGAGGTGACCCTGGGAGTGGAGGAGAGGAAAGTGGTGAATAGGGAAGTGGAGGAGTGAAGAGTGGAGGAGTGGAGAGTGGAGGAGAAGAGACTGGATGAGAAGAGAGGAGGGTGGAGGAGTGGTGGACAGAGTCGCCCATAGATATAGGGACTCCCAGCTCAGGTTCAGCGGGGGATGGGGCTGATCCTAGGTGAGTGTTAGTGTTGAGAAGGGGAAGGCCTCTAGATCAGAGGAAGGAGCACAGGATCCCTGTCCACAGTCAGGAGGGCAAAAGGATGGGGGCAGATACAGGGCCCTTAACTATGATGAGGGACGTTATCCCCGGGCCCAGGCCTGGGAGGAGGTAGGGGCCTCAGTCACAGCAGTGGGTTTTGCAGAAAGGGATGTAAGGTCTGTGAAGCATTGCTTTGATGACGTCCGGGCCAAGGTGAGGAGGATGGCCCCCAAGTGACTGTGAAATACAACGAGTGAGAGAGAGTGCTCAAGGAGATGTTGTGCCAGGTCCCCATCGCTGGGGCTCCAGGTCTGGTGGCCCAACAGAATCTAGCCTCCATGTAAGGTGAATATCAGATACACCAACATGCCACCACATGTTCATCACAAACACAAAGAAAATCAAATGTGTAAATGATGACCAACAATGACACTGACATGTCTGTTCTCTGGATTTAACAAGGGATATATGGATCATTCATGCGTAACTATATCCATGAAGCTGACAAATCATTGTCATTAGTGGGCACAACATGAGTAATCAACCAATAAAGACTCCATGTATGTGTGTGCCCACTGCAGTGTATGCAGATCCAGGCCGCAGCCGGAATCAAGATAACTTTATGAGCCAATAACAATCAAGCTCATAATCCAAAGATTTGATCACATCTAGTAAATGATTGCTACAAATTGTACAAGTTAAGTGAAACATCCAATTTTAAGACAACAGGATGCCAGATCGTGAGGAAAAAACAAACAACAATGTAGCATTCAACACAATTAAAACATATACTATTCTTCTCTCTTTTTACAGCTGGCAGGAGGTCTGGGTCCGTTGATGAGCCAGATGCGGGGCGTCAGCTCAATCAGAGCAGGATGTTAATAAATTAACAAGAGATTAATATAAACATAACAGTGCCCACCCTACAAGGCACGGTAACAGCCCAATAGGATCCAGAGCAGGAGGGGGAAGGAAGCAGAGGACTTGAGGGTCCAGGATATGAGGAGGACCAATTCATCTGGGCAGTGGGGTCACCTGCTTGACCTTCATCCACATCCATGGCATTGGACCCCACTGTCCCCCTCCTACAACAACTGTGTTCACCACCCGGGCCCTCCTACTGTATGGACCAACAGGCATCCATTAATCGGATGACCAGAGCGCGCTCGTCCAACTGAATATTGATGTCACCCAGCTGTGACCACATGTGACCCTAATAGATTCTATGCTTCATAATTATTATACAGTATTACATTTAACCCTTTAGGTGTCTCTGTTTTCCAAACAACCTCTTGCCCTTCCGGGATCCGCCCACACCACAACCATGATATTAATACACAGTCGTATACATTTGTGAATGTGCTCTGTGTATATAATAAAGTTTTGTTATACCGTTATTACTGTTTCTATATGTTTAATGGTTAAGGTTTTGGGACATCCACATACATTACATGTATTTCACAATCATATATATGCACAGAGATAATCTTCCTGTATACCCAAGTGGGGCACCTGCCCAGTAATCTACCCATGTTGTGCAGTAACCTAATGATCAGGGGAAGTTAACTTATTCTGGGTTGTTGACATTACAGTAATAAATCAAGTAGGACAATACTGGAGACCATCTATCCTATTTGCTTACAGTACATGACCTGCTTATCTTCATTAGGCCTCTGACACTATAATCGGATCTCCTATAGATATATTAATGTCTGCCAACGTCTTTCTTTGCAGAGTGAACCCCTTATGTCCAGTATCTCTCACTCTGGTTACCCCTGTCCCTGGAACCCCATCCCTATACTTATTAGCTTACTTAGGGACAGACCAGCAGTTTCATAGCAAATATCCACATAATATTACAAAACCCTACATGTAATAATCAGCATACATTGAAACAACGATACATTAATGGAACAGAGCCATGGAACAACATATATGTCACCATACACCAAGAACTGTAATACATAGGGGAAGAGCACCATGACTTAGCATAACCCATCCTTTCACCTAACATTTGCTTGGAATGGGCCATCCTTATCAAACAATTATACATATTTACTGGCCAACATATTTTCAGAAATATATTTTATGTTATTTGTTCATTGGGGAATGTTGTACAAGTAATTCTGATGAACTTTTCTGCTTTTGTATTTTTTGAAAGTGGTTTACTATCTTTTTAAATGTCTGTTAGGGCACTCTTATGTCTTTGAAAAAGCCTTTGAGAACCCATAATATTTTGGCGACATTTTGGCTACATTTGTCATTTACTGGTTAGAAAGCAATTGTGGGCTTCTTGAATTGTTGCAATTAAATATGGATTTTGCGTCTTTAGCACTGGTAATATTTGCAGCCTTGAAACATCAAAGGAGGAGATAGGACAGAGTTACGTTTCTAACCACCGCAGTTATTGTGAGCCTGTAACTCGCGAATGGATTGCGAGTTGCCAAATGTAGCCAATTAAGTATCTGTAACTTTTACAGGCTCTATTACAGGCTCCAGTAATTGCGATTTGGACAATTGAATAGTGTCTGGCCAAAATAATAGAACACATTATATTATATTATTATTAGTATTATTATTATTATTATTAACCTTTATTTGTATCGCGACCTCATATTTCGTAATGACAAGGAAGAATACAATGTTAACAAACTGCAGAAAAATGGAGGGCCCTGTTTCAAGCTTAGAATCTTTGCAAGAAGTGCTTTTTTTCAAAGGACCCTACAAGATTGGAAACTCGCTACTTACAATCCAAAAGGGTATGGAAGAGGCAGAGACTTTGGGAGGAATAGATAAGGGATGGCAAGCGTGAGGAAGAAAGCGAAAGTTTACTTAGGTAGGAAGGTATGTGACATTGTGAGGTGAATGGCTCAGGTGTGTAATATGTTATCTGTCCCTAGTGGTCAGATAATGTAACCTACTAGTATAAATGTCAGGTCAGGCCCTGGGTTAGGAAATTAAGTTTCTGTTGAGAAATGCAGTAAGAGGGTCCATATTAAACCATGCTTCGGAAATACATAGACTATGGGGCATTTCTTTAAGAAGGACTGGTATGACTGCCAGGCACCGAGAAGGCCCATTCCTTCAACGAAGATAGCCTATGTAATGGGGAACTATTATAAAGCTTCTTGTTCAAAATCAGTCTAAAGACAAATATCTCCTGAAACGATACATAAATTAACAGATTGGACTAGTCAAAAAAAGCTCAGACATGACATCTGGGGTTTAGCAATCCCTATAAGCTTAAGTGCAATTCAGATGAGTGAAACAGTCTGACAGCAAATTCGGACGTCATCCTTTGTAATATTATAATTTATAGGCAGCACATTGTCTTCAATAGCATAAACAAGTCTTGAATTGATACAGTAGCATTCAAAACAGTATTGTGAAGCAAACTATATAAAAATAAAGCTTTATAAAAATTTTGAAAATTACATTTATCATTTATACATTTACCTTTTTTTAGTTTTGTAATGTGAGTGTATACAAAAGTTGATAGATTTTACATACTGTACATGTTTACACTGTTCTCTCATTTTTGTTGTATGTAAAGGTAAAATGGCAGACACCTATGCACTGCTAAAGTTGGCAAAACTGTATTTAGAAACATGTTGTTTGTTATCCATGGGCTTGCACATTTTAAGTTTAGAAAGTAGTCCCCTGAGCAAAATGAAATATAAAAGAGCCCTGTCCTATTTCTATTTTGCTAATTTTCTTTAATTTTGTGCTTATCTAACTTTGGTCTGTAGCATTAAAGGTCTACTGTAGTCGTCATACTGGAGGATTTAATTTGGTTATTTATGTATCCATTAGCAATGAGTCAATATCTGAAGAATATAAATGTACTAGCGACTTGCCTGTCAAAAAATGACGGTCAATAAAAGAAAGTGTTGAAATGCTGTTTGCCACACAATGTGAGTGTACTGTGTGCCTCAACTATATAGACCCCTCTAACACACTAATGAACGCATGTAATAACACTATAAGTGCCATGAGGGTCATCCAGGACGCTCATGAACCAAAGTGTAAGCACTACACCATTTTAACCCGGTCACTTATAGGGGTCTATCCAGACCCTCATAAGCCTCTATTTAACCGCATCAGTCCCATAAGGATATATTATGACCATTATGGGCCTGTTACAACCCAACATTAACCACATAAGTGCCATGACGGTCCTCAAGGACCATCATGACACTAAGTATAAACACTACACTGCACTATACCCCTCCAATAAAACATTAAATATCAACTAAACACCCTCTACACTAACCCATTACTACAATCAAAAAAACTAAAGTCATCAAAAATAAAAAATGTACATTGCATAAAATAAAAAAAACTAAAATCACCAAAAATAAAAAATGTACATAACAGAAAGAAAAAAAAATACATTACAACCACCCCCGCCCCCCCCACTACAGAAAAAAAATTACACACCTGAAAAGGAAATACATATATCTATCTATCTCATATACATCCCCCTATCTATCTAATATACAATAAATACTATCTATGTACTATACATCCCTCTATCTATCTAATATACAGTACATGCTATCTCTATATAGCAACCCTAATTCTAAGCTACAATAAAATAATTAAGACCACTTACCTTTGAGATGTTTCTTCAGATCACCAACTAGGGTAAAAAAGATTAAAACAAATTACTACAACACGTTTACATAAAATAAATAAACATTCTAAACATTCTAAATATTCTACTCACCTTTCCAGCATGTCAACTTCCATCTTTGCTTCTCCAGCGCAGACCCTGTTAAAAAAAAACTTTACATTAGTTCACATACATAGACATAAAACCAAGTAAAAGCAACACAATCTACATTGTACTTACCTCCCCGCGATGTCTCCGGCCTCCTGGTGTTCTGCCCCGGATGGGCCCTGGAAGCATCCGCGCTCTTAAAAAAAAAAAAAAAAAAGCAACACACATCCGCAATTGGCAATGGCGGCTTCTGATTGGCTGAAAAAGCTGTCTATCAAAATCAGCCAATGAGAAGACGCCAATTGTGAACCAATGAGAAAGGGATACACCCCAAAATTCCACGCTGATTGGATAACTCACCTGTCAATCTTTATTTGAACCAATCCGAAAGCTTTATTGCCATCAGCGAATCACAATGGGATACACCCCCACGCGTTGATTAGCTGAAGACATCTGCGCCTTCCCATTGGCTGTAATACTGCTTGGCATTGACAATAGCCAATGAGAAGGCGCAAATGCTTTCAGCAATCAGTACGTGGGGGTGTATTCCATTGTGATTGGCTATTGTCAGTGCAACCAATCAGAATGCGCAGATGCCTCCAGCCAATCACCCTGTGGGGGTGTATTCCATTGTGATTGGCTGAAGGCATCTGCGCCTTGTGATTGGTTTAAAAAAAGATTGACAGGTGCATTATACAATCAGAGTGGGATTTTAGGGTGTATCCCTTTCTGATTGGCTCACACATTGGCGCCTCCTGATTGGGTGAATTTGATAGACAGCTTTTTCAACCAATCAGAAGGCGCCATTTCCTATTTTCTTCCGGAAAAGTCTCCGGGAGCCTCATTAGCGTGGGGGATGTCCGTGAGTGCGGATGTGAGTACTTTTTTTGTTTGTTTTTTTACAGGGCGGGCAGAAGAGGAGGAGGCCGGAGACATCGCGGGGAGATAAGTACAATGTAGATTATGTTTATTTTATTTTGTTTTTATGTTTATGTATGTGTATTAATGTTATGTTTTTTTTAACAGGTGCCGTGCCGGAGAAGAAGAAAAGAATAAGGACGGGACATGCCGGAAAGGTAAGTAGAATATTTAGAATGTTTAGAATGTTTATTTATTTACTGTAAATGTGTTGCACTCATTTTTTTATTTTTTTTCCCTAGGTGGCTGATCTGAATGGACATCTGCGAAGGTAAGTGGTCTCAAATATTTTATTTTAGCTTAGAATTAGATTATTTTATATATAGATAGCATTTATTGTATGTTAGCTAGGGGTATGTGTTTTATATAGATAGCATAGCATGTATTGTATATTAGATTGTGTTATTTATTTAGATAGATTGTGTGATGTATATTATATAGATAGGATGTATATTAGATTATGGTATTTAGATAGGTTTGGGGATGTATATTAGATAGATAGGGGTGTATTGCATTGTATTGCATTGAATTTAATTGTATTGTATTGTATTATATTGTATGTATTGTATTGTATGTATTTGTATTGTATTGTATAATATTGTATGTATTGTATTGTATGTATTATATGTATTTCCTTTTCAGGTGTGTAATTTTTTTTCTGTAGTGGGGGGTGGGGGGTTGTAATGTGTTTTTTTATTTTCTGAAATGTAGATTTTTTATTTTTTGTGACTTAGGTTTTTTAATTTATGTAATGTAGATTTTTTATTTTTTGTGACTTTAGGCTTTTTTATTTTATGTAATTAGAGTGGTGGGGGTTATTTGGGGATAGGTAGTGTAGGTGTTAATAGGTTAGTGTAGAGGCGGTTTAGTTGATATTTAATGATTTATTGGGGGGTATAGTGCAGTGTAGTGTTTAAACTTAGTGTCATGATGGTCCTTGAGGACCGTCATGGCACTTATGTGGTTAATGTTGGGTTGTAACAGGCCCATAATGGTCTTAATATACCCTTATGGGACTGATGGGGTTAAATAGAGGCTTATGTAGGTCTGTATGGACCCCCATGAGTGACAGGGTTAATTAGCAGTTTATGGTGGTCTGTATTGACCCCCCATGAGTGAGGGGGTTAATTAAGGTCTTATGGGGGGCTGTATTGACCCTCCTGAGTGACGGGTTAAGTAAGGGTTTATGGGGGTCTGTATTGACCCCCATGAGTGAGGGGGTTAATTAAGTGCGTATGGGGGTCTGTATTGACCCCCATGAGTGAGGGGGTTAATGAAGTCCTTATGGGGGTCTGTATTGACCCCCAAGAGTGACACAGTTAATTAAGGGCTTATGGGGGTCTGTATTGACCCCCATGAGTGACAGGGTTAATGAAGGGCTTATGGGGGTCTATATTGACCCCCATGAATGACAGGGTTAATTAGGGGTTTATGGGTGTCTGCATTGACCCCTATGAGTGAGGGGGTTAATTAAGTCCTTACGGGGGTCTGTATTGACCCCCATGATTGAAAGGGTTAATGAAGGGCTTATGTGGGTCTATATTGACCCCCATGAGTGAGGGGGTTAATGAAGTGCTTATGGGGGCCTGTATTGACCCCCATGAGTGACAGGGTTAATGAAGGGATTATGGGGGTCTGTATTGACCCCCATGAGTGACAGGGTTAATGAAAGGCTTATGGGGGTCTATATTGACCCCCATGAGTGACAGGGTTAATTAGGGGTTTATGGGGGTCTGTATTGAACCCCATGAGTGACAGAGTTACTGAAGGACTTATGGGGGTCTATATTGACCCCCATGAGTGACAGGGTGATAGTGTATATTTGTTTTCTTTTATAACGGGTCCTTTAAGGACCTTTACGGTCCTTTAAGGACCCGTAACGCAGGAATTTTTCATTTTCCTTGCACGCGTTAATGTGGGGTTAATGCAGGTCTCCGAGCTTATCTCGGATCCCGTGGGGTTAATGCGGGTTTCCGAGCTTATCTCGGATCCCTTCTTGGGTAAATTGTACGTGGCTGGGCTTTGAGCCTCGTTTTGTTTTTTTCAGCAGCCTTCTCGCTTAGGGGATTTTCGAGTGTCTGAACTCGGGAATTTGGACTTAAATGGAGGTGTAACTTCACTTTCAGAGGTCCTGGATGCCCCCCCCCCCTTGCTATGGGTAAGCTTTTTTTGTATTTTTTGTGAGTATTTGGTGTGTTTTGACTGTTTTTAGGTGCGCGCGGTTCGGCCGTTATGGTCGTATTTTTCGTGCGTGTGTGTGTTTGTTCCGTTAAGGTTGCTTCCGAGGTCGTTTTTTTTCTAAGTCGTGCGTGTGTGTTTTTAACTGCGTGTGAGGCGCCTTTGAGCCTCCACCTTCCGCAAATGCGGCCGCTCGCTTCGCGAGGGATGCAGTTCTTGCGAGCTAGCTTTGCGAGCTCACAATGCATGACGAGGATTCGTAGTTTGACAACTATTGTATGTGATAACTGACATTTAAAATTGGCATTGTAGTTTCCAGCAGATGTGTTTCTGTCCATCTCATCTTAGGTGGCCACGGGTGAAGGAGGATCTGTCCAGAAAGTTATCCTACTTTTTTCTGGCTGGTGTATGTTTGTCTAAAATAGCCACTGTAGTGAAGTAGGGTACAATCAGTACAACATGAAAATAGTCCTTAGAGGAAAAATCAACTGAGAAGGTCCTCTTCATCCCCTTGAATACATGATAAGGGGAGAAGAGCGGCATATCTGCTGAAGTCTAAAAAAATAAACTTTAAATGTACATATACTGATTTTACTGAAACCCTACTGTATAAGCACTACAATTGTGCCTTAAATAACCACTATTATAATCCAGCTTACATGATTTTTAAGTAATAAAGATCAGCACCAACTTTCCAGTTTATTATGTTTTAAAAAGGTGATCTTTTGTGAAGAAGTGCTGGTTTTCTTTGGGCTGCAAGTCTCTGCTCCCATCTTTTCTAAACTATGGCAAAATGTCCCTGCGTCTTTCTCATTACTGCAAAGATTTGGTGAAGTTAAATATGCTAAACATTCAGCCACACTTAAAAAAAAACGGGACAAACTATAGTCTGAAAAGAGGAAGCCATCAGTTTTCAAATTTTTTCAAACAATTTCTAGATTTGTTATTCAGTGAGTATTACACAAATTGTTTTAATTCCTATAATTTGATCTTTACTACAAAAAGTCACAAAAACTTGCTTGTAACTGTTACATTTTAAAGGGTCTTCAGCAATGTTACCATTTCAGTGCTAAACACCAGTATACACATTTTTTTACATTCAATATAATTAACAAAATATATATTTCCTAATGAAACACATAGAAACTGTTCCTTTTGTTCTCATACTGAATTTGCAATTCCTTCCATCTACTTTAATGTCCTTATTATTGGTAGCAGAGGGTAAAATTATGCATTGCCCTTCTAGATCACTTGCTTGTCATGGTAGAGGGACTTGTATATCTCAATGAAGCTGTGACCTATACCATGTAGGGTCACCCAAGATGGGCAGGACATAGCAGGGAGCTCAAACTATTCGCAGTCCACTGGAGAAGGAACTGGCAACCCACTCCAGCATCTTTGCCAAGAATACCTTATGGATAGGCCTGATTAGGACATAATGATTGATGTGCCAGGAGTGCTGCAGTCCATATGGATACACGATGGAACAACAACAACAACAAATCCATTAGCATTTATTATCACATATATAGTTCTCAGCAGCACGACCTTGCCAAAATCCGTTGGTAATGCTACGTTAAGAATTCGGCCCTTGCTCTGGTGGAGACCCCGTACGACTTAGGCAGGGAGTGCCAAAGGCGCTCACTGCGCTGGTGGAGATGAGCGCGAGACACGTAGCACTTTGAAAAAATTGCCTTGCCCATCATACCTACATCACGCGGAACTACACATCAACACCAAACTCAAATACAAAATTCACATTGCGAGAACCGTGGCACTTTGAAAAAATCGGCTATAAAAAATTACGGCCCGTAACACATAGAAAATGAAACCACCAGTTTGAAAGAAAAAAATATGAGCCGCAAAAAATACAAACTTAACGGCCGCACCACGCACAGCGAAAAATAAAAAAATAAAAAAATACACACACAGCAAGGGGGGGACAGCCAGGACATCTGGGAATGGGGTTACACAACAATATAAATACAATTTTTTGCCACTCCAAAAGCGATAGAAAAAATGGCCGGCGAAAAAAACTAAAACAAGCTACACGACCCCAAACACCGCCAAGCACATACGCCTTTTACACAGACCCGTACGAGCTACTAAATACACTATTAGGAAGCACGCTAAATGCTCAACACCCGCCTAACACATACACAATCGCCGGCCATTTTACAACACTAACTGCAAACTAATAACATTAACGTTACAAAATGAGAAATTACACAGACAAACAAACACTACACACTACACACATTGATGACACTTAACACCAACAGTGAAAATCTACATTGTATGCTGCAGGAACCTCAACAGCATATTGCTTCCTGCATATATTAATTACAAATAGGTAAAGTATATTAATTTATAACTTTACAAATGAATAAATTAACATTACAAAATATACACCGAAAAAAACAAAAAACAGAATCACAATAAACGCTAGAAGTGCTCAGCGCACCCCTCACAAGGAGCGCCAACGGTGTTTAGAGGACCACAACTACACCAGGGGAGAGGCTCACAATGCGAGCCAAAAGGCCATCAGCGCAAACTTGCAATGAGCGACAAAGGAGCTCTCATAACCAAACATACACCAACCAAGAGGCTCGCAATGAGCGCCGAAGGTACTCACACAACCAAAATACTTACTTTGTGTACCAAACAGCATTACCTGCCTTACAATTCTATTGCCGTTATTTTTTGACAGGCAAGTTGCTAGTTAATAATAGTATTTTGATAATGTTTCTAAAAATACAGATAAGACTATCACAAAGCTTTTGAAAAAAAAAGCAGGTTCAGTCTAGATCTGAGATTTTAATAATTCTCAACCACTGACATAAAAAGGTGGTTGAAAGTGCACAATGAACCGGAGGAAAAAGGAGCAATTTTCTATGTAAGTTCTCTCACTACTTTACTTGTTATTTTCAGGGAATGTAAAAGCTGTTAATATTGATGTTTAGCGGGGTAAATTCTAAAAATAGGGTATTGCTCTTTTTTATTGACTTAGTTGTTGTAGGTGATATCTTAGAGAAGAACCTGTAAAAATAAATCTTCACAGGTGTTTTTACATCTGTTGAAACCAACTGCATTTTTTTCTCAAAATGGAAATTGGATATATATTTTGTGATTTATTTATTAAAGCAAGCATCAATTAAGATTCCCGAAAAATTATTTGGTAAATTTTCAGTCAAAGTAGCCTAGGTGTTAAGTCAGGTCATTTTAGTAATATGTGACCTATTAAACTATATATTAGGAAACAGGCTACCGTATATACTCGAGTATAAGCCGACCCGAGTATAAGCCGAGGCACCCATTTTACCACAAAATACTGGGTAACATGAGTGACTCGAGTATAAGTCGAGGGTGGGAAATGTGGTGCTCCCTGTGTCCCGCTTGTGCCCTCTGTGTCCCCCTCTCTGTGTCTCTTCTCCCCTCTCCCTTCCCAGTGTCTCTTCTCCCCTCTCCCTTCTCTGTGTCTCTTCCAACCTCTCCCTTCCCTGTGTCTCTTCCCCCTCCCTTATCACACTCCTCAACCTCCCTCCTCATCCTCAACCTCCCTCCTCATCCTCAAACCTCCCTCCTCATCCTCAACCTCCCTCCTCATCCTCAACCTCCCTCCTCGTCCTCAACCTCCCTCCTCATCCTCAACCCCTCCTCAACCTCCCTACTCATCCTCAACCCCCCCTCAACCTCCCTCCTCAATCCTCCTAATCAACCCGCCCATCCTCAGCCTCTCTCCTCAACCGCCCATCCTCAATCTCCCTCCTCAACCCCCCATCCTCATCCTCTCTCCTCAACCCCCATCCTCAACCTCCCATCCTCAACCCCCTCCTCAACCTCAACCCCCCTCCTCAACCCCTCCTCCTTATCCTCAACGTCCCTCCTCATCCTCAACCTCCCTCCTCAACCCCTTCCTCAACCTCCCTCCTTAACCCCCCCATCCTCAACCCCCTGCTTAACCCCCCCATCCGTATCCTCAACCCCCTGCTCAACCTCAACCCTCCTCAACCTCAACCCCCCTCAACCACAACCCCCCTCCTCAACCCACCCTCCTCAACCTCCCTCCTCAACCCCCCCATCCTCAACCCTTTCCTCAACCTCCCTCCTCATCCTCAACCCCCTCCTCAACCCCCTCCTCAACCTCCCTCCTCAACCCCCCCATCCTCACCCCCCTCCTGAACCCCCTCCTCAACACCCCCATCCTCATCCTCAACCCCCCATCCTCAACCTCCCTCCTACACCCCCTCAAACCCCTCCTCAACCTCAACCCCAACCCACCTCCTCACCCTCAACCCCCCTCAACCTCCCCCCCAATCCCCCTCAACCCCAACCCCCCTCCTCAACCCCCCTCCTCAACCTAAACCTCCTCAACCCCACTCCTCCATCTAAACCCCCCTAAATACCTCCCCCCACTCCCCTCACTTACCTGCTTGTGCTCCGGCCTCCGCTCCTTGACCCGGCGCGCATGTGACGTCACATTCGTGCCGCATCATTAGCATATACCGGGTGCACCCGGTATATGCTAATGACGTGGCACGCATGTGACGTCACATTCGCGCCGGTTCAAGTATCGGAGCGGAGGCCGGAGCAGAAGCAGGTAAATGAGGGGGAGGTATTTAGGGGGGTTTAGGTTGAGGAGGGGAGTTTAGGTTGAGGAGGGGGGAGGGTTAGAATGAGGAGGGGGGAGGGTTAGAATGCGGAGGTGGGTTTAGAATGAGGAGGGAGGTTGAGGATAGGGGGGTTGAGGTTAAGGATAGGGGGGTTGAGGAGGGAGGTTGAGGTTGAGGTGGGGGGTTGAGGAGGGGGTTGAGGATAGGGGGGTTGAGGAAGGAGGATGGGGGGATGAGGAGGGGGGTTGAGGGGGGTTGAGGGGCGAGTTTGAGGATGGGGGGTTGAGGAGGGAGGTTGAGGAGGGGGTTGAGGATGGTGGTTGAGTAGGGACGATGGGGGGGTTGAGGAGGGAGGATGAGGAGGGGGTTGAGGATGAGGAGGGAGGTTGAGGATGACGAGGGGCGTTGAGGATGAGGAGGGAGGTTGAGGAGGGGGGTTGAGGTTGAGGAGGGGGGTTGAGGTTGAGGAGGGGGGATGAGGATGGGGCGTGGAGGAGGGGGTTGAGGATGGGGGTTTGAGGAGGGGGTTGAGGAGGGAGGATGAGGAGGGAGGTTGAGGAGGGGGTTGAGGATGAGGAGGGAGGTTGAGGATTGGGGGGTTGAGGTTGAGGATAGGGGGGTTGAGGTTGAGGAGGGGGGTTGAGGTTGAGGAGGGGGGTTGAGGAGGGGGTTGAGGATAGGGGGGTTGAGGAAGGAGGATGGGGGGGTTGAGGAGGGGGGTTGAGGGGGGTTGAGGAGGGGGGTTGAGGGGAGAGGTTGAGGATGGGGGAGTTGAGGAGGGAGGTTGAGGAGGGGGTTGAGGATGGGGGGTTCAGTAGGGAGGATGAGGGGGGTTGAGGAGGGAGGATGAGGAAGGGGTTGAGGATGAGGAGGGAGGTTGAGGATGAGGAGGGGGGTTGAGGATGAGGAGGGAGGTTGAGGAGGGGGGTTGAGTTTGAGGAGGATGAGGATGGGGGGGTGGAGGAGGGGGTTGAGGAGGGAGGATGAGGAGGGAGGTTGAGGAGGGGGTTGAGGATGAGGAGGGAGGTTGAGGTTGAGGATTTTGCTTCAAAGTTCTTTATTTGAAATATTTTTTTCCTCCTGAAATTTCCTTCTTAAAATGAGGTGCGTGTTATACGCCGGTGCGTGTTATATGTCGATAAATACGGTATGTATTTACTAGGAACTTGCCCGTCAAAAATGATTGGATTAAAATTGTAAGGCTGGCAATGCTGTTTGCCACACAATGTGAGGCTTTTGCTCCTCTGTGTGAGAGAGGGAGGGGAGAGCAGACTGATATGATGAGAGGGAGGCTGTGTGTGAGAGAGGGAGGGGAGAGCAGACTGATATGATGAGGGGGTGCTGTGTTTGAGAGAGGGAGGGGAGAGCAGGCTGATATGATGAGGGGAGGTTGTGTGTGAGAGAGGGATTGGAGAGCAGACTGATATGATGGGGGGTTGTGTGTGAGAGATGGAGGGGAGAGCAGACCGGTTGAGGATAGGGGGGTTGAGGAAGGAGGATGGGGGGGTTGAGGAGGGGGGTTGAGGGGGGTTGAGGAGGGGGGTTGAGGGGCGAGGTTGAGGTTGGTGGGGTTGAGGAGGGAGGTTGAGGAGGGGGTTGAGGATGGTGGTTGAGTAGGGAGGATGGGGGGGTTGAGGAGGGAGGATGAGGAGGGGGTTGAGGATGAGGAGGGAGGTTGAGGATGACGAGGGGCGTTGAGAATGAGGAGGGAGGTTGAGGAGGGGGGTTGAGGTTGAGGAGGGGGGATGAGGATGGGGCGTGGAGGAGGTGGTTGAGGATGGGGGTTTGAGGAGGGGGTTGAGGAGGGAGGATGAGGAGGGAGGTTGAGGAGGGGGTTGAGGATGAGGAGGGAGGTAGAGGATAGGGGGGTTGAGGTTAAGGATAGGGGGGTTGAGGTTGAGGAGGGGGGTTGAGGAGGGGGTTGAGGATAGGGGGGTTGAGGAAGGAGGATGGGGGGGTTGAGGAGGGGGGTTGAGGGGGGGTTGAGGAGGGGGGTTGAGGGGGGAGGTTGAGGATGGGGGAGTTGAGGAGGGAGGTTGAGGAGGGGGTTGAGGATGGGGGGTTCAGTAGGGAGGATGAGGGGGGTTGAGGAGGGAGGATGAGGAAGGGGTTGAGGATGAGGAGGGAGGTTGAGGATGAGGAGGGGTGTTGAGGATGAGGAGGGAGGTTGAGGAGGGGGGTTGAGTTTGAGGAGGATGAGGATGGGGGGGTGGAGGAGGGGGTTGAGGATGGGGGGGTGGAGGAGGGGGTTGAGGATGGGGGTTTGAGGAGGGGGTTGAGGAGGGAGGATGAGGAGGGAGGTTGAGGAGGGGGTTGAGGATGAGGAGGGAGGTTGAGGTTGAGGATTTTGCTTCAAAGTTCTTTATTTGAAATATTTTTTTCCCCCTGAAATTTCCTTCTTAAAATGAGGTGCGTGTTATACGCCGGTGCGTGTTATATGTCGATAAATACGGTATGTATTTACTAGGAACTTGCCCGTCAAAAATGATTGGATTAAAATTGTAAGGCTGGCAATGCTGTTTGCCACACAATGTGAGGCTTTTGCTCCTCTGAGCACCTTCGGCGCTCATCGCGAGCCCTGCGCTGAGCGCATTCGGTGCTCATTGCGAGCCCCTCCCCTCATGTACTTAAATTTTCCTGCTTTGCAATGATCACCTTTGGCGCTCATCACGAGGCCTGCAACGAGCGCCTTTGGCGCTCATTGCAGCCTAAGTCCTGCACTGCTGGTGATGGGCACCTGCGGCACTTATCGCAAGGCCTGTAATGAGCGCCTTCAGCCCTCATCGCAGAATAGGTCTTGTGTGCTTCAACTGCTCTCCTCGCAAGGGCCGCAAGTGCGTTACCAACATTGCAAACATTACGAACATCGCCAAAATCCACAACTATATATGTGCATATATAATTCTTAAAATAGGGAATACAGCCCAAAAAGAGATTAATACTATGATAATTTTACAAACATTCAAAAGGTGAAAGTCCTAAAAGAAAGACATGCCCTTTTTGACCAAAAATACTCTATTTTCTGATGTATATAAACACCAATAAAACTTAACATTTATTTGGGAAAATGTAAATTGAAAAATGGGCAATTAAAACAAATTATTGCCTTAAGAGCTTCCCAGAATGTTGTGTGTTAGGGAGTGATTTTTAGCAAAAAAAAGATTAGTTGCTGTAATGGCTGTTAGCCACAATTGTGATTGTAGTTTATAGACAAATTAACAAGTGCGAAAGATTGCAATAAAGTTACAAATATTGTAAAGTCCTTATAAGGGGCCGTGTAGTTCAAGGTTTATTATGGATAGTGTACCCATCTCTCCTATTCCATCTCTCCTATTTGCAACAGAAACCCCAACAGTAATCATAATGTTGAAGGATATATGGTTAATCAGCTAAACACACAAGCTATAATATATATGCTGGACTAACACACTAAGGGCCTCATTCTATTACCGGCCGCAGCCGCTGCGGGGCCGCAAGGACCGGCCGCAAGCTTTACGGCTATTCTATTCCCCTCCGGCCGGGGACTCCGGCAGGCTTGCGGCCGGCGCCTTGCTATCTCTTGCGGCCGATCGCGCCGGAGGAAAGCCTTTGATCTAAAACGGCCGCAAGAGTTTCGGCCGTAAGAAATTCCTATTTGCAATTCAATTGCTCCGGGAACCCTCTCTGCAAGGCTAAAAACGAGCCGCAGCTTACTTGCAGCAAAGAGGTCCCGCTAGCACCAATTAAGCACATAAAATAGCCCAAATAAAGCCATCCTGCACTTTGAGAAGACTATAAAGTGATATTCGGTGTTAGAAAAAATAGAACATAATTACCCTATACTCATATCCGTAAAATATTTTATTTTTAATATACGTAAAATATCCATGTAAAAAGTCCCGAGGGCTTGGAGCACCTCAGACCCGCCCACGCCGCAGCCGGAAAATAAACAGTTAATTCGAACTCGGGTTTGGGCTGATGTGCAAGCTTGAGAGTGGGTTACTTTTAATCCTCATGTCCCCCATTATGATCCCTAGCATTTACAGAGCTGTACAGTGCAGTCTTGAATTTATTTTTCCGTTTAAAGTTTTCTGAGCTTACGGCCGGTTTCAAGATATGCGGCCGGCCGTAAGGGGAGATCCTTGCAGGGCCGTATAATAGAATCGCGAGTTAACTGAACCCCCGCAAGGAATCGCAGCCTTACGGACGAGTTACGGTCGGTAGAATAGCCGTAAAGCTTGCGGCCGGTAATAGAATGAGGCCCTAAGACATTTACTGCGGCCTTTACTTCAAGATGCTGTTACAAGGACACACATAGACACAGAGTCCTCTATATAAAGCATGCACACAGCTATACAAGTCACAATCATTAATATGCAGATCCTTATACACAGATTCCTTTATATAAAGCACACACAAATCTATACAATATACAAGCAGTAATATGCAGATCCTTATATACAGTGCTCTATAAATAGAACGCATGTCAGTAATATGTAGATACTTATACAAAGAGACCCCTTTACCCAGACCATGCACATAGCTATAAAAGTCACAAGCCACAATATGCAGATGATTATACACAGAGACCCCTCTACCAAGCAGCTCATCCTGCTGGGAGGCATTCAATTTCTCTCCCAGTGAATAAAGAAGAGGCAGTCAGATTCCTTCATGTGGGAAATTATCTGATTAACAGATCTTCCCCAATAGAACTAAAGCATGCTGCGTAGTGTGATGCATTGATCAGTAGGCTGCATCACACACACCTTTTTGCATAGGAGGTGGTGGGAGCTGGGGGGAGGAATGAATTAGGTAAATAAACAAAAACATTGTAAACATTAATTTCCATAATACAAATAAAATTGAGAAGCAAAACCAACATTTTTGTTTCATAAATAAGTTGCTCTGCCAAACTCAGCATACGTGTAGTAGCAAGGTAACTGGCCCTTTAACGTTGTGTTACAAATGCTCTAAAACAGGGTCCAAGATTAAAAAAGCTATCAGATGGCTGTGCCAGTTTCAGTAATAATGAGTGGGCCATATGTGCTCAGGCACCAAGAGTTGTAAACCCTGGCTTGTTTAAGCGCTCAAAAACTGGCATATTATTTTATTTAAGCCAACCCTAGATCTGATCTAGAATATTCTTATTTCAAGAACTGAATAGCATGTCATTGTTATGCCATTGTCTTGCACTTTGAATTTTCAGTATTTCGTACAGATATACATTCATACACGATTTTCAAATGTAAGATTTTAAGCTGTAACCACTTCTAGCTAGCAGCTTATCAAACAAAATGCAGTACGTTCATTGAGCACTTTAGCAGCATGTTACTTTTAAAACACTTTATGTGAACATTGCATGTCATCAGAGATCTTGTCTCCATTTTTCTTCAACAGTTTGCTTCAAATGTTTTGCTAATGGAAATAGAGAGCTATAGAAAGTATTCTTGTTGACTGAAACTGATTGTAAGCTAAAACTAAAATTCATCAAGAGTAGGAGTCTGGAATTATGTTGCCAATTGCCACAATAAATTGCTGCATTAAAATGTGGCTAATTTGGGCAGAGCTTGAATGCATAAAAGAACAAGAAGTACAAATGAAGAGCTCCTGCGTTTCACACACTTTTTTAGCAATGTATGTTTTGAGCAACATCCTAAAATATTATAATACTTACAAGCCTTGTACCCAGTGGCAAATTTTATAATTTAGAGTCCCAGGTAGGAATGCCAAAAAAGGGACTTACCAAGAGATTAGAGCCACCAAATGCCTAGTCCTAGATGTATTGAGTAAGCTCAGCCCCACATAAACTATGCACTGTTCATTGCCCAGGCTCTCATAGAGGACAATTAAGAGAGATGTGGAAGCTTACAGAATGACCACCCGCTTCCCTGTATCCACATTAAAGTTCACAAGACAAACACTAACTTTAGAAGAAACAGCACTGAGTAACCAAATAAGTGTTGTGCAAGTTCTGAATGACAGCACTAAAGGACTATAAAGTTCTTAGACGGGCTTATTTCACAATTTTTGCATGGTGTGGCTAATTTCACATTACAGTTGCCACACCAGTGGTTGTCCATACCTGATTCAGAGAATATACATTTATTTAGCTCCTTGCCTGACTGCAGAGCTTGTTTTAGAGATGAGCAAATAGATTATCTACTATGAGAAGGAAACTGGTCTATAGTGGATCAATTTGCCAATAGGAGACTCCACAAACAATGGGTCCTATTCTATTGCCCCCATATTGAAAATTTTTGCTATGTATAATCAGTTTGCAATTGCCACATATTCTATTAGCTACTCGCAAACCGATTCTGAGTAGTCCACCTGCAATCACTACTGACAAGCCAAACTCACAAATCCTAGCAGAAAACCTCTTGGCACAGCTCAAGATTTACGAGTGCTAACCAATTAAGGTTACACAAATCGATATTCTATTAGACTGGCAGCTCTGATTCGTTTGTGTCAAAAAATATTAGGAGTACTCAAGAGGACTCACAAGGCCTTTTTCAATCAATTATTAGAGCCTTAACAACAATTAGATTTTACTGTACTTTAAAATTATAGGAAATCATAGAAATACATTAGAATTCATTGCAGAACAGTCTCAGGCCCACAAAAATGCAATTCATTTTTTTTTCATTTTGTGTGAAATTGATCCTGGGACTTATAATACATATCATGGAACCCACATGGACTAGAACAGTTGTTTTAATACATTTTATTGATTTCTACATTGCTTCTGCTCTCATCTCCAAATACTTCCTGCATGCCCTCTTCATTCTTCTAACAATCTTCTTCTCTCTACCACTTTTGTCACCTCCTCTCACTCCCGCCTTTAGGACATTTCTCATGCTGACCCTATTCTCTGGAACTCCTTATCTCGCTCCAGCAAGCTATCCTCCTGCCTCAAAATCTCACTAAAAGCCTATCACCTTCAATCCTAACATGCACAATTCTCCTCTCACCCTCCTGTACCACACACAAAACCTTTAGATTGTAAGTCTGCGAGTTTTCAATCTTGCATGGTGCTTTGGGGAAAGCTCTATGGACACCAGATTCTAAGCTCAAAGACAGGGCCCTCCAGTCTTTGCAATGTGTTAATATTGCATTTGTCTATGCCTGGAACTTAACTTATGTATTGAGCTATGACAAATGTTGACGTGTTACAAATAAACAATACTACTACTAGTACTAATAATAATAATAATAATATTTACTGTATTGCGAGTCCGCTAAATTTACTTCTCAACACTAATTAATTTGTAATCTCTGAGTGAAGTTTAAGAATAACTTCATGTTTTATTGTCTCATTTACTGTTGTCTGTGTCTAAGAAGTATTGGGAGAAGTAAATTACGGACCTGCTTAAATATTGTCAGATAATATGATCACGCCCCCTGAAATCAGACATAAAAAGGCAGGATTTAATAGTTCTGGTTAAAGTAACAGTTATATGCATTTAACAAAAACATTTCACTGCTTGAGCTCTTCCTGATTACTTTAAGTTGTTCCATACATTTTTTAACCTCCCAAGCGGTAATCTCGAGCGTGAGCCACGCTCGGGGTTACTGCATGGAGGATCTGAAGGGGGCCCAGTGCTGACAAATTTGCCTGGGCCCCCTCAGCTCACCATTCCTCCTCCTCATCCCTCCTTCCCCCTGATCATCATCCTCCTCCTTCCCCCCTTATGATCCTCCTCCTTCCTCCCTTATGATCCTCCTCCTCACAGGAGGGAGGAGGAGAAGGGGGAAAGGGAGGATAATGGGGGAGTGAGGAGGAAGTTGTGGGGGAAGGAGGAGGAGGAGAAGGGGGAGAAGGATGATAAAGGGGGAAGGAGGATGATGATAAGGGGGAAGGGAGGAGGAAGATAAGGGGGAGGAGGAGGATAAGGGGGAAAGGGAGGTTAAGGGGGGAAAGGGAGGAGGAGGAGAGGAAGGAAGATGATGATAAGGGGGGAAGGGAGGAGGATAAGGGCGAAAGAAGGGAGGAGAATGATAAGGGGACGAGGATAATGATGGGGTAAGGGGGGGGAGGATGATAAGGAGGGAGGAGGATAAGGAGGTAGGAGGAGGATACAGAGGGAGGAGGAGGATAAGGGGGGTAAGGGGGAGGGGAAGGGGGAAAGGGGGGTGATCGGAGAGGGGGAAGTGAGGAGGTGGATAAGGGGGAGGAGGAGGATAAGAGGAGGAGGAGAAGGGAGGAGGAGGAGAAGGAGAAAGGGGAAGGGAAAAGAGAGGAGGAGATGGGGGAAAGGGCGGTATGATTATGTCAGTATTGTTTTATGTACAGATTTAACATTCTAAATACTGACATAATCATCCCACTAGGAAGGTTAAAGCAATCTAACCATTGTTAACCACACACACCAGCAAACACCTAGCTTTGTGTCAGTGCTACCATAACCTGTCAAATTAAACATTAACCAATTAAAAAAGAGTAAAGGGAATATTATTGGTGCACTGTTGGTTAGTGGTTACTAGTAATACAATTTTACTTTTATTGTAAACTAGTTGAAAACCTAAATATCAAAAATAAAAAAAATATCTTGGCGCAAGAAAAGATTTCCACAGTTCACCATCATGATAAGCATATAACTAAATATTGCTTACTTGTTTCTAAGCTATTGCCTTTAGAAATAATAGAATAATAAAATGAATAAAAATCAACTATTCTTTGCCACTTTCAGATACTTGGGTTACAATGTATCTGACCCACCAGTACAGAAGGTTTCTATTATAATACACTGGTAAATACCTGGGGCCTCATTCTATTAACGGCCGTAGGAAATGCGTGGCCGCAAGGACCGGCCGCAGGCTATTTGCCTATTCTATTCCCTTGCGGCCGAGGGCTCCGGCAGGCTTGCGGCCGGCGCCCTGTTATCCCTTGCGGCCGCACGTGCCGCAGGAAAGCCTTTGATCTTACATGGCCGCAAGAGTTTCGGCCGCAAGAAAGCCCCGGTTGCTATTCAATTGCTCCAAGAACCCTCTCGGCAAGGCTAAAACCGAGCCGCAGCTTACTTGCACCAAAAAGGTCCCGCAAGCACACAATTAAGCACATAATAAAGCCATAAAAAAAGCCATCCTGCACTCTAATGAGACGATAAAGTGATTGGAGGTGTTAGCATTCATAGCACAACATTCCCCTACACTCAAATCTGAAAATCATTTTTATTTTAATTCATGTCAAATATCCGTGGACAAAGTCCCGAGCGCTTGGAGCACCTCAGACCCGCCAAGGCTGCGGGATGGAAAATAACCCGTAAATGATATATCGGATTTGGGCGATGTGCAAGCTTGAGAGGGTGTTGCTATTAATCCTCATGTCGGCCATAGCATTTACAGAGCTTTACAGTGCCATCTTGAATTTATATTTGCATTTACAGTTGTCTGACTTTGTGGCCGGAAAACAAGATCTATGGGCGCTGGGAAAACGCTTTTCGGCCGTTTGCATGATATGCGGCCGGCCGGAAGGGGGATATCCTTGCAGCGCTGTCCATTTGAATTGCAAGGTAGAAGTAGCTCTACACGGGGCCGTAAGACGGCCGCAAGGAATCGCAGCTTTGCGGCCATTTTACGGCCGATAATAGAATGAGGCCCCACATTAAACGTTTGCAGCCTTATTAAATTGTGATTCTGCCAATTGAATAGGGCTCTATATAAGCACATAGCGTATTTTTTTTACAGACGTTTTGGTTTGTGAACATCTATCCAAAAGCAAGGTCTTCACTAACTAAAACGTCTGTAAAAAAAATATGGTATGAGCTTATATAGAGCCCTATTCAATTGGCTGAATTGCAATTTAATAAGGCTGTTAATCTTTAGTTTAGGTTTCTTTCCTTGTGTTCCAAAACTGGCAGCGACAGAACACACAACTGTCCTTGTCTCCTCAAATGGCATTGTGCTGTTAGAACTGATTACAACTAGGTCAATTAAGTAACATAGTGCCCCTCTATTGTATTAATGGGACACCCTCACTTCTAATGCATTTTGTGGTGAAGCTTTATTAAAGGTCACACTACAACTTTGAGCCTCCATTTAAAGCCTTTGGTCTCACCTCCTTGCTGATGTCATTGCAGATGTACCAACTCATTATATCCAACACCTCTGGAACTCGTACAGCAGGTTAGCTGAGCATAATCCATAAACACACTGCATTGACTCAATGATTCGGACAAAACTGCGAATCATATAGATAACAGAATTTAGACCTCACTCTGATCCTCTGCTAAATCACCATAATGAGTTTATACCAAAGAAATATATTAGCGACTTGCCCATCAAAAATGACGGCAATAAAATTTGAAGCTTGGCAATGCTGTTTGCCACACAATGCAAAGCTATGGCCCCTCTGAGCACCTTCGGCACTCATTACGAGCCGCAACTTCCATGCTTTGCAATGATCACCTTTGGAGCTCATCGCGAGTACCACGATAAGCACCTTTTTCCGTTGTCAGCAATTTGTACGAAGCCCTACGGAGCTCTGCAGCACGTGCCTGCAGCACTCATCGAGAGCCCTGCAAAGAGTGCCTTTGGCGCTCAATACAGCTAAGTCCCTTGGGCCTCACGATGAGCGCCTGTTTGGCTCATTTCCACCCCTGCAATGAGAGCCTTTGGTGCTCATGCAGCTAAGACCCGAGGGCCTCCACCGCCGCAACTACGTCCATTGCTTTGCAAGGGCCGCAGTTGCGGGGCTCGCTATGCGAGCCTCGCAACCCGTGGCGACAACTCGCAGTACGACAACTATATATATAATTTATTACATGATTGTAATGATAGCTTACACATTTGTTGGATATTTTATTAAATATAGACAAAATCTCCTTCACTGGTTCATTTGTGTTTTTTGTTTTCTCGTTGCCCTAGTAACCTATTGAGCATTATAAACACATTTGTATATAATTACCTTTTTAACATATTCTACCATTTATCATCTAATCTTTTCTGTTATATATATATGTTAAATGAAGATGATAGTATTCTTCGCTTACTTTCAGGGACATAAAAGACAGCAAACCATGCCTAATGATCTTAATTGTGTCTCATCTCATAGAAGATTTATGCTCAGACATTTAAATATTGCCTTAAATACAACAGTAGGTGTTTTAAAATTCTACCAGGGACAATTGGTTTTAAATATATCTAATGAGAAAGTAATTTTTCCCTTAAAGAGATATGTAAGTGAGCTGGATTATGAGTGCATCTGATAGAGGATAATTAGTAGTGTATGGAAAAAAAATGTTGCATGAAAATATACCAAAATAAGCAATTAAATACTTACCTTGAAGTTAGCAAAATATCTTTTAATTTCTGTCAGTTAAAAATTAGGGTTAACACCCTCCAAACCCAGGCTAAATTGGTATACCATTTGAAAATTGTTTTAGCCAATTAGGATGAAGTAAAGACTAAAATATTTGTATCACAATCTGGCAGTTGATGTCTGTTTTTTTTTTCTCTGCCTGTCGCCTTATGGGCAATTTCAGCTGTGACCCCACCAACCATCATTTCCTTTAGAGGTCGCCAGCTGTACCCTGCAGGGTACACTTTATGTAAGCTTCCTAGGGGTTTGCACATCCAGATATCAGTATCAAGCATATAAATATGTAAGTACATTCAACTTTTCAATATAATACATATTTTTTTACCAGTTGCTGTTTATTAGGAAACTTTTGAAACCCAGGAATCTTACATATACAGTATCTTTAAAATTAAGAACTAGATGTTGTAATTCATAGTCTTATAATTTTAAATATTACAAAACATCACCAGTACAGCACAATAAACCAAAGTTATTAATACATAAACTATAATTTAATGGATTAAGATTAAAATATACAAACCAGTCCAACTGGTACAACTGTACTTCTTCATACCAATATTTTTCCTTACATCCAACGGAAATAACTCTTTAAAGCAGTGAAGCAAGCGGTTAGTGCATTCCTTTTCTTTAGCTGCTACAAACTCTTACCTCTAAAATATTCCAGCTGTATGTGACTTTGATACTATGAAAAAAAGTACCTTATATACTTGAGTATAAGCCGAGTTTTTCAGCCCTTTTTTTAAGGCTGAAAAGGGCCCCCTCGACTTATACTCGAGTTACCCTGTGTCTCTTTCCCCCCTGTGACTCTCCACCCCCGTGTCTCTTCCACCCTCTCCCTCTCCTGTGTCTATTTCCCCCCTTCTCCGTAGTGTCTCTTTCCCTCCCCTCCCTTATCATCATCCTCCCTCCTCATCCTCAACCCCCCTCCTCAACCCCCCTCCTCACTTTACCCATTTCTAATTACCTCCCCCTCTCCCTTTCCCCTCATTTACCTTCTATCAGCAGCTGCTCCTGCGCTCCTCCAATCCTCTGCGTGTCTTCCGGCTGCATCGGGACCCGGCATAGGCTAATGACGTGACATCACATGCGCGTCACGTCATTAGCATTGGCCGGGTCCCGACGTAGCCGGAAGATGCGTGGAGGAGCGCAGGAGCAGCTGCTGATGGAAGGTAAGTGAGGGGAAAGGGAGAGGGGGAGGTAATTAGAAATGGGTAAAGTGAGGAGGGGGGTTGAGGAGGGAGGATGAGGAGGGGGGTTGAGGTTGAGGAGGGGGGTTGAGAATGAGGAGGGGGGTTGAGGTTGAGGAGGGGGGTTGAGGATTAGGAGGGGGGTTGAGGAGGGAGGTTGAGGATGGGGGTTGAGGATGAGGAGGGGGTTGAGGATGAGGAGGGGATTGAGGATGAGGAGGGGGGTTGAGGATGAGGAGGGGGGTCAAGGAGGTGGGTTTAGGAGGGAGGATGAGAAGGGGGTTGAAGAGGGGGTTGAGGAGGTGGGTTGAGGAGGGGGTTGAGGTTGAGGAGGGGGGTTGAGGATGAGGAGGGGGATTGAGGATGAGGAAGGGGTTGAGGAGGGAGGATGAGGAGGGAGGTTGAGGAGGGGGAGGGGGGTTGAGGCAAGAGGATTAGGAGGGAGGATGAGGAGGGGGGTTGAGGAGAGAGGATGAGGAGGGAAGATGAGGAGGAGGGTTGAGGATGAGAAGGGAGGATGGGGAGGGCTGTTGAGGAGGGGGGTTGAATAGGGTAAAAAGGGAGGGAGAGGGAAAGAGACACGAGGGAGAGTGGGAAAAGAGACACAGGGAAGGGAAAGGGGGAAGAGACACAGGTGAGGGAGAGGGGGGAAGAGACATAGGGGAGGGAGGGAGGGAGGGAGAAGAGAGGAAAAACATATCTGCTTTGTCTAAACTTGTGTACTAGTCTCTAAATGAAATCGCTATGTCATGGGTTAGATGTAGTTAACTATTTCATGCCTAATATCTTGCAATGAAGAATTACTGGTTCACAGCCAGCCAAATATCACACTAACTGGAAAGAGTGTTAATTGTATATATACGCTAAAAATGTATGTATATTTTTTATAATTTTCTGCAACAGAGCTTAAATGGACTGAAATGGGACATTTCATATCAGACAATCACCAGATCTTCGACGGTGTTCAAGAATACTGCAGAACAAATAGAGTAGTCTTCATAATCAATCAAAGAGTAGCCAAAGCAGTGCTTGGTTACAACCCAATAAATGACGGAATGATTTCAATTTAAATTCAAGGCAAGGCATTTAACATCACAGTGATCAAAGTCTATGCTCCAACCATGGATGCTGAAGAGGCTTAAGTTGTCCAGTTCTTCAACGTCATATATATAACACCAAGAAAATATGTTACTATCATCATAGGAGATTGAAATACTAAAGTAGGGAACCAAAAGACACCTGGAATAACCGGCAAGTTTGGCCTTGGAATACAAAATGAAGCCAGTCAGAAATTTGTAGAATTCTGTCAAAATAATTCTCTGATCATAGCATACACCCTATTGCAACAGCCCCCGAGATGACTCTACACATGTACATCACCAGATGGGCAACATAGATATCAGATTGACTATATACTTTGCAGTCAAAGATGGAGGAGCTCTATACAATCAGCAAAAACAAGACATGGAGCTGACTAGGGCTTGGACCATGAGCCAAGTTCAGAATTAAACTGAAGAAAAGAGTGACAATCATCAGATCAAGTAGAATCAAAATAAATAATATCCCTTGTGAATATGCAGTGGGGGTAAATAATAGATTTAAGAATCTAGACATGGAAGGTAGAATGCCTGAAGAACTTTGGACCAAAGTTTGCAACATTATCCTGGAAACAGCATATATAGACTGGAAAGGGTCAGCCTACATCCCAATCCCAAAAAAGGCAGTGCCAAAGAGTGCTACAATTATCGAACATCTGCACTCATTTCACATGCCAGCAAGGTAATGCTTAAGATAACAATATATGGACCAGAAACTACCAGATGGTCATGCCGGGTTGGCACAGTAAGAAGCACAAGATATCAAATTGCCAATGTCCGATGGATAATAGAGAAAGTAAGAGAGTTCCAGAAAAGCATTTACTTCTGCTTCATAGACTAAGCTAAAGCCTTTGACTGTGTGGATCACAACAAAATGTGACATGTCCATAAAGAGATGGGTGTACCAGATCATCTCATTCTCCTCCTGAAGAATCAAGAAGCCACGGTTAGAACCAAACATGGGACAACAGAATGGTTCAAGATTGAGTGCAACAATGTGGTATATTGTGACCTTATTTATTCAACTTATATGCAGTGTACATCATGCGTAAGGCAAAACTGGATGGATCCAAAGCCGGAATCAATTTTGCTGGAAGCAATATCAACAACCTCAGAAACGCTGATGATACTACTTTGACTGAAAGTGAGGAGAGCTAATAGACCTATTGATGAGGGTAAAAGAAGAGAGTGCAAAAGTTGGCCTGCTGCTCAACGTTAAAAAGATGAAGGTCATGGCAATCAGCAATCTCAGTTCCTGGGGAAGAAGTGCTGGCAGTGACAGGTTTTATTTTCCTGGGATCCGAGATGGTGATTGTAGTCATGAAATTAAAAGATGTTTGCTTCGGGGGAGGAAAGCTATGGCAAGCTTGGACAAGCTAGCAAAAAGATATTAAATTATCAACAAAGGTCTGCATTGTTAGAACTATGGTATCCCCAGTAGTAACATATGAATGTGGAAGCTGAAAATTAAAGAAGTCTGAGTACTGTAGAATTCAAACTGTGGTGTAGGTGAAAACTACTTAGAGTCCCTTGGAATGCAAAAAGATCCAATAAATCAGTACTTCAGAAAATTAAGATGGACTGTTCACTAGAAGTTATGTTCATGAGGTAGAAGCTCAAATATTTTGGCTAGAAGGATAGATGGATAGATGACGTCACTGAAGCAATGAACATGAACTTGATGGAGCTCAGTTGGGCAGTGACTGAGAGATGTCGCTGGTGTGCGGCAGTCCATAGAGTCACGGAGAGTCAGATGTGACTGAACAACTAAACAACAACCTCAACTTCAGCTATCCAATAGGATACTAGCCCTCAGACGGGAGGACAATCCTAACCTACAATCGTGGATGGAACAGCTATAGTGTACAATTTATTCCCTTTGCCATGACTCGGGGCGTGTACTCAGCAAAGAAACACATGATCACATGGTTTATGGTTGATAAGCGCTTCACCCTTCCTGGATCTGCAATTGGCTAAGACCTTCCTTTCATACCACAACTTTTGCTTTCCTTCGGTGGCAAGCAGATGCTCCCTAGATAGTCTATTCAAAGGCACCAATGGATCATGAAAGCTCGGCCCCACTGAGATCTCACCATCCCAGTATTCAAATCAAAAGAACCCAGTTGATTCTTGCGGTACCTTTCAGTAGGCAAAAAGAATATGGGGTAAGAACTTTCACAATCTTTCTCCTTATCTTCAAAGGCAGGACTGGATTATAGAATTCAAGCTCCCATTGAAGTGCTCACAGAGGCCATTGTGTGGGGATGGCATAGCAAAGAGCAGCTGTGGAGCAGGGTAGTGATGATTGTAACTAGGGCATTGGCCACAGACAACAATGACCTTGGAGAGAGCAATAGCCTTTTGATACAGGGTGGAGTAGTCCACTGCCGTGAGAATGTAGCACTTCCCTGATCAACTTGGTTTAGCTAGGGGTCCAATCAGATATATGGCCACAAACTGGAAAGGAGTGTCAATAATGATGGCACAGGCATCAGGGGTTCCTGGGCAACTCCTCTATTCTTACCCATGTGCTGACACATATCAGAGATGCCACAGTATTGGGTGTCATCTTTGGCCAATAGAAGGTTTGAGTCAGGTGTTTGAAATTTGCAACTGACTTCCGGTTTTAATGCGAATGCAATGTCATGAGCAATTGCTAAGAAGGTATTCCAGTAGCAGTTCAGCACTACTAGCTGTTTTACCATTTCCCATTGCTGCTGCTCCTGATCCGTATTGGCCATCTGATAGAACAAATTCTTATCCCTGATATATTGATCACGGCTCAGCCTGGCTCCACCTCTAAAATTTAACATGTAACTTTTCAGATTATACATTTTTTGATCAACATTTCCACCTTTTGGGAAAATGATGATCAGATTTGCCTCTAAACCAATAATTTTTACATTACATTTCATTTAGAATACTGTGATTTGGTCTACTGAACTGAGCTCTGCACTGAGGGCCTCTAACCTGTAATTTTGGTTGTGGGTGTTTCTTTCTCTAAATGTTTAGATGTATTATATTAATTCAAGCTTGCAATTTACCACCTTAAGCCTAAACCCTGTCTTTTTAAGTAGAATTTACTTCTTAGATACAGCCAAAAGTAAATGAGATCATCATTATAACATCAGTAAAACATGGAAGTTAGATGTAATCTGCAATCAGAGGCTACAAATTAATTAGTGCCAGCAAGTAATATTTGCCGATCGGGCTCGCAATCCAGTAAGATAGCACTGTTTTAGTCCATGTGGGTTTCATGTTATGTATGAACCCCTTGAGTCCCGGGATCGATATTACTCAGAAATAACATTTAAAAATAATCAGCCTTATTAAATTGCAATTCGGCCAATTGAATAGGGCTCTATATAAGCACAGAGCATATTTTTTTCACAGAAGTTTTTAGTTAGTGAAGACCTTGCTTTTGGATAGAAGTTCACTAACTATAAACTTCTGTAAATAAAACATGCTATGTGCTTTTATAGAGCTCTATTCAATTGGCCGAATCACAATTTAATAAGGCTGAATATTTTAAAATTGCATATTCATTTTAATGTCTTTCCTTTCCTGCCAATGCTTTTAAAGTACAGTATTGTGTATTTAATTGTTGCAACAGTGTTTGAAAAAGACCTTGTGAGTACTATTCAATACTCATAATATTTTTGATAGAAACTTTAAACTTTTTTCACTTGCGGGTCAGAATTTATTTGTGAACTAGAGCTACGCGTTTAAAAGAATAGAATTTAAAGCTTGTAATATTCAAGCTGTGTTAAAATCAATGGAGTTCTAAGGCCAAATTTGTGTAGTTGGCTGGCCTGTAGTGATTGTGGGCGGGTAACTCATAATTGGATTGCAAGTTACTAATAGAATATGTGGCAAAATTAAGAGGGATTTTAAGTCTGTTTAAATTATGAATTGGGCAATAAAATAGGTCCCATAGTTGGCTATATGTGGTGTATGTATAGTTAAACAATCACAGATCAATCAAGCAGAGGTTCAGGACTGACAGTCAATGAAAAGTCAATGAGCACACCAAAAATCATGAAAAGGACAATCCAGCCATGGGGAGAAAAGGAAAATTAACCCTGGGCATTAAGGTGTCAATTCAGATACAATGGTAGGCAGCAGCAGATGCTAGATGTAACTATAACAGTGGCAGCCAGCAATCAAGAACTACAGGTGACTGGCACACCTAGAAATAAGACATTGGCAGACAGCAAATAATATAGGCAACTCGGACAGTGACAGCTAAAGCTGACTGTGGGCAGCTGGCACAAAGGGAACCTAATACAATGGCTACAATGGAACATGAATATCAGGCAGTTTGGATATGCAGGTGCAGATTTAAATAACCCAGCAGGGCATTGGCTGACACAGGTGCAGGTATTCCAAATTAGGGTGCTGTGCCTTTATATTTCAGATGTCACTCTCACGCATGAAAGATCAGAAAAAGCTGCAGAAAATTAAATGTTTCACTTTAAAATAACTATTTTTAAATTTGTTAAAGTGAAACGTATAAAATTACATATTGTAGTATTCGCCCTGGAAAAAAGCAAGTTGGTTGTAGTAGGTGACACATTTTAGAGGACCAACGAAGAAAAAATCTGCATAGATGGATTACAGAGTCTTGGGAAGTTTTTTTCTTCAATCTGGTTTAAGATACCGGTAGGTAATAATTATTTGATGCTTTTTCTGGTTGGAAGAAACACTGAGTTGGAATATAACATTAATGGCAGAGACATTGAATATGAATAAATACAAAGTTATGTGTCTGGGAAGGAAAAATAGCCATGCAATTTATAATCTTTATGGAGCAAATGTAGGGGTATCAGATATTGCAAGGGATTTGGGAGTGCTTGTGGACAACCTAGGTAACAGTGCTCAAAGCCAAGCAAATATAATTCTGCCACTATACAAATCTCTGGTACGCCCTCATTTGGAATATGGAGTACAATTTTGGGCACCACTTCATAAAAAGGACATTTTAGAGCTGGAAAAGGTACAGAGGAGGGCAACAAAACTAATGAGGGGAATGAAGGGGGAAAGTTATGAAGAAAGACTAACCAAATGTCACTTATTTTCTATAGAAAAAAGGCGTCTAAGAGGAGATATGATTACCTTATATAAATACATCCAGGGTCAGTATAAAGAATTGTCAAGGGAGCTTTTTGTGCCAAGAGGTTCTCAACTGACAAGAGGACATCCGTTGAGGTTAAAGTAATAAGATTCCACCTTAAAGAAAGAAAAGGGTTCTTCACAGTAAGGGTGGTTAATCTGTGGAATTCTCTACCAGAGGAGGTGGTGACAGCGGATTTGATAGATAACTTTAAAAGGGGACTGGCTTTATTTCTAACTAAAAAGGGAATTCAGGGTTATCCTGGATAATTAGAGAGAGAGTATTGATCCAGGGAGAAATCCGATCGCCAGTATCTGGGGTCAGGAAGGAATTCTTTTTTTTTTCCGTTGAGACAATTGGCTGTTTCACTTGTTTTTTTTTTTTTGTTTTTTTTTCTTCCTGTGGATTAATTAATAATTTAAAAAAATACATACATAATTAAATAGTTGATTGATAATGAATTAACAACTAATTAATTGATAACTAATCTGCATATTGCAGATCAGAGGAGATCTTAAAAGGTTGAACTTGATAGACTGAAAGTCTTTTTTCAACCTTTATTATTATGTAACTGTGTAACTATTTTGTTTCATTTATTCGAATGATCCTCATGGCTTGGTATCACTAAAAGTGATAGGGGCATCTCCATATGGACTTCAGCTACACCCCACTGATGAGGCCCAATGAAAGCAGAAACATGCATCTGGGGTTTGCTGTTTCTCCTGTTCAGGGTAGAATTGCCTGGGATTTCGGGTATGGATCACTCTATTGAGTGAGACCAGACTGATACACTATAGAATATTTCTCGCTGCGAAGGGCACAAGTGAGCTAAAAGAGGTTTCTCTCAAGTGGATTATCATGTTTATAGAACTAACCTATTGAGGTTAGTACGCTTGAGAACCTCTATTAAGTTTTTGAGTTTTTAAGTCTGCAGATGATTTCAAAATTGTCATAACTGTTTCTTATGATCAGAGACATCTCAGAATTTTTCTTACCCATAATACTTTTCCCTTCAGATACTATGTACACATGAAGAATTTCTAAAAGACACACAACTTTCTTCTCCCTCTTATTCATCGTTAGACTGGTGGCTGCTTATCCATAGACTGTCTTTAAATGACAAAGATCAAGTTATTTTGATATTTATTAATATTTTGAGGTACACTTTATAAACTATATAAGTAAGGTGTTTTTCTGTCATATCACAGTCCCACAGACAGATACATTAAACAAACACACATCCAAATATGTATCAAAATAATGTTTACACAGTGCCTTGCAAAAGTATTCACTCCCCTTGACATTTTTTTCTTGCCTCACAGCCTGGAATTAACATGGATTGTTTGAGGATTTGCATCATTTAATTTACAGAACATGCCCACAACTTTGAAGATGTTTTTTTTTATTATTGTGAAGCAAACAACAAATAGGACAAAATAACAGAAAAAGTCAATGTGCATAACTATTCGCCCCCTAAAGTCAATACTTTGTAGAGCCACCTTTTACGGCAATCACAGCTCCAAGTCACTTTGGATAAGTCTCCATGAGCTTGCCACATCTTACCACTGGGATTTTTGCCCATTCCTCCTTCCAAACTGCTCCAGCTCCTTCCAGTTGCATTGTTTGCGCTTATGAACAGCAATCTTTAAGTCTGACCACAGATTTTCTATTGGATTGAGGTCTGGGCTTTGACTAGGCCATTCCAACACATTTATTGTTTTCCCCTTAAAGCACTCAAGTGTTGCTTTAGCCGTGTGTTTGGAGTCATTGTCCTGCTGGAAGGTGAACCTCTGTCCTAGCCTCATATCACGCATAGAGTTTGACAGGTTTTGCTCAAGAATATCCCTCCATCTTTCCCTCAACTCTGACCAGTTTTCCAGTCCCAGCTGCTGAAAAACATCCCCACAGCATGATGCTGCCACCACCATGTTGCTGTTATTTGGGTGATGTGATGTGTTGGGTTTGTGCCAGACATAGCTTTTTCTTTGATCCACGAAACGTTCAATTTTATTCTCATCAGACCATTTTAGTTTTTGCTGAAAATAATGTCTTTCTTCTGGCCACTCTGCCATAAAGCCCAACTCTATGGAGCGTACGGCTTATTGCCATCCTATGTACAAATACCCCAGTCTCTGCCGTGGAACTCTGGAACTCCTCCGGGGTTACCTTAGGTCTCTGTGCTGCCTCTTTGATTAATGCCCTCCTTGCCCGGTCTGTGAGTTTTGGTGGGCGGCCGAGTCTTGGAAGGTTTGCTGTTGTGCCATGTTCTTTCCATTTGGTTATGATAGATTTGATGGTGCTCCTGGGGATCATCAAAGATTTGGATGTGTATATGTAATGACAGATCATGTGACACTTAGATTGCACACAGGTGGACCTCATTTCACTAATTATGTGATTTCTGAAGGTAATTGGTTGCACCAGAGCTTTTTATGGGCTTCATAACACAGGGGGTGAATACATACGCACATGCCAATTTTCTGTTTTCTATTTCTAAAAAATAGTTGTATTTGTATATTTTTCTCATTTCACTAACTTAGACTTTTGTTTTCTGATCCATCACATAAAATTCAGATTAACAAAACATTGAACTTAAGGCTGTAATGTAACAAAATAGGTAAAAAGTCAAGGGGGGAATACTTTTGCAAGGCACTATAGAATGTATTTTTAAAAGTACTCTACTATACTTTTGTGAATAATCAATGAGAATTGTTTCATCATCAAATATTCTCTCCGAAAAAGTATTCTTGAAAAATAAGTTGTTTGACTGTAGTATTTTCATGGCCGGATCTTCCATTAAGCAAGGTAGGCAGCAGCCTATGGGTGCTTTACTGAGTGGGGAGCCTCATTACTCCAAAAATAAACGTTTTTCATTTTATTATTAATGTTTCATTTAGAAATTAGTGTCGGGACAGGACTGCAGGCTTGTAGCAGCAGGACAGACAGTGTGATCCACCAACTGGAACTATGAACTATGCACACAGCACATGGCCAGAGATCACTGAGACCTGCAGCAGCTCCATGCTTGGCAGCATGCTCTGAGCACACTTACACTCTGCTGCTGTTCTGATCTCACTTCCTGCCTGACACAGAGCTGGGGACTCCTGACAGAGCTGCCTCACCAAGCGGACCTGGCAAAGAGGTCATGTAAGCACAATAAACAGCCTCTATTGTGTCTAGAATATTATATAAATACATTCCTGTACTGTGTCATCAGTAGTCTAGGATCAGTGTATAAATGGATATATTATTCACATATATAGTACTCAGCAGCGCGGGCTTGCCAAAATCCGTGGGCAAAGCAACGTTAAAACTGCAGGCTCACAAAGCAAGCCCACTGCAACTGCGGCCCTCGCCAAGCGCTCCTTGCGCTGGTGTAGATGAGCGCCATAGGAGCTCATCCCTACGACCCCGTATGACTTCGGCAGGGAGTGACGAAGTCGCTCACTGCGCTGGGGGAGATGAGCGCCATAGGCGCTCATCCCTATGACCCCATACGACTTAAGCATCATACCTATGACCCTTAGGACTACAGATCAACAGAAAACTCAAATACACAATTCACAGTGCGAGACCCATATCACTTTGAAAAAATCGTCTGGGAGTGAGGTTGCACGCAAATTAAAGTCCAATTTCCAGAATTTCGCTACTTGAAAATCCCCTACGTGAGAAAAAAAAGGCAGCCGAAAAAAATCCGAAAACAAGGCTACACGACCATTCTGAAATGCTGCTATACACAATTAAACAAATGGTTTAGCACCACGCACGCAGCCTATTTACACTGCACACTTGCCACATTGCTGACACTTTCTCCTCAGGTCACCAACAGTCCAAATGTACATTGTATGCTGCACCAACATCAAAAGGGATTGTTAGCTCTTCAGCATATTGATTGCTGCATACATTAATTACAAATAGGTAAAGTATATAAATTTATTATTTAATTAAATAATTAATTCATTATTATAACAAAACATATTTATAATAAAAAAAAGAGCATAGGGGAGGCTTGCAAAGAGCGCCGAGAGTGCTCAGAGGAGCAAAAGTACATGAGGTGAGAGGCTCACAATGATCGTCAGAGGCGCTTATTCCAAGTCACGCGATGACCGTCAAAGGCAATCAGCGCGAAGTCGCAATGAGCGTCGAAGGTACTCAGAGGACTAAAAGTCTTACATTGTGTGGCAAACAGCATTACCTGCCTTACAATTTTATTGCCGTCATTTTTTGACAGGCAAGTCGCTAGTATACAATAACTATCTGGAGGTGTAAATCATACTAAATATGTATGTGTATTTAATATGCCTATATAATAAAGTTTGTGTATATATTTGTCTGTCTGTCTATCTATCTATCTAAGTATGTCTATCTATCTTTCTGTCTATCTATATCTATCTCTCTATGTCTATCTATCTATCTATCTCTATCTCTCTATGTATGTCTATCAATCTATCTCTCTATCATCTCTCTCTCTTTCTATGTATGTCTATATAAATGTGGATGCTTTTTTAATTTGTGTTTTAAGTTTAAAACATCATACTGATCCAATGTTTCTGTGAAGTGCAGATACTAGTACACTAGCAATAAATTATTTTACACACGCATGCACGGACACACACACACAAAAGAAAATGTAAATGTAATGGTTAGAAGCCAAGATGAGGAGCAAGACTGATTCTAGGAATCGGGAAATAGATGCATTATATTTTCGTAACATATTCTGGACCAGAAGTACACATTTTCCTGGGATACGTCCTCCTCTGTATATACATATGTATGTATGTATGTATATACATATATATATATATATATATATATATATATATATATATATATAGTAAATAAATAGTACATCTGTGTTCACCTTTGAATGTCTTAAGCAAGTTAAAAAACCTGCTTCCAGCTCAGAATTCCGAGAAAAAACTTTATTACACTGCATTCTGGGAAGCTGAGCAGGGACATGCAAATTTATATTTAGATATATTTGAAGGTGAAGTAGATTTAATAAAGCTTAATTACAGGGGTAGTCAATAGGTCGACCTGGTTGCAGATTCAGAACCTCCCTCTTCTTTCTTCTGGGCCTTCATTAAATTATTAAATGTATCATATATTTCATCAAATGCCTCTAATGCTTAAATAAGGTTTCAGTTACATGTTGTTATATCCATTTACTATTTACACTTATTTCCAGTTTTCTTTTGAATACCTTTATATTAAAATATTTGTATTCATAACCATAAAAAAAAAATATGGAACCTGGACCTGGACATCATTTTTATAAAAACATTCGGGCCTTGGGGAAGTTTGTAAAATATTATTGACTACACATGGCATAATGCAGGGATGGAAATATGTATACCAAATTTAATAGCCACACTGGCTTTTCTTATGAGGCAGGGAATAGTGTTTATCTATAGATATTAGTAGAATAACAAAAATTCTAGAGCCAGAAATTAGTTTTTAGGAACTTGGCATCAATATTCATCAACATTTATTTTTTCTAATTATTATTATTATTACTAGCGAAGTGCCCGTCAAAAAATGATGGGCTTAAAAGTGTAAGCCAGGCAATGCAGTTTGCCACACAATGAGAGGCTTTTGGTTCGCTGAGCAGCTTCGGGACTCATCACGCGGCACATAATGAGCGCCCTTTGGTGCTCAATGTGAACCTTTCCACCTGCCTATTGTATGGGCCGCTCATTGCAGGGTTCATTAATCTGCAACTGTTGTGCTTTGGAATGGATTGTGTTTCTTTCCAGCATCTCCCCCTGTCCCTTCCCTGTGTGTTTCTCCTCTATGTGTCTGCTGAATGTTTGTATGGCGCGCGTTGACTGGCGTTGGTTTTATTTTCAAAGTCCCGCGGGCCTGGCGTTATACTGTCTTTGGCGTCGTGAATTTTCTAAGTCCGGCGTTTTTGGCGTTGTTCATGTAAGTGTTACTGTGTTTGTCGTTTGTATTTTCTAATTTCCGCATGTCTGGCTTTGCTCAGCCTCATTTTCATCCAGTTGCAGCCTTTTTTGCGTTTTTCGTCCGCCATTTTTTTCTCGCTTAGCCGATTTTCGAGTGACGAAAAATTGTAAATTCGCCTCATATTCGCTTGAAACCTCACTCCCAGGCGACCTGGCTCTCCCCTGTGCTCTGTGTGAGTGTATTTTAATTAATTTTTTATTAATTTTTTATTATTTTCCGTGTTTTCGTCTTTTTTGATTTCCGCGGTTCGGCCGTTAACTTTGTATTTTTCCAAGGTCTGATTTTTTGCCCCCAAGATTTTGAGGTCAGATTTTATTTTTTAAGGCCTGCGTTCCTCAACTGCTTGCAGCCTAATAAGTCCCGCGTTCCTCAACTGCTTGCTCCCTAAGTCCAGCATGCCTCAACTGCTCGCCTCGCTTTGCAGGACTCTCAGGAGCGCTATCGGCACTCATTTTGGCCTAAGTCCTGTGTGCTTCAATGCCTCAACTGGTCGCCTCGCTTTGCGAGGCTCACGGGCAATGAGCACCTTTGGCGCTCATTGCCTAAGTCCTCCAAGCTCGGAAGGCTTCAATGCCTCAACGGCTCGCCTCACTTTGTGAGGCTTGCAAGCATCATGACAAATCGCAGTTTGACAATAATATGTGATGATTATCATCCTTTATTTGTAACGCGCCTACTAGTGTGCATTTATGCTCTTAGTTAGACTCAATTTCTTTAAATTTCTGTTTTCATTGTGCAAGTGATCGTGATATGAGTTTGTGTAACATATGCTTGCTGTCCTCCCACGGAAAAATATAAATAATAGTTTCATGAAATTATGGACCACCATTGCATTTAATAAACAAGTAGATATGTTGTAAAAATGGCTGCGATTTGATCACACAGCAAGATAGCGATATACACACACAGAAAAGGTTAAAATGGGTGCGTGCATACCTTGGACACACACTCACAGGGGCTCCTACACTTCACTGTCCAGGGGCTCCAAAAAGGTAGTTCCGGTATTGAGTATTTTAAATAAAATATGTGTATCTTACCACTATATAAAAATATATATAAAAATGCATATTTAATTAATTAGTTAATTAGCAATAAACATTTACAAGTTGGCCTAGAACAATAAAATGTGGAAATAAATCACATACTTTCTTTCTTCTGTCATTACCTCTTAATTCCTTTTTTTCCCCTTTATTCACATAAAACAAAATATATAAAAAGTCCAATTTACATACAAGTAAATCTTATAAAATGTCAATAATTTTACATATTTACATTCATACCTACATACATACATACAACGGAAGTCGCCAAATAACTAGAAATGTAATCATCTTGTAAATATATTAATTATATTATTTTTCCCTTTTTATTTAATATACAAATCCCATTAATGCCATTTATTATTTAACCATTTTTTCATAGATTGTGTTTCTTACTCCATACCTTTAACTTCTTCCCAGGTCGGGATTTGTTTATTTTTCCAATATTTTACTAAAGTCCATTTGTCTACCAACAAGATGTGAATTAGATGTATGTTTTTAGGGAACGTATCTTCTATATCTAACTGAAGGATTGCAAATTCAAAAGAGGAAGACATTTCACCCACCAATTATTGTAGACATCTGAAGTAAGGCAATGTTTCCAGAAGGTTTTAATCTTTTCACAGTCCCACCATGTATGTTTGTGTGTACCCAAATTATTGCATCCTTTCCAGCACAAAACATCCATGGTGGGATCTATCTTATTTACAGTTAAAGGAATTAGCTATAAACATTTACAAGTTGTCCTAGAACAATACAATTTGTAAGTAAGTCACATCTTTCTCTCTTCTGTCATTACCTCCTAATTCCAACACCTTCATATCAGATGTAGTATATCTCTTTAAACAACACAATAGTTTAGACTGACTGTTTATAACACAGCTTTCAAGACACTGGAGAAGGAATTCATTTAAAAATAGTGTAAATGACTTTCGACCAGAATGTAAGTTATTTTTTGTTGTATGTGTAGTAATTAGTTATTTGATTCTTGTGTCAGCCTATAGGCATCTTTAGTCTCCTAGTTCAATGCCTTTTGTTTTACATTATGTTGCTAATTAAGTGGCTATTTATGCCTACCATTCACTTTTCTCAGTCCATGACTCAGACCATTAAGCCTAATTACAGTGTGAAATTGTAAGACATCCACCAAGCTGTTACATAGTTACTGCTTCTCTACCTATAGCTACATATAACGTACCATAAATAACTCCCTGTTTTGACATACATTTGATCACATGTCATATTTTGGATAGCTGGAAAAATTATTTCTACATTGCAAATTATATCTGGGATATTTATTTATCTGCACCTTCCAGGTGATTCGAACAGCTCAAATTAATTTAAATAGCTATAGTTTTATTAACTGCAGAGTAACAGATGATAATGAATATATCAGAACAGTATTAGGTAATAATGACTTATTATATGTTTGTTTATTTAACATTTCTACTAAACTTTGACCAGTACATATTTTTACAACCACCTACTAAAGAAAGAATCATTTTACATCACATATCAGGGCATGTTAGCGTGAGGCACAGTTAGCATGTTAACATGATATAATTGTATAATTTATTGTATTTAATTGCTGAATCACTAGCATTTGCATTTATGTTAAATCGACATGGAACACAATTATTTTTTTCATACATTTAAAAGAACATGCTTTAAATATTAAATATATACTTACTGTAGAGTCACCTTTTGCAGCAATCACAGCTCCAAGTCGCTTTGGATAAGTCTCTATGAGCTTGCCACATGTTACCACTGGGATTTTTGCTCCAGCTCCTTCAAGTTGGTTGGTTTGCGCTTGTGAACAGTAATCTTTAAGTCTGACCACAGATTTTCTGTTGGATTGAGGTAAAAACATAGCGTTTTCTTTGATGGCTGAAAGTTAAATTTTAGTCTTATCAGACCAGTGCACCTTACTCCATACATTATGAGAGTCTCCCACATGCCGTTTTTGCAAACTCAAAACCTGCCATTTAGTTTTTTGCTGAAAGTAATGTCTTTCTTCTGGCCACTCTTCCATAAAGCCCAACTCTATGGAGCGTACGGCTTATTGTCGTCCTATGTACAGATACTCCAGTCTCTGCTGTGGAACTCTGCAGCTCCTCCAGGGTTACCTTAGGTCTCTGTGCTGCCTCTCTGACTAATGCCCTCCTTGCCCGGTCCGTGAGTTTTGGTGGGTGGCCGTCTCTTGGCAGGTTTGCTGTTCTTTCCATTTGGTTATGATAGATTTGATGGTGCTCCTGAGGATCATCAAAGATTTGGATGTGTATATGTAATGACAGATCATGTGACACTTAGATTGCCCACAGGTGGACATCAGTTTAGTAATTATGTGACTTCTGAAGGTAATTGGTTGCACCAGAGCTTTTTATGGGCTTCATAACAAAGGGGGTGAATAGATACGCACATGCCAATTTTCTGTTTTCTATTTCTAAAAAAAAATGTATGTATATATTTTTCTCATTTCACTTCACCAACTTAGACTATTGTGTTCTGATCCATCAAATTAAATTCAGATCAATAAAACATTGAACTTAAGGCTGTAATGTAACAAAATAGGTAAAAAGTCAAGGGGGTGAATACTTTTGCAAGGCACTGTATGTTACTGCTCACTGGCTGATAAGGGCAAGCCCCAGATCAGGTAAACATGTAAACCATTTTTCCTGAGTTGAGAGCTTCATTTGGAAAAAGAAAATACACATTTGTGTGTTATCAAATACTTTATTTCAGATGCAACAAACCAAAACAATCTTTCAATGTCTCTTTAATCCTGAACTGTTAAAAAAAAAAAAAAAACAGTCATTCTTATAGAGCAAGCAATATTACTATCTGTAGAAAACTACTTACACTTTTCCATGATGTAGAATCTCTAACTTATTATAGACATAAAATATCAACTGAATTATGGCACATTCCCTTTTTTATATACCTCTCCCTTTCCTGCCCAATAGAAATGCACACCCCAAGCTCAGTATTACTAGGAAGTGCTGAAGATAGAAAATATCTGTACACAAGCGGAGTCTGCTAAAAATGAACGCAGCGTTCTGGTTCTATTTGAAAAAAAAAAATACTTGTTTGAAGAAGTACATTTGAAAATAGGTAACATGGTTATAAAATATTGTTATATTATTATTATTATTATTATTATTATTACTTTTATTTGTAACGCACCAACATATTCCGTAGAGCTATACAGAGGAAATGAACAAGGAAAAATATACATTTTAACCAACTGCAAAACGTTGAGGGCCCTGTTTTGAGCTTAGAATCTTTGTAGAAAGTGCTTTTCCCAAAGCACTCTACAAGATTGAAAACTCTCTACTTACAATCTAAAGGGGATGGAAGAGGCAGATAACAAATAGCAAGGGTCAGGAAGAAAGTGAAGTTTCATTAGGTAGGAGGGTATGCAAAGTTAGAATGTTTTTCATATAGAAGGAACAGGAAAGCAACTGAGAAAGTAATTTGGTAAGTGATCCTAGTATGTAATATGTTATCTGCCCCTAGTGGTCAGATAGTATAATCTGCGAGTGGGAGGAACAGTGGTGTAGTGCAGTAAAAACTTTTTTTTAAAGTCCTCAAGGCCCTGGGCCCCCCGTGGATCAACGTCTTGCCCCCACCCCAGCCCCTTATGGCCCTCAACCTGGTCCTAATGGCCCCCCACCCCAGCTTCTTATGCCCACCCAAGCCCCTTATGTCCCCCAATATGGTCCCTAATGGCCCCCTCACAGTCTCCACCATGCCTCCTGTGTCCCCCCTGCGTGCACTCTGGACTTATCGATATTTGTAAATTTTTTAACCTCGGACATCAAATCTTGCCTCTTGTTGAGGGAATCTTGTATGATATTGTGTGTATGACATCATACAGAATTGCCTGAACAGGAGGCAAGACGCAATGTACGATTTGGAAAAATGGTGAGTTCAGGGTGCACGTAGGTGGGATGCAGGAGGGGTCGTGTTGTAGAGACCGTGAAGGGGGCCAATAGGGACCAGGTTGGGGGACATAAGGGGCTGGGGTGGGCATAAGGAGTTGTGGTGGCGGCCATTAGGGACCAGGTTGGGGGCCATAAGGGTCTTGGAGGCATAAGGGACAAGGGTTGGGGGCACTCCGGGGGGCCGTTCTAAATAAAAAAATAAAAATTTACATAAACATTATATATATATATATATATATATATATATATATATATATATATATATATATATATATATGTTATGGGCAATGAGTTGAATGCTGGCATTGTGCCCGGACAATGTGTAGAATCTTTGAATCTTTTATGTGGTCATTCTGTAGAATGACCGGGCAATGTGTTGAATGAGTTGTTTTATAGATTTCAGAGCTAATTTGCAGATTCAAGAACCCTACACCCAAAATATTTCCTAGAAGCAGGTGCCATGAGCACAAGACAAAATTGGCAAGACTGTGAATTAGGGAAAAAATTTATTACATTATCGTCTAAAAATTTGGAATGAACCACACCCAGAGGCCAGAACCTACATTAAACTGAAAACAGTATTGATCCAACTTAAGAATATTTTGTCATTATCAAATTAACGTTGGATTTAAGGAAAGGCAAATAATATATCCATCCTCCCACATGGCGTAACTCGCCGGTGCTTAGTCGACAGTGGGGGCATCGCTATGTTCGGCGCGGGCACTCGTTGCCCCAACTCCTCGGGCGCCAGCTCAAGCTTCTTTATTAAAATCATGCATTTAACAAATGTGTTTCCAAAAAGTGCGCGTGCAGACTTACCCGTCAGCTCATTCAAAGTGCCACAGTTCTTTGCCTTGCTCTAATAAATGATGCTCTAATAAATGATCCTTATGATTAACTATGGTTGATTTGGACTAATAATTCAAAAACCTTGTTGTCATTATTCTACACATTGCCCGGTCATTATACACAATACCCGCGTTCAACACATTGCCCATGTAACATCAACACATCGGCCAGTCATTGTACAGAATGCCTGGGCATTGGACACTATGCCTGCATTCAACACAGTCCCCGTAATTTTATATATATATATATATATATATATATATATATATATATATATATATATAATTTTGAAAATATGTGAAGCTTTTCCCTAAATTACAGTGGTTGTTTAATTAATTAGTATAGCCTAGAATAGATATGAGATAATGCTTCATTTATTGTGACACTATCCAACAATGGTGTAACTTTAATCAATGAAATCTGATAAGGAAAAAGGAATCAGCACACTTGTTTCTTCATCACCTTCCTCTTTGTAGTCTCATTAAGTTGATCCAGCTTTCTAATTGTCATCACCTAATCTTCACTTTTATTTACTCTGTCTAAAACACGCTGCCTGACCCAACACTAACACATAGAAAGCTACATAATTTAAGCCTCCTCCAGTTTTTCTTGATTCAAGATTACATTTTGTATCTATTACAGCAAACTGTCATTTACTGTAGATGAGCTTGTTTGCTCAAGCACTTTTCATGCCAAGCATGTCCAATCAGAAACTTAAATTATTTCTGCTTTTGGTTTCTCATCCTCTTCTTCTTCTTCCTTATTTATTGTTCACCATCACATATGCACAGTCTAGGAATGTAGAAATCATAATACTGTAAGTTTAAAATGGTTTCCTTACCAAAACGAAAACTATAGAAAATGCTCAATAGAGAGAGGAATACGGGAACTTTGTAAAAACACTTAAATGTGGACGTTTGAAACAAATTGCATTCACAGTATATTCACTTTTATATATTTATATATTTTATATATTTATATTTATTTATTTTTTTTTTTTTTTTAAAGTTACAGAAAAACAAAATTACTCTTGTAATAACCTAAGTGAATGCAAACTAAACTTTCTTGGTACCTACTGGCTTTATAGCTTGCTATGAATAATTAGAACCCACAAATGCTAGCTGTGAACATATCAAGAGTGTCTTGTTTATTACTGCATGCCTTGTGAATATTGCAGAATTACTTTTCTCTTTTGTAGTATATTTCTTTTATATTCATTCTATGGAACATAGTAACAATGTACAATAACAATAACCTTGTTTAGGCATTTAAATCATTGCACATTTTCTCTATTTGAGCGTAGTAAAAACTTTTTATCTTATTTTATATTGTATGTAGATATTTTTTTTGTGTTTGAATAGAGTACAATTTAAATAGTGTTACTTGCTAGTTGCACAGTGCAGCAGACTCCTAACTCCAAGTAATTAGAATGTGCACATTTGCAGAGCATAATACACCATTGTACAGTTCAGTGCTGTCACTGTTGTGCTGGGAACACATTTGCTCTCACAATGGTGTCTCATGATGTATGAGCTTATGTCTCATACATGTGCCCAATCATTGACACTAATATTTACATATTACTCTGAACACTCAAAATGTATGAATCAGTTTAAAGGATCACTTAATTTGAAACACAATATGGAGCACACCACTGTAAAGATCTCCTAAAAACATGTTTTATGAATTTTTGAAATAGGCGTATTTTTCACAGAAAAATTCATAAATTAAATCTCTGGTTACATGTGTCACTGGCAGTACTCACAGACAGACCCACAGCAAGAGCTCCGTGCAGTGAGCATAAGCAAAAAAAAAAAGCCCCTTCACAAATTCATCTGTGCAGAGAAAGGAATGCGGGAATCAGCTAAAAAGGACGGCTGTGGGTTAACATGTCCTGCTGCATTCCTTAGTTCCCAGAAAACATATACATCTTTGCATTCACCACACAGTGTCGGCATATATTAATAATGGAACAGTTAACATGCATGGTATAGTGTGTTTATAAACAGACCTAATACTTTAGATTTGTAGGTGCTATTAGTGTAATTTAAAAAAAATAGTTCATTTTAAAATACATTCTTGTACTCTTTCACACCATGAAGAGCACCTATGGTGCAGTAAATTGTCACTGTATTTGTCGAGTTTCATAACTTCCAGGCACAAAAGATTATGGTGAGCAAGATTTAAATATATAATTATTAGCAAGCTGATCTTTTGTGAGAAAACTGACATCAAAATAAATCTGTTTTTTCTCTTATCTTTATACTGGACCTCCCCCCATTTTTAACAAACTGTATAGCTTTAGTGATGGAATATAATTCAGTTTGTGATGCAGGGAAGTGATAATACATTCTGCCACAAAAGCTAAGCATTTGATTGTAAAATGCCAATGGGAGAGCAGGGAAAAGTCAGGTATTTTCAGTGTAATGTTTCTCACACAAGAGCAACATTTCAAATTACAATAAATTGAATTGCTGTTTATACTGGCCTTTATTTGAAGGCTGTATCATTTAATAGTTCTTACCATGCAAAACCTACTGAATATAAAACTCAGTCCCAAGTTTGAAGTTGCAATAACATTAGCACCATCCATATTTGGAAAGAGAATTGTGAATTATGTATGTGTGCCCATTTTGTGGTCAATTCTATAGATTAATATAGACAGACTTGGTGCACTGTAGACAGAATATTAAATAAACCCTAAAATTGCTGGAGCCAGTTTCAGTCAATCAATATGTTATACATAAAATAGTTTGGTCCAGAATGTCTGTTACACAAATTACTATTGGAGAAAGACGACATTTTTAATAAACCAAATAGAATTCCATGGACAAAGACGGAGAAGTGTATCTGAGAATAATAAAAGTACAAGACAGGGAGGAAGGAAAAATGATGTATGCGTATGTGTAGGCTGTATAATGTACACATTTTGAATAAAATGTTTCATTATTTAGGTTATCCAGCTGCTTAATGATCTTTAAATTCATTAAATGGACTATGATCCCTTCTAAATAAAAGGAATGTAAAAACTGGATACTTGTTAATGGTAGAAAAAATAGTCGTGGCTCTTTAAAAGGACAATGATACCCTATAAGCCTATGAATGAAAAGTTGTGAAATATTACCATATTTAAATATCCCTCTGCTTGTCTTGAGGGAACTGCCCCGTTGGCTTCTCATCCTCATCCCATAATGTATATTACAGAATCTTATTGTATGATGTGTTTCTTCCAAAATAGTAAACATCCATAGTACATCTTCTAATGCACACAACATGGCCAAACAGTGCAGGAACCAGTGCTAGATGACCAAGTGGACCAATAGAAAGACTCTGGCGATCACATATGCATTAAAAGATGCAATATGGAGAGACACAGCTAGTCTCTGAAGCATAAGAGGGCAGGAAGGCTAAAACAAATGGGAAAATGAAATAATTACATTATGAACTGATATTTTTTTTATAATTAGGATAACACAGATTTCATTATGCTGGATGCAACCTATACTTTCAAATAATCATGACTGGTTTCAGCAATACAGTGTCCTTTAACATCACTATTCTTTTAATTTTTTACCTATTTGCTTTGAATCTATTTTTCTTCTCATACCTTAGCTCAATTTTTATATTATGATATCATGCACAAGCAAAGTAATTGGTTTCCACTGTGTTGTTACATAAATTGATCCCTGATAAAAATGAGTAAAATAACAAAATAAAAGTTTCAGAATATAATATTGCAGTTAGTAATAAAAGCAATGTGAACAACTATCTTACTAATTGTGCTTGTTAAGACTTCTAAGTTTCCATTAAAGTGACACAAAAAAAGTCCTAATTATTGCAGAAATGAAAAAAATAAATAAAATAATATAGCTGCAATTAATTGTAAATAATAAAAGTACCTTAAAGGTATATGAAAGTGAGGTGGGCTATGAATGCATCCTGTAGAATGCACCATAACCCACCTAGCAAAAAATGTTTGCATGAAAAAATGCAAAAAAAAAAATTTGTAGAAAAGAAACAAAATGTGCTGGGATTGATGTAGACACCCCCAGCAACTGAGATTTGCATATTGGATATCTAATTTTTAATTAGATATCCAATATTCAGCACAAGTGCATGCTGATTGTCTAAAGGAAAGGAAAGTGTCTGAAATCATGTGACTTCCCACAGTAGGGCAGACTACAGGTGCTAACTGAGCATGTCTGCACAATCCCCAGGCCAAAAAGAAACATTGTATAATTCATACTAATTATTCCCTTGGAATTTCAGGGGGTGTCAACATTGAGAGAAAACAGTTTGCAAAAACGGTTTAACTGTTTACTTTGGAATTTTTTCATGCAAACAATTGTTTTCAGACACTATACATTCTCCTCTATCAGATGCATTAATAACCCAGCTCACTTTCATATTCCTTTAAAATGTATATATATATATATATATATATATATATATATATATATATATTTAAAGTTAAATTAACTGAAAGTTCCACCCTCTAAGCTGATGGGCTTGCAAACATCAATTAAAATTAGGAGGTGGAATAATAAAGAAGAAAAGCATGTCCAGATGAAAAATGGTAATGGTGACAGAGACATGCACAATAGGGCACATTTAATTGTTAAAAGTTTCTGTCACTGTTACAATTTTAATTTGGCACTTCGATCTTCTTTTTTACTGCACAGTGTTAATCTTAATTAATTGATAAAGCCATCCAGTCGATGGAGCAGAAAACGTGACTCATCAGAGAAGGCAACCCTTTGCCAATCATAAGTGGTCCAATTTTGGTATTGCCGCGCAAATTGAAGCCGTTTCTGATGACGAACCCTCGCCAGAATGACTGGCCGTTTGCTTTGGAGCCCCATAAACAACAGGGTTTCTGTACTGTTGTTTTGAGACATGTTTAGTAGCCCACTGGTTCATTTGGATGCTGAGTTGCTCAACTGTAGTGTGCAGGTTACCCTCAAACATCTTTGCAGCCAATGTTCCCCTCTGACATCAATGGCACGTGGTGCTCCGCAGTTTCCACGCCATCTATTTGCAGTGGTGCCATTTGTCCAGTCACGGTACACTTTAACCACAGCAGCTCACAAACATTTCACAAACGGCACAGTTTCAGAAACACAGCCACCCTTGGTCCAAAAGGCAATGATCAGCCAGATAAATTGCATCTTTTACCTATGACAGCAATGGCTGATATGTATGCTGAATGCCTACATGTCACCTTATATACCCACCAAAGTAGCTCTTGACATGAGCCATATTTCACTGGCTACTCGCTTTTGACATCTAAAGAAGGCAGTGGTTATAATAATGTGACTGGACCCTGTAATTCTAACTTCTATATCATTTTTAAGGCACTTGCATTTAGCATTTTAATTACCACCCACTGAAGATATATTTACTTTTAATTTTTTAAATAGCTGGGACATTATCTGTGGATTCCTGTAATAAAGATCCACCCTGGCTCCAAACAGACCATGTAGGCCATTAATTCCCATGACATCTAAACCTACCTACCTTCTGTTGTTTAGTCCTTCAGTTGTGTCTGACTCTACATGGTTTAATTCACAGCTTCACTGAAGTACACATGCCCCTCCACCATAACAAGGCAGCGATCCAGAAGCCCCTACCAGACTTGTGGTATAGAAGATGATCCCTAACCGCCCCCTATGGATTTTCATATGGACCCCATTGTCCTCTACCCTGCCCCCCAGGAGTCCTTAAGAACCTCCATTTTCACTAACACTACCCGTCTCAAATACCCTCAGTCCCTTGAGGTGGAGGATAGTAGCTAAAGGGCCCCCTCTAGGCCATGAGGTGGGGCACCCGTTCTATAATGCTTCCATGTTAGTCAATCATTTTGAAGAAAATAAGGAATAGCCATTAAAGGTGTCCTCTTTATACCCCTAACTCATGAGAAATAGATAGTGAACCTTGGAAACCCTATGGTTCTCTCATTAAAAGTCTGGTAATGGAACCACAGTATTTCAAAACAATTTTCTTATATTTCTAACACTTTTCTTATTTTTTAATGCAAAAGTACCAGTGTTCTTATTTACTCCTATATAACAAATTCTAATTAGGCACATCATTTGTCACGGAGGTAGAAGCTGCATTTCTACAATATTACAAGTATGACCTTAACCTTTGCAACACTTGTTTTCATGCTCAAAATACTGTTTAATAATGTGTAAAGCAAGCACTTTTAAATACAGGCTAAACAGACATGGATGAATGGATGCACAATGCAATGCATTGGGTCAGTGATATGTTAGAACTGAACAATAATCCATGATATCATACGCTGTATTTACTTTGTTTTGGGAAGAATCCACTAAATGTAAATGATATGAACAGGTGCTATAGCTGGAAGTCTGCATTTAGTCTCAGTGGGCAGTGATATCTAACTGCAAGCAAACACCAGCAATTCTGGAGAGAGCTAATATTAGTCTGGCAGCTGCACAGTGTAGAGGTACTGTACATGCCAAGAAAAAGAGTTTGGAAGATGTGCCAAGAACAGTAGTGAGAACCAACTTGTTCTAATTACTTTTACAGTTATACTATTTTGTTCAAGGTGAAACAATTTCTACTTCCTGGAGTGGATTTCCTTTTAATACTTAGTTTAATTAGCTGAGCAAGGTAGATTGAATGGGGCGATATAGACTGATATTTACAAGCACTTGATAATGGTCAAATGTTTTTGGGAAGTAAAACAGTAGTAACAGAGCATTTATTTTATTAACTGCCCTATGCAGTTAAAAGTAGTACTCAACATCAAAAATTATATACATATTTGGCAGGAAGAAAAAAAATCAGAAAACGATTTTTTTATTAGAAAAAATAAATGTTGATACCTCTGCTGGACCCTGGGCACAGCCATGGTACCCTGATGAAGGTTGTGTGAAGGGTTTTGTACATTTCTTTAGGACAAGGCTTGAATTTACTGTTTTACTAGGAAATTGCCAGTCAAAAATGACGGGATTAAAATTGTAAGGCTGACAACGCTGTTTGCCATACAATGTGAGGCTTTTGCTCCTCTGAGCATCTTCGGCGATTATCGCTTAGCCGGTTTTGGATTTGCGGAAAAAAACAAATATAGCTCAAAATTGCTTTTTAGAGTTATGTGCTTGGTTCGCAGTTGCGACCCTCACAATGCAGCCTAAGTCCTGCGCCATACACGGCTCGCCTCGCTCAGCGAGGCTTCATAGTTGAGTGCCTTCAGCGCTCATCCAGCCTAAATCCTGCTCCGTACACTGCTCACTTCGCAAGGCTTCACAGAGCCTAAGTCCTGCACCGTGCACGGCTCACCTCGTGAGTCTTTGCAGATGAGCGCCTTAGGCACTCATCCAGCCTAAGTGGTGCATTGTACACGGCTCGCCTCGCAGTTGCGGCCCTCTTGGTCACAAACAGCTCACCTAGCTTTGTGAGGCTCGCAAAGAGTCACCAACATCGGAAGCGTTCCCAACGCTGACAACTATATTTGTTTCATGCTGCCTTGCCTCTATGCATTGTTGGAGGTAGGGAGCAGGGGTCAAATGATAAAGATCCAATTATTTATCAAAACCACCTTCCGCCCCCTTCTTCCACCATCCCTCACTCCACTGATCGATAAACATAAGCACACCCCACAGGTTTGAAGCGGTCAGGAAATTTGGACACATGACAAGATGGAAACCTCACTACATAGAAAAGTCTTACAATTCGGATTTTGCCCAACAAATTGTTTTATGTTACACAGCTCCTAATGTTATTAGTTTGTTATATACTACACAAACATGCTGTTTTTCTTGAATTCAAGTGAACCTCTAAGTTGTAGTGGGCTGGTATTCTGTAGCGTTTATTGTAAATATTGGACATTTGTGGACCTTTGATAGAACTGGATTTTCTAGCAGAGGGAGAGTCTTTGTGTCACCTCTTATGTATACTTGGGTGACCATGCATGACATGTTTTTGCCAAGGAAAGGTTGTGAATGTACAACAAAAAGCTCTTGAAAACGTTGAACAGTCTGTGAGTGTGGACAGCTACATAAGAGAATATAAAAGAATAAGCTCTTGAACATGGGGAAAAGCTAGACATTCTGGGGATTTACCAACAGTTTGCAGTACATGAAATTTTCAGAAAGAGGGAGAGTGAGCAAGTAATAAAAGAGGAGGTGAGATGAGATTATAGGAAAAGAGACTGGTATCATTTGGGTTGTGACAAAGTGCCATACTTCTCTAGCTTTGTGCCTGTGTTTCCAGCACTTTTATGGAGGAACTCAAATACAGGAGGCTATAATACTTTTTCATGTTTTACTAAAATTTTAGTCAGTGTTACAAAAAATACAATAATAAACCAAAACAAATCAAAGAAAATAACAAGCCTAGCACTACCTTTACAGTTTCCTTGCGAACCAGCTCTCATCCAGCGAACCCTGGTGGAGCAAAAACAAACAGTTCAATAGTTTGTTTACATACACTGGCCTGCATTCTTAAGAACTCCAGGTCTCCTCTCTTCTTCAAGTGCTCATAAGCTCCAAGCTGTTGACTCTCTGTCTGTGTGCCTTTTCCCAGCTTCAGGCAAATGGCACACTTCTTTTTGTTTGTCTCTTTTTTCAGCTCAAATAAACCGCACACACTCATCTGTTTGTGCCTTTCTTCAACTGCAAACTTCAGTCCATAATCACAGCCCCACCCTGTCATGACTGTCTTTTGGGGTAAGTGTGGGACTCCCCTGAACCCTACAAATAAAGGCCCTGTATGGCACAAAACTGTATTGTCACAGCCACCTGAAGTCATGGGCTTTGTTCTGGGGACCTTAGCACACGTGATTGCTAACATCAAAAGGCTATCAAAATTGACAAGAGATGTGTTTTAAGGACTGTGACAATTTGTCTTTCATTTACATTAAAGAATATATGTATTTTCAGAATGTGATGTGATAGTGACTTGTTTAGTGGTAATGATTGTATATTTATATATATTCACTAATTAGTAACTTTTTGGGCGGAGCTTGCAACCTTGATATTCTGATTTTCTACGACTGATGTTGAACGGGTAGAGTGTATAGACAAGCAATTTCCAGGTGATTTACACACATTGCTATGCTGCATTAGAATACTCCACCTGTGTACCTCATTGATATACCCACCTATATTTTCTGATATACCAGTGGTGGACTGCAGGCTAACCTATTATAGGGCTATATGATAGACCACAATAGGTCTTATTACACATAATATACCAATAATAGGGTGTATTGTGTGGTTATTGCATATATGGGATACTTAGATTGTAATTATATGCACATTTGGTATTTACTGACTTCTTAAACTGACTGTGGTTTATAATGTTTCCACATAATCCTCTATAAGTTACCTTTAGCTGACAATCTCACACTCTACAATTGAAAAGTGGCAATAAGGCTTGCAGCAACTAACTAAGGAGTTAGTGATTTTGTTTTTAAGTTCCCCTTTTCCTTTTAATCATTTTAATCAACGCTGTTTATTTTTTTTATTAAAGTTATATGTATAAAAATACTCACTCTTGCCTTCTAGACTAACTAAGCCAAGGCCCAGAGAAACACATTTTCATAAGGCAGCGGCTGGTATAGTGATTGGGGCAGTGTGTGTATTATGCAATGATATTCCTGCCTGTAGGTGTACAAGCACTTTTTGATATACTGCTATAAAAATAATTTCACGTATGCTTCTATATTTTAGTATGTAGTAATAGTAGGATGCAGCCATAGAGTAACAAAGGAAAATGAGGAGCATAGATGTGAGGGGAGGGGGGGCAAATAAGAATGGAATTCTTTTCCAACTTATGCTAGTGAGTTTCCTATCACTGTAGTAGTAAAATTAGAAGTATATGTGATAACCATTAAAAGTTGAATGTTATGCCCTAGGTTATTAAGGAATTTAACCACAGATTTATTACAATGCATCTGGGAACTAATAATTGTTTTATTGCATACCAAAATGAATATGATTATTCTATGGTAAGTCTCTAATATAAGTTAATATAAGTTAACTTAAAACCCAATGCACTTCTGGACAGCGCCATAACGTGAGCTGTTGTAAGTGAACCTTATTATAGGAGCAAAGTAATACAATTTGGTTTTCATTCTGAAAAAAAAATTGTTTTAATTTAGTCCACTGACATTTATTAAGCAAAAACAAAAACTTAATGCAACTGTCATCCTTGCTCAGTGTCAGTGGTTGAGCTCTTGAGGACCCCAATGCAAAATAATTTGTGGACCTCCATCTACAAGGGGACAAATCCAAAAAAACATATGCAGGTGTCCTGATTACCCTAGCATGATCAAATCACATTTTAATAACAACAATTATCTGCCCCTCTACTTCACACTAATACATTAAGAGCCCCCCTTTATTCCAGGCTGCTTCTGGAAGTAGTGGGCCCTGGTGCTTTGTAACTGTTGCACCAGCAGCAGCTCTGCCCCTACTCAATGTTATGAGCCTTACATGTCAATGTTACAATTAGGATACCTTATTAAATAGCCCCACAGCATCATAATGGATCTGACCCGTTCTGTTAGATTCAGATCTTTTGGCTGGAGGTACCACTTTAAGATACATGAAAATATCAGATCAGTATTTTATCAACATTATGAAGAACATATAAAATCCAGCTCCATAAACAATCATTAAACATAGCCAATAAAAAACATGATGCAACTACATCACAAGCAAGAAAAAATAAGGCACATCTTCAACGGTTCACAAGTTAGGTGATTATTCACTTCAGTTCTTCTTCTCCTTCCAAAAATAGGATGGAAATATTTTGTATTCAGTTGCAAACAGGTCTCCGTTTATTTTGTCATATATAAATTATTGTGATAGCAGTGTTAATGAAAAAGGAAACAATGTTCTCTCAGATATTAGAAATAATTCCATAAAATACTGAATAAGGACATTTTGCTGTATCTTCTCTGTCACATATATAATAACTAGCGACTTGCCCATCAAAAAATGACGGCAATAAAATTGTAAGGCAGGTAATGCTGTTTGACACAGAGAGTAAGTGTTTTGGTCGTCTGAGATCCTTCGGCGCTCGTTGCGAGCCTCTGGGTTGGTGTATTTTTTGTTATCAGAGGCGCTTTGGCGCTTATTGTAAGGTCCGCGCTGATCTCCTTTTGGCGCTTATTGCAAGGCTCTCCCCTGGTGTACTTTGTGTCCTATGAGCACCGTTGGCGCTCCTTGAGAAGCGTGCGATGAAGGTCTTTGTGTTTTTTTGTGATACTGTGGTGTTTTGATGTTCCTGCAGAATACAATGTAGATTTGCAGTGTTATTGAACTGAGGTGTAAGTGTCAGCAATGTGTGCAGTGTGTAGTGTAAATAGGCTGCGTGCGCGAGGAGAAACCGTTTTGTAGCTGGGTACTTCCACATTCTGTAAGTTAGTGTTGTAAAATGGCGGTGAATGTGTATGTGGTACGCGGGAGTGGATGATTTTGCGTCCTTGCTAATGGTGTATGTTGGACCTCGTACGGGTTTTTGTGAAAGTCGTATGTGCTTGGAGGTGTTTTGCGGCTTTACGTGTCGTGTAGCCTCGTTTTCGTTTTTTTGGCGGCCATTTTTTCTCTTGCTTAGGGGATTTTCGAGTGTCTAAACTTTTTCAATTGGACTGAAATTGAGGTGTAACCTGACTTGCAGACGTCCTGGGTGTCCTCCCTTGCTGTGGGTAAGGTTTTTATTTTAGTTTTGTGTGTATTTTATGTTTTCCGCTGTGCGCGGGTCGGCTGTTAAGATCGTATTTTGCAAGTCCGTAATTTTTTTTCCGAAGTCCTGCGCCTTGTATTTTTTTTTGTGTAAGTCCGTGTTTAGTCAGTGCATGTTTTTTTTTTTTTTTTAAAGTCCCGCTTCGGTGGGCGTTTGTAACCTCTTGTGAGTCACCGTAGAGCCTCCACCTCTAAAAGTTGTACGGGGTCGTAGGGATGAGCGCCTATGGCGCTCATCTACACAGGCACAAGGAGACGGGCTCGCTACGCGTTATCAACGACCTGTATTGCTGAGAACTATATATGTGATATATATATATATCACATATATAGTTGTGAGCATACGAGTTGTTGCTAATGATTGCGGGCTACAGCAGTCTAAAGACGAACACCACCAAACACCTATGTATTTGCCGAAAAACACCTACGAGATTAGAAAACAAGGGCGCAACCCCAAAAACAATACAAACACAACAAATACAAACAACAAACACATAAAAAGGTTACTCACAGCAAGGGGGGGCACCGAGGACCTCTGCAAGTGAAGTTACACCTCCATTTAAGCACAAATTTCTGAGTTTAGAGACGCAAAACACCACCAAACAGCTACGGATATTCCGAAAAACTTGCACGATATAGAACACGAATATTAAGAAAAACTTGCACGACATAGAAAACAAACGCTACATAAGCCACATTACATACACCAAACACCCTTAGCTCACTAACACTTTCATTGCCGTTATTTTTTGACGGGCAATATTCTAGTATATATATATTTCTAATGTGAAGTTTAAAACATATATAGATACATTTTAATCAACTGTAAATCATCATTGCATTTCAAAAAAAAATAAAATGTTACTATGTTTTGCCAGTTAATCAGCATAATTGATCATTGCCCCAGTATCTGCACCCTTATAATACCATTATAATATGCATTATCAATCCCTGGAGGTTTCAGTGCTAACAAATGATCATAGTCATTTATGCAAACGGGGAACATAGATTATAAATCTCACCACCAATCACATAATTCACTATGAGCATGTGCTAGTCCTGCAGCCATAGGAAATTTAAATTCTTATCAGAGATAGATAACATGCAGAGGCAGGAGGAAGTATGGATTATGGATTGATACCATAAAATAGTAAGATCAGTCTAATAATAGTATAATTCAGTAGGACTTTCAGCTGCAAAATAGTATTTGTTTCTAAACATAGTTTGCAAAGATAACAAATACAGGGAATATATCTTTGCCCCTTTAATGTGTAAAAGTATGTTATGTATAGTCTTAATATCATCTATAAGAGTAAAACCACTAGGATGGGACCCATAATCTATAATCTAAGGAGTATTCTGCAATCAAATTGGTTTGGCAATCCGAGCTTTGAGTACTCAAATATGTAATTACAAATTATGAGCCTCATTCAATTGAGTCATCAGAAGTTAGGTAGAATTTACGTCTGCGTGCCTGCTGCGAGCCCGCAGCGGCCGCAATTTAGGGTGCTATGCAATTGGCCTGGCATGCAAGTTAGAAACAGCCAATGAAATGTGGGTCCTATCGTGACTCGTGGCTCAAGCCTGTATGCCTTTGAAATCCAACCTCCATTTTTCATTTAAGTCCTACGGGCTTGAACCACAAGTCACGATCGGATCCAGATTACATTGGCTGTTTATAACCGCGAGTTATGGCCTTGCATCAGCGATCATGTTCAAGCCCGTAGGACTTCAATGAAAAATGGAGGTTGGATTTCAAAGTCCTACAGGCTTGAATTACGAGTTACGATCTGACCCACATTGCAGATATAATACAATATTGATAAAGCCGTAAATATGATATTCTATTACATGTGAGTTCCATTATATGTATTAACACATTGATTGCCGGGATCGATATAACAATTAAATTAAACATGAAATAAAGTATTATATTTGGCCGATTTGCGGGCTTGAGAATGTTGTGCTATTAATTCTAAGACCTAACATCACCTTCCCTTTTAATAAAAGCACAGTAGAGTGTTTATATGTGCATTTACAGTGCTCCGTACATGTCATTAAGCACTTTGCCATTTGAGTGCTTGATGGAGTGGTTAGCGAGGGGAAATCGGAGCAATTGAATAGCGATTTGCGATTTTACCGATCGCAACTCTTGCGGCCATGAAAGATCGACGTCTTGGAGGGCATTAAGTTGCGATCTTATAAATCGATGTGAATCACAATGAATTGCAGCTCATAGCCGGTAACTCGATCAGAGCCGGCAAACGGAAGCCAATTGAATAGCAAAATAAGTTACGGGCTCCATTTCCGAGCCCGGATCTCCCGAAAGGCTCAATTGAATGAGTGTCATTGTACTGTACAGCTTGATAAAAATGAACAGCATTTAGCATAATCCTTCATAGCCTAAACCAGGGTTGGGCCAGTTTGGAGAACTACACACAGGATTGACTCACTTGTGCACAGAAAGGAAATCATCAAATCCATGCCTGTGTGTGAACCTACTGTGTATGCAGTATCCCTGTTGGCTAGAAGTATTTATATTATATAGAGAAATAAACATTCAGTAACCTTTTAATACACTTAGGGCCTCATTTAATTCCAACTTGCAACTGTTAGAGATAGATTTAACTGAACAAGCCAGCAATTACAGGGCCGAAGTCTGAAACCGTAAACAATGAACCCGTACGTAGCAATTCAGGCCATGATCATGAGCAATTAAGCAAGACCATCATCATGATATCAGTAAAACATGTTTTAAATGTCAATCAATTAGCGTTTAGATGTCCGATATGCAATCTGGCTCGCAATCCAGCAATTTAAAAATCAATAAAAATGAATGAAGGAACAATGCTAGTCCATGTGGGTGGCCTGATATGTATTAACTCCTTGAATCCCGAGATTGATATAAAATGGAAATTAAACGTAAAAAAAAAAAATGTATTGCAGATTTGCGAACTTGAGACTGTTGTGCAATTAATTCTAATGTCTTTCATCGCTTTCCCTGTATTTTAAAGTCCAGCATTGTGTTTTTATTTGCTTTTACAGTGCTACGATCAGGTGTTTAACCCACTTGTGAGTCCTTTCTAGTACTCTAGGATTTTTTGCTACATTTGCCATTAACGGGTTTGGAGGTTTTTGCGGAATTGTGGGATTGTTGCAATTAAATCTCGATTTGTGATTTTAGCGATTGTAACATTTGCGGGCTTGAAAGATCAAAGCTTAGATGGGTCGGAGTGCCGTTTTTTACAACCCATAGGAATTTTCAGCCTGTAGCTCACAAATAGATTGCGGGTAGCTTGAGGAGGCCAATTAAATATCAGTAACTTTTGCAGGCTACATTAGGGGCTTCGGTAATTGCGAATTTAATGATGCCCTTAGTGTTTATATCTAGCACAACTACATAACATGCATTTCTTTTTCAAACATATACAAATATGCTCCAAGGGAAAGATTCCTGTTACCATTATGTAAATCAAAATATTCTAGTACTTTCTGCTCTTCACTCAACTGAATATTAAAGTGAAGCAAAAAGAGACTAGGCATGCTTAGTCTGCAAGACACTAGACTCAATGACTCAAGGGATTGAGTCAGTAATTATTGGCAATGCTCTCCTAATAACAAAAGATATGAATCTCGGTTAGTAGGTGGGTCAGAGAGGCTGACTGACAGCTAAAAAAGCTAATTGTTTATGTTAATGTACGAAAATGCATTTTAGTAACATTCATTGATTAAGTATTTTTTTATTACATATTTATTTAAATATATCATATTTCAAACATCCAGTGTCACTTTAAACAGTAACAGGAAACAGGTAAACTGCACAATTATGTTTTTTTAATATCAGCGTTTCTTAAGATAATAAATGAGAGTTGTATTTCTAACCATTGGAAATGGGGACAAAACAATATTACACTAAAGAGAGCCAACAATTTTTGGTGACAGTTTGAATTTTCACTGTCCTTGATGTGATAGTTACAAGACTTTTATCTCACACACAACCTAGACTATATTTAAAGTTGCTTAGAAAATAAAAGTGTTCAGATAATATAAAAAAAAAAGGATATCGGGAGAAATACACGTCTTTTAAAACAAAACAACAGCCTTAAAAGTCAAAAATAAAATCTAAAGGTCACTTATTTTTGAATAGAGAATTGGTTCTCAAGATAAATACATCCAAGAACGAACCACAAATTATATATATATATATATATATATATATATATATATATATATATATATATATATATATATATATATATATATATATATATACACACACACATATATACTGTATATATATATATATATATATATATATATATATATATAGAGTATATATATACACACATATATACATATAAATATATATATATATATATATATTTATTTATACATATATATATATATACATATATATATATAGATACACATATATACACATATATATATATATATACATACTGTATATATATATATATATATATATATATATATATATATATATATATATACACATATACATACAATATCTCACAAAAGTGAGTACACCCCTGACATTTTTGTAAATATTATATTATATCTTTTTATGTGACAACACTGAAGAAATGACACTTTGATACAATGTAAAGTAGTAAGTGTACAGCCTGTATAACAGTGTAAATTTGCTGTCCCTTCAAAATAAATCAACACACAGCCATTAATGTGTATACCATTGGCAACAAAAGTGAGTACACCCCTAAGTGGAAATGTCCAAATTGGGCTCAATTAGCCATTTCCCCCCCTGGGAACTCAGTGTTACAAAGTTTCAGGTGTGAATAGGGAGCAGGTGTGTTAAATTTGGTGTTATCGCTCTCACATTCTCTCATACTGGTCACTGGAAGTTCAACATGGCACCTCATGGCAAAGAGCTCTCTGAGGATCTTAAAAAAAGAATTGTTGCTCTATATAAAGATGGCCTAGGCCAGTGATGGCGAACCTTTTTGAGCCCAAGTGCCCAAACCGCAATACATGCCAACTTTTTTTTCCTCTAAGTGCCAACACGGCACTTTTTATTCCTATCATAAAATCAAATTATTTTTATTTATCCCCCCCTCCCTTCTTCTTACCTTTGGTAAAGGAGGGGGGGACACAGTCGGTGGTGGTTAGTAGCTCTAGCTATGCCTCGGTTCGCCTCGCCTTTCCTCAGTCCTCCCGCGCAATGCTGTGGGGAGCGTGCCCGGATTACAAAACTCTCTGTGTAAAACTTTATTCCCATCTCTGAGGTACAAACACATTGTTTTGCAGATACAGCTTTTGGCCACTGGCGGGAATACAGAAATATTCTGTGAATTATGGAAATGACGTCAAGTTAAACAACTTTATTTTTTAATATGAAAAAGACCAGCACTGAGCCAGATTTGCATACAAAGAAAACTAAGCCGCAAACTCTAAGCATCTCTCCCCCCTTGGATCATACACCCTTCTCTCTCCCCTCCCCTTGTCTCTCCCCTTCCTCCTTGTCTCCCACCACCCCTGTATCTCCCCTTCTCCCTTGTCTCTTCCCTCTATCCTTCTCTCGCTCCCACCCTTATTTCTCCTCTTGTACCGCGCTCATTGGCTTTGTTTTCTCCCTTGCCTCTACCCCCCCTTGTCTCTTTCCTTCCCTGTGTCTCTCCCTCCTCCTTTCTTTCCATTCTCTACCTCTCCCTTTTGCCTCTCCCCTCTCTCTCACTCCTCCCTTCTCTCACTCTCCCTTCTCTACCTCTCCCTTTTGCATCTCCCTCTTCCTTTCTCTCTCCTCTCCCTTCCTCTCATGTGCCTCTACCTTCTCTCCCATCTCACTCTCTTACTTCTCCCTTTCCCTTCTGCCTCTCCCTATTTTCTTTCTCTCCATCCTCCCTTCTCTCTGCTCTCCTTTCTTCCTCCCTCCCTCTTTCTCTGCTTATCTCTCCCCCACCCTTGTATCTCCTTCACTCTTGTCTCTACCCCCACCCTTGTCTCTCCTTCTACTTCACTATTGTCTCTCCCACCATTCACTCTCTCTCCCCCTTGTCTCTCCCCTTCCCCTTGTGTCTCCCATTACCCTTGTCTCTCCCCCTGGTCTCTCCCACCCTGCTCTCTCTACCCCCTTGTTTCACCCAACCTTGTCTCTCCCATTCTCCCTTGTCTCCCACACCCTTCTATCTCTCCCCCACACTTCTCTTTCCCATTCTCCACTGTCTTCCCCCTTCTCTCTCCCCTTCTCCCTTGTCTCCCCCACCCTTCTTTTTCCCCTCTTGTCTCTCCACTTCCCCTTGTCTCCCCCTTCTCCATTGTCTCTCCCCTTCTCCCTCCCCCTTGTCTCAACCCTCTTCGCTCTCCCCCTCTCCCTTGTCTCTCCCCTACCCCATAACTGTTACCTTCCCCTTGCCTCTCCCCCTACGGATCTCGAGGAGAGTCTGCTCGCCTGTGCCGCGCGCGCACGCTAGCACAGCCCTTCCTTTTTTTATTGATGGGAGAGCGCTCAGGCGCCGTGCTCGCGCACGAAGAGCAGACACAGCATGTCCCGGCGACCTATGGCCGCGTGCCCACAGAAGGGGCACGGCGTGCCACCTGTGGCACGCGTGCCATAGGTTCGCCACCACTGGCCTAGGCTATAAGAAGATTGTCAAGACCCTGAAACTGAGTCCAGCACGGTGGGCAAGACCATACAGTGGTTTCACTGGACAGGTTTGACCAAAGAAGTTGCACGTGCTCAGCATCATATCCAGAGGTTGTCTTTGGGAAATAGACGTATGAGTGCTGCCAGCATTGCTGCAGAGGTTGAAGGGGTGGGGGGTCAGCCTGTCAGTGCTCAAACCATACGCCGCACACTGCATCAAATTGGTCTGCATGGCTGTCGTCCCAGAAGGAAGCCTCTTCTAAAGATGATGCACAAGAAAGCCTGCAAACAGTTTGCTGAAGACAAGCAGACTAAGGACATGGATTACTGGAACCATGTCCTGTGGCCTGATGAGACCAAGATACTTATTTTGTTTAGAAGGTGTCAGGCGTGTGTGGCAGCAACCAGGTGAGGAGTACAAAGACAAGTGTATCTTGCCTGCAGTCAAGCATGGTGGTTGGAGTGTCATGGTCTGGGCCTGCATGAGTGAAGCTGGCGCTGAGGAGCTACAGTTCATTGAGGGAACCATGAATGCCAACATGTACTGTGACATAACGAAACAGAGCATGATTCCCTCTCTTCGGAGACTGGCCCACAGGGCAGTATTCCCAAACACACCTCCAAGACGACCACTGCCTTGCTAAAGAAGTTGAAGGTAAAGTTGATGGACTGGCCAAGCATGTCTTCCATCCTAATCCTTATTGAGCATCTGTGGGGCATCCTCAAATGGAAGGTGGAGGAGTGCAAGGTCTCTAACATCCACCAGCTCTGTGATGTTATCATGGAGGAGTGGAAGAGGACTCCAGTGGCAACCTGTGAAGCTCTGGTGAACTCCATACCCATGAGGGTTAAGGCAGTGCTGGGGAATAATGGTGGCCACACAAAATATTGACACTTTGGGCCCAATTTGGACATTTCGACTTAGGGGTGTACTTACTTTTGTTGCCAACGGTTTAGACATGAATGGCTGTGTGTTGAGATATTTTGAGGGGACAGCAAATTTACACTGTTATCCAGGCTGTTCACTTACTACTTTACATTGTAGCAGAGAGTCATTTATTCAGTGTCACATGAAAATATATAATAAAATATGTACAAGAATGTGAGGGGTGTACACACTTTTGTGAGATACTATGGCCCTCATTCAATTGCAATTTTGCCAATTGAATAAGGCTCTAAATAAGCACATAACATATTTTTTTTAGAGATGTTTTTTGTTAGTAAACATCTATGCAAAAGCAAGGTCTTCACTAACTAAAAACTTCTTTAAAAAAAAAATGCTATGTGCTTATTTAGAGCGCTATTCAATTGGCAAAATCGCAATTGAATGAGGGCCTATGTATATATTCATCTAGTGTGCTAGTCATTTGTTGTATCTTATTTAAATAACAAAAAGTCACCAAAAACTTACAAATGTATTAATTGTGTATACATAGTAGATAGGACGATAAAATGAGAAGTTTACACTGTTACATTGCTTTTCAAATTCATAGATGAATGATTAAGATAAAATTGTATTAACTCAGGCTGTTTAATAACCTACTTAAACATTTACTCAAGAAAGTAAACATATGTTAAAAACTTTTTGAAACCTTTTGTGAGTTATAATATACTGTTGGTCAATATTTGTAATCCAGAGCAGCAGCGTTTAGACCTAAAATCCCTTTAAAGACACACTGAGGTTATTAGTCCTGTACTTCTGTGTATTATCAGTGCCATTATTTTCACCGTATAGCTTTTTACACTCATTTTCAGTCATGTGGAGAGCTCAGTGCTGGAGCATGGGACTAGAGTAGAAGGAGCACTTGGATTAAATGCGGCTGTCCACTTCCTGCTATTCCAGGTTTTAAAAATACACCTAAAAGTAAATATAATTACAGTTGTTTGTTATTAGAAATGTTGAATGGAAGTATTTGGTAACAGCTTGAAAGTTGGCTATTTTTATTATAAATTACATTAAAAGATCCTCCCTCTGTCCTAATGATGTTATCTCATCTGAATATCTCTTACAGCAGAGGTGATCAGCCCCAAGGGCATGCCCAGCTGGATAAATATTTCTTCACTATGAAAAATAATTATTCATGTGAAATAAACTTAGGAGGGTGGAAGGATATTTTATGGAATAACAGTTTAATAACTTAAAGGACATCTATTACATCAAAATCAAAGTTATTTTGTTTATTCTTAAAGAGCATGAAAATTAGTTATATATTATACTAGCTATTAGATTCTAAAAGGTATCCTCCAAAATTAATCCAATTTTATTCTGCTTTATTCTTATGCTAATGAGCAGCTCATGAATACTAATTAGCTGCAATGATGTGCAACTCGGTGCGCCTCAACAAAACACCATCCCGTAATAGTTCCAATCCCAAGACTCTTTTCCATAGCTGCTCCTCTTCCCATAGAAATATATATATATATATATATATACATATGACTATATATAAAGGGGGGTTCTTTTCTATTATGTAGCGGCACAGAGTGTGGACGCTGCAGTTGAACGCTGTGCCACAGGTAGTGCAGGCAAAACAATATCCCCCCCTCCGACGTGGCTCATAAGGTGCGCCAACAGAAGAGGCCCAAGTGCCTCGCTGTCAATCTAGCCCCATCGAGCTGCGCCACGGCGGAGGGGGAGAATATTTTTTTCCTGCACTACCTCTTTTTTACCACTAGGTATTGTGGCAGCGTTCAACCGCACCGTTCACACTCTGTGCAGCTACATAACAGAACAGATCATAAAGGGGACCCTACCCTACAGGCAAAAAAACTAAATGCCAAAAAAAAAAAAAAAATGACACAGCACTGGTGGCTCTATCCCCTCCACCATTGTTATCAATTAGCAGGTTTAGCCACACTTTAACACTTTAGCATAAATTTCAAGACTAGGGTGTGCGGACGTGCCACAGCACCACCTGGTGGTGTAAAAAATCTACTGCAGCCAAAGAACTATTCCATCCTCCGATCTGGCTCATAAGGCACGCCGACAGAAGAGGCCTTGAGCTATGAGAGGTGCGCCCAAGGCCCTTTAAAATATGCCATTTTGAAATTATACTATTGCTAAATATGGGACTTTGGGGTTCCTTTGTTCTATACAAATCCTCATTTTAATCGGTTGCTGGCTGTGGAACATCTAGATTTGTGTACACTTTTACAGTATTGTAGCCATTATATTATACACACTTGGCAAACAAATTATTTATGGCAATGTGAGCCATCACCATGGCACACTGCAATATATATATATATATATATACATATATATACACACCTGAGTCTTCTTTAGCTTTGATGTCACACAAAAAATCTAAAGTAATGAAATCTGAATCTCTATTTTAGCCAGGCATGATAAACTGTATATTTTGAAAAAAATTATATAAAATTGACATGTTTTTTTATGGTGCCTCACAAGCTGGCTTGATAAGAATTGCTCCATCCTCCTGGACCCTCAAGATGCCTTCTTGCTTGTCTGCTTACCGATTGGCTCTGTAAAATTGCTAGTTGTCTGTTGCTAGTTTGTCAAACAAAGATCGTGGACTACGGCTGTTCGCTAAATTAATTTGCTTTTTTATTTATATTACTCATCTTTCTCTTAAAAGCTTCTGTAAAAACGCCCGCTAGAAAATGTGGAAGTCCCATACTAGTCTAAAAAGCTTTAGAAAAGATAAAAATATAGGACATATCAATAAATATTAGTAAAATGTCACTTGGGATTGAGATTTAAAGTACCACGGTGGTCATAGTTTTTGGAATTTTTGTGTTGAAGAACTGCACCTGAAAATATGCAACTTTTTAAAATGTAAAAAATGAACACAGCCTCTATTTATTCCATTTTATATGTATCTATGCTTTTAGCAGATCACTTCTTGAGGTGGGAGGAGACTTTGGGCCACATTTAATTCCAAGCCCGCAACTCGATCACAGACAGCCGAATGTCTGCGGGTGTGTTGCAGGCTCCCGTTGCTCACCGATTAGGATGCTATTCAATTGCTCAAGCCAGCAAGTTACGGGCCTGAAGCCACAACCATAAACCGTGCACTGGTTCGGAGCAGTTCAGGGCAGGAACATGATCAATTTAGCAAGCCCGTAACTGCCCATTTCGGATCAGTCAATAGAAAATGAGACTGTCATTATTACGGCAGTAAAACATGGAGGTTACATGTCAATCAATTAGGTTCAGGGGTCCAATATGCGATCAGACTCGCAAATCCCAATAATAAAGAAATTATGAAAATGAATGACAATACTGTTCTAGTCCATATGGGTGGTCTGATATGTATTAACTCATTGATACTGAAGATCAATTTAACCCCGAAATGACGCATAAAAATAATTTCTATTTCCTGCCAATTTGCGGGCTTGAGACTGTTGTGCAATTCATTTATTTACAGTGCAGGATTGATTTTTTATTTGCATTTACAGTGCTATGAATAGGTGTTTAACCCCTAGCGGGTCCACTCTAGCACTCGTAGGATTTTCTCCTTCATTTGACGTTTAGGGGTGTGAAAACATTTGTGGGCTTGGGGAAATTTAGCAATTGAATAGTAATTTGCGATTTTAGCCTTGCGAAAGTGAGAGATCAAAGGCTTCTGGAGATGGTAAATTACGAGTTTAACCATCGCAATATTTTCAAGCCCGTAACTCGGAAGCCGATCTGAGCTAGCAAAAAGACACCAATTGAATAGAAAATTAGCTTGCGACCTCACTTACGGGCCTCCGGATCTCCCGAAAGCTCAATTGAATATGGCCCTTTGATTGAACAGGAAGTGTGTGCCTGCACAGTGGGAATATGGTAAAAATGTCAGTAGGACTACAGTGAAAACTAGATAACATAACCATCTTAAGAAGTAATAGGCAGCAGCAGAAAAGAACAAAAAAAATTAACTTCTGCAGCAAGAAAATATATATAAAAAGCTGCAAAATACTTGCCCACTATCATGTTTAATTATACAAAAGACCATAAAGTAAAACAACTGATCACAGTGTTTCTAAATATAAGTGGGTTGTATAATGAGGAACCCCAAGAGTGGTATAATGAGGAACCCCAGGAGAATCAGATGCAGAAGAGTTGCGAACACAGGTAACTGACAAATAATAAATAGATTGATTATTAGTGATGTCGCGAACATCAAATTTTGGGTTCGCGAACAGTGAACGCGAACTTCATCAAATGTTCGCGAACAGGCGAACATCGGCAAACCGCCTTAGACTTCAATGGGCAGGCGAATTTCAAAACCCAAAGGGACTCTTTCTGGCCACAATAGTGATGGGAAAGTTGTTCAAGGGGACTAACACCTGGACTGTGGCATGCCGGAGGAGGATCCATGGCAAAACTCCCACGGAAAATTACATAGTTGATGCAGAGTCTGGTTTTAAGCCATAAAGGGCATAAATCACCTAACATTCCTAAATTGTTTGGAATAACATGCTTTAAAACATCAGGTATGATGTTGTATCGATCAGGTAGTGAAAGGGTTACACCCGCTTCACAGTAACAGACCAATCTCCCTGTTTAATGCACTGCAAACAACCGCAAACAGTCCCTTTGCACAAACGCAAACTCCCCATTTGCACAAGGTTGGATACCAAGCTAGCATGTCCCGTTCCTTGTCCTCACTGATGTCATTGAAGGTCTCTTCCTCCACCCAGCCACCAAGGGTCCACGAAAGGTGACAAGCCCCCTGGGACGCCTGCTGTGTTTGGTCTTCCACCTCCTCAAAGCCACCTTCCTCCTCTCACTCCTCTTCTTCAGACTCCTAGAGTCTGGGGGCTTCCACTGCCCAGCATGGAATATTATACAAAGGTCAGAGTCTGGGGGCTTCCACTGCCCAGCATGGAATATTATACACAGGTCAGAGTCTGGGGGCTTCCACTGCCCAGCATGGAATATTATACACAGGTCAGAGTCTGGGGGCTTCCACTGCCCAGCATGGAATATTATACACAGGTCAGAGTCTGAGGGCTTCCACTGCCCAGCATGGAATATTATACACAGGTCAGAGTCTGGGGGCTTCCACTGCCCAGCATGGAATATTATACACAGGTCAGAGTCTGGGGGCTTCCACTGCCCAGCATGGAATATTATACACAGGTCAGAGTCTGGGGGCTTCCACTGCCCAGCATGGAATATTATACACAGGTCAGAGTCTGGGGGCTTCCACTGCACAACATGGAAGATTATACAGTTGCCTCTGTCTGCGTTATTATAAGGTGTGTACAGTTAAGTAGTACTATTCCTATCGGTTTAATCCCTGTTACGTCCACTATCAGGGGACGTGTATATGGCATGGATTTTTGGAAGCGGGAGATGGAAAATGTGCTTGGTCGGTCCTCCCACTTCAAATTTGGGGCACTGCGCGTGCAATCTAAGGTGCCACCAGATATGAGTGTTACTGTGCACTGGCAAAAGTTGGCAGAGTAGATGCAATAGGCTTCACACACACGCTTGTAGGCAGGCAATTGCTATTCAATCTATTACAGTCATAAAAATGTTGTTTTATGTCACTGAGCACAATATAAGCTGTGAGCCTGACACAGGCAGGCAACTGAAATTAGATTAAAGGAATAAAATGGTTGTTTTCAATGTATGTTACACCACTAGGTATGAGTAGTGAAAATAAGCACAATATAAGCTGTTAGGTGTTAGCCTGTCACACACACACGCTGGCAGGCAGGCTTAGATTACACACAAAAAAATATATAAAATAAAATAAATGATGTTCAAAGTTTCCTCAATGATAAAGTATAGGGGGCGAACCGAAAAGCGCATGTGTTCGCCGTTCGCCGCGAATAGTTCTCCGGCGAACTGTTCGGAACATCACTATTGATTATATGTGAGTGATAAGTAAAGATTGAAGTTCCATCTATTTTAGTATGAATGATTGAAGGACAAGTCTTGATAATGTAAAAGTGTTCTAAATACAACCTTTAACTTATTGACCATTATATCCAATTATGCTGTCCACATTGCCACAATTACAGTGTTTGGTTATTGCTTTAGTACTGGGCAGGGACCAGTGACTTTTTTATTTTATTTTTTTACATTTGAACTCCAAAGTACAAACCATTTAACAGAATAGAACTTCAATAGAAGTTCATCCCTATGTGACATTTATAATATGGAAACAGACCTAGACAAAAAGTGTTGTGGGGTTATTATCTGTAATGTAAAAGGAAAATGTTTATTGATGTAATGTAAAACTGAGAGTGTTGAAAGGCATTTATAAACATTAAGAGTATATATCCAACTACTCTGCCCTATAAATTATCACTAAAGACCAAGCAGGGTTTATATATATATATATATATATATATATATATATATATATATATATATATATATATATATATATATAAAAGCACACACACAGACACACTCAAAGACTTTTAGACACACAAACTCTCACAGACACTCACTCACAGACACACACTCACAGACACACTCATAGACACTCACACAATCAGACACACTCACACGCAGACTTACACACACTCATAGACTTACACACACACTCACACACACAGAGGCACACACTGACACAGGCACAAGCACTCACAGTTACACACCCCGTCAAACTCATGGGCAGCCCCGGGTGGCAAAAGCGCACACACAGAAACACACACTCACAGACTTACAGACACACACTGACACACACTCACTCAGACACACGCAGACTTACACACACTTACTCACAGAGACACACACAGGCTTACACACATTCACACTCTTACAGACACACACACGCTCACTTGCAGACTTACACACACAAGCACTCACAGACACACACACTAACACACAATCACACACACAGACTTACACACATACACAGAGGCACACACTGACACAGACACAAGCATTAACACACACACACTCACAGACACACACTCACTCTCTCACACACAAACAAACTCACAGACTTACACACACACACAGAGGCACACACTGACACAGACACAAGCATTAACACACACACACTCACTCTCTCACACACAAACAACTTACAGACTTACACACACAAGCACGAGCGGGGGTGGAATCAGCAGCTACTGACTGGCGTTGTCGCCCAGCTCGTGCCACCTCCAAGGAGGTTACGCCCAGGGCGGTCTGCGCACCTTCCTTCCTACGCCTGTGTGTATATATATATATAATCCCCTTCTGGGTCGCTAACTTGTCGTAGTGAAGGGGCTTGTGTACTTCAATGAAGCTGTGAGTGATCTCATGTAGGGTAACTCAAGATGGGCAGGTCATAGCAGAGAGGTCAGACAAATTGCAGTCCACTAAAGAAGGAACTGGCAACCCACTCCAGTATCTTTGCCAAGAAAACCTTATGGATAAGCACAACCAGACACAAGATGTGCCTGGCATGCTGGAGACCATTAGTTCATGGAGAGTGGGACATGACTGAACAATGAAACTATATATATATATATATATATATATTTTATATATATATATATATATATATATATATATATATATATAAACAGTCCTATCCTGCTATGATTACATCACCGCAGCAGTGCGGTGACCAACCGCTAGATGGCGCTGACGATTTTTGCAATGCCATGTTAGGGTTAGGGTTAGGCTACAATTCTAAGCTTAGAACTTCTCTAACATATCAGCAGTGCTGCAAAAAATACTGCAGCAGCGGACCTGTGCCGTAACTATAACGGGATAGATCCAAAAACTGCATTTTCAAACCAATGTCTATTGCAAAATTGTTTTATTTTGTTGATTACCATACACTGTAGAGCAGAATTGCCCAATACAAGTCCTTGTGGGCTGTTCCACTTCACATTTTCAGTATATTCCTTTGTCATCACAGGGGAGTAAATCAAAATGACTGAGCCACTTATTGATCCACTTGTACTCAAACAAACTAGATCTCCTTAAAATATGGCCTGGACACAGTCCAAAGGGCTCATCCCTGCAGCATGTGTGGTCATTGTAATTTCCTACAGACAGAATACACATGAAAAGGAAATGAGTATACAATACATAATAATATCTAAGGAACTAATGTACAGCTTATGGAGCCTGGCTGGAGAGGTCCTGCAGATGCTGTACAGTGCAGCTCTGTGCTAGTGCACACCCTGTGAGCTCTTTATATGATTATCTGGATGCTGCTTTTCTTCTCTCTCCTGTTTACAGTATAAACACACAAGGTGATGCATTCCTTCTTTTTTTTCTAAATATAAATAATGCATAAACTACAGTGGTAAAACATTGCTTCCTTCCACCAGGCACACATAGATGCTGCAGGCTAAGGGATGCCCAGCTCTGCCCATAACCCACCCCTGCCAATCACTAGAGCACACAACCTGTGCTGAGCAGTCATATACAGTGTGGACTGCTCTGATCAGCTGCTGGAAGAACTATTGTTCCGATCCTGGGAAATAGGGGACATGTGAGCCTGTCCCCATCCTCCTCCCCTCACCCATCCTCCCCCTGTAAATCCCTGGAGTGGCAATTAGTGTGTCCTGCTCCAGCATCTCTCACACCCAGAGTGATCTCCATTGTCTGTAACAGGTTCTGGCTGCCCAGGTCTTTCTTGCTGTGGATTAGCACTGTGTTTGTGGGTGTCCTGCACTTATTGGGCAGCTCTCTCTGTTCCTCCTCTCTGCTGGAGCTGCTTGCTCAGGAATGATGCTAGCTGTGAGGATTGCAAGTTGCTGGCTCATCTGCTGGATGGCTGTGTTATGCTAAGAGAAAGAAAGGCATCTTCACTGACACCACCAGAGCTTTCCAAATGCAGACAAGGAGATTATGGAATAAGTCTTCTACCACCACCATGGAGTTACTGGGCATCTTCTGTGTTGTATTCTATCTCCAACCAGGTAAGATCACCTCTCTTATCAGAAATAAACTGATCTAAGCTACAATCCTGACTATATATATAATGGCATTGGGTGGTGATGTCATAAAACTGTGTAATTAAACCACAAATGAAGTTTGTTAACAGATTTATTTTAAAGTAGGTCACACCAATGTAACTGTGAGCATGGCTTCTATTAAAAGCTGCTGCTTATCACAGGTACTAAAAGCTTAGATTGCACTGGAGATTACTCATCTCTTGAATGTAAATGTGCAGCAGCTGCTAATGTATGTCTGAGTTTTGTCTCTTTTTTTTTTTACCTGGGTCAGTTGCTGGGTTTGGTGTGGACCCCTCTCTGCAGATTGACATCTTGGAAGAGTTACAGCTGGGGGATTCCACAGCTGGAGTGCAGCAGGTTCAAGGACTCCACAACAGGAGCAGATCTTTCTTCTTCCAAGGTACCATCTCCCAATCTGGGCCATATTCTGTTACTGAATCAATGGCATTTATACCAATGTGGGGGAGGATGCATTTTATTTTTTAATAAATTCATGTCATTTGTCTCACTTTTGCCAAATAACTTATTAATTAATATTGTTGTTGTTTAGTCGTTCAGTTGTGTCCCACTCTCCATGACTCTATGGGCCACAGCACGCCAGGTGATAAATGAATATATCATACATAAAAATAATAAGAAATGGTAGTGGTACATGTTATTTAGCATGTTAAGTTGAATTATATTATATAGCATTTTATTATATAGGTGATATTTTACTGCCACAAAAACTATTTGGTGCCATCAGTAAAACCTAGCTGGCTCTCAGAGGGATTTAAACTAGTCCTTTTTTTCTGGCAAGTGCTGAGGATTATAGATAGATCTGTAGGCTGGACCAGTGTTAACCAGTTTGGTACTGGATGGATTTGCAAGCAATTGCTTCATAACAGTAATCAAGTGTCTGCTATAGTGGTGAAATGATTGCTCCCAACTTTCCAATTAGATGATATGTGATTCTCAGTTGAGCTTTTGAGCAGATCATCCGCTTTAACCCCCCCAGCCTTTTCCCACTCAGTGTCAATGCTCTTTTGCAATTGCTGGCTTTTTACTGATTGATGGCCCCTTAATTAATGTACACCAGGACTGAAGCTGGCAGATGGTTGATTTGAGTCTAAGGAAGCAATGAATAATAACACACACTGCCCTGATCAGAGAGATAAATGCTGTTCAAAACCTGTGATTTATGACAAAAAAAATATTTTATGAAAGTTTATGTTGGATGTCTTTATATGACGAGCATTAGATGAGTCCTATCCTCAAAAAAGGAGTTGATTTGGAAATAATTATTTGTTATTGGAAATAAATTTTAGTTTCAAATCCATCTGGGTCATACAATATACTTGATCACAGCAAATCGTCCCTCTCTGATTTATTAGGAAATAAACATAAAGTAGAGATAATGAATAAATATTTGCATTTAAGTCAGTGCAGGCGTACTTTGGAATCCTATAAAGATATGTGGCTCACACAAAACAGCTTGTATGTCTTAAAGATATGAATTCTAATGGTACCATCAAAGGAGAATGAGCTTTCCTTTCCTCAAGCAGTTTTAGTGTTTAAAACCAAGTCATTTGTATTATTTATGTGTATATACTCAATGCATATTTAATGTTCGCAGGCAAGTCATTTTGTATTATATGTGTGTATATTTATTTAGTGTGTGTGTGTACATATTTTGTTCTACACATTTAAATGGTTACTGTTCTAGTCATACAATATGGCCTACTTTGTTTAGTAACTGATTAGAAACAAAATAATGATGTGAAGACATAAAGTTAATGTGGCTTTTAGAACTTACATCTAAACTTTAGTGTTCAAAAACTAGCATTCATTTTTATGTGTTCTAAAGTTGGGAGAGGGTTTGCCTGGGACATTGTCCAATAAAAATCCTGACCTGTCTAGGTTTTCTTCCAATAACTATTTTTTCTGCCCAGGCTGTCCTAATAAAGATCTTTATTTGTAATGGGGCAAATAAAGAGCTATAACAGTACAGCACCCAGGGCAGATCATCTCCTACCACTACGACTCTTGTAAGGGAGTTAGAGAGAAACATACATGCTGAAGTCTGAACACTAAAAACCTACATGCAATTTATTTGTCACATACTGATTTTATTGCTAAGCAATTAAACATATAAATTAAACCCTGTAGTATGAGCCATACAGTGCTCCTTTAATACAACTGTCTAGCAATAATAAGATGTAGCATATATGATATATCTCTGTTGTCAGACAGCTCCACTCTGATCTTTATAGCTATAGAAAATGTATTCTTTTTGTGCAATAAGTTCAGTATAATGTTTTTCTACACAAGTGCAGATGGAAATTACAGAATATATCTAGAGGGGAAATAAACATCTTCTATTGCTGATTCAGTTCATTAAGACTCTGTGAAGTAGCCAGTAAAGTAAACTAATTTGAATGAAGCATTTATTTTATGTTGCTGTTGTGTTCGCTTATTATTATTATTATTATTATTATTATTATTATTTTTCCATAGCTAATGACCTAAACATTGTGCATTTAAAACATCACACTGCTTCTGGTTCCTATTGTCCAGTGAGCCCATTACTTATACCCATGTGTTTTTTTGGTATTTCTTGCTGCCAGTAGCTAAAGCAATGTATATCTGTGAATACAGGGGTTACTAGAGTAATATCCAGTAATCCGATAAAGCCGCGTCTTATGTGTATGTGTTGTAGCACAGTTTATCTCTTGTTTTGAACTGGCAGACCATTATCAGTATGAACCTTGAAGGAATTTGTTCTTTCTTTGTTTATATTAAAGGCAAGACAAACTGAATATGTAAACCTTTTAAAATAGTATTTTTTTTTTTTTGAGAAAATAATTCTTGAGTCCTCCCTACATCCGGAATTGACAGTAAAGTACAATTTCCTCTTCTACTGCAGTTTAGCTCTTGCATTTTACACATTACTGGGATGCTTTCAGTTTTGTGGCTGTTAATACAAATAACTTCCTCGCTGTGGTTTGTGTTTACAAGGTGAGAGAGCAAAGGAAATGTATTCAATCTAAAGTCATAGGTTATTGAAGATAATTGGTTAAAACATATTCTTATGTTTAATACATTTCTTAAATACTGTTCAATGAAAGTACATGCATAAGTATACTTAAATGATAATGTTTAAACTTTGTAATGCTAGTAGTTATACTTACCTTTATAGGTTTCTGCTTGTTGCTCTATGCTTAGCTCTGACCATTTTGCATAATTAGGGACAAGGCAGCTGGAGCAGACTTCCTGCTGTGTGCTCTGGTGTAGATCAGCCCTAAAATATACTTTAGTCAGACACCAGAGCATACAGCAGGCAGTTGACTACAGCTGCCTTGTTCCTAATTATGCAAAATGGGCAGAAATAAGCAGCACAGAGCAATGAGCAGAAACGTATAAAGGCAAGAGCTTTAAAGTATCACTACTAGCATTACAAAGTTTAAACATTATCAATTAAGTATGCTTACCATGCGTACCATGGTCCTTCAAGTTCTTATTCTTGTAAGTATTCTCAATATAGTTGACAAGGGATTCTATTGTGAGGCTTCTGCCCAGGAAGTGGGCTCAGTGCTGGCAGGCATTTGTATCATTATATATTGCACATTCCCTTTTGGATTGCTACCTTGTGGTGGTGAAGGATTGAGCTAGACCATGTAGGGTCGCTCAAGACGTGCAGGTCATAACAGTGAGGTCAGACAAATCACTGACCATTTGAGAAGGAACTAGAATCTCACGCCAGTATCAATGGCAATCCGGTTTCTCTATATACTTAAATATATATTTGTGCAAGACAGCTGTACACTATATGTATACAAAAGACAGTTTCCTCCAATAGGATGCTAATTTATAATGAATGAAAGTGTGGAGGTACGACTTTCATTTTTATGGGTCCTATTAGTGTTTTATGGATGCAATTAGTTTTGTTATAATGTTTATACTTTCACTTTTACTTTTGAGATTATTTACACATCTATATAAAAGATTGAGGTAGCCGTGAGTGTCCAGTAATCCAGTTGAATAACTTAACTCTGCCCAAGGAATTTTGTTCTTCTTGTTTTTCCATTTTTGTTCCCTTTCCTCTCTTTCTGTTTACTGTTTTTAGTTCATATTTGTATCAGTTTCGCTTTTTGACTTGATAAAGAGTGGATCTTCTCTCGAAAGCTTGTCGCTATATTATGAATACGTTTGTCTAATAAAAAAGGTATCACTATTTACTGCAATACTCTGATTATTCAACTATATATATATATATAATTTTGTTGTTTAGTCGTTCAAGCATGTCAGACTGTGTGTGACATTATAAACCAAAGCACGCCATGCTCATCTATCGTTATGTCTCTGGTTGTACTTATCCATGAGACTTTCTTGGTAAAGATACTGTAGTCAGTTGCCAGTTCCTTCTCCAGTTAAAAGCAATTTGTATGACCTATATGTTACAGCCTGCTCATCTTTGGTGACCCTTCATGATGCAGCTCACATAGAAATTGCTAATTGTATTGAAGAAATTCCAATTGCTTTTTAACACAGAAATCACGATGCCAGTGTATCTGTAAGTGGGCAGATTTGTTTCTGGTAAATGTACATCTGCATTTCTGCTTTTGGAACACTGAGATCTGAATACATTGGATGAGTAGGTTTGATTTATTGATCTGGTTATGAATCACTTTACTGCAGTAGAATAGATTCCTCCATTTATCCCCCATCACCTGACTTTGCCAATGTGACTCAGCAGAGATAAAAATGTCTACTATATTGTATAATGTTGTGATGTTCTCAAACTGTACTGGAGTCCAAGCTTGACAAGCTGTGTTATAATACTATGAACTATTTCAGTATGTTAACTAATATGTTATTATACATACATTAAATTAAATGCAGGACCCTGTTATAGCATTTTCCTTCATTTGAAAGATGATTCACTGCTAAACACTGTTTTTTCTATTCATATATTTGAAGGTCTCTGTCATTTCCCCCCTCTCTTCTCTTATTGGCCAAAATTCTCAAAATTTCACAGAGACTATGCAGGGCTTCACTGTAGGCTACAGTGGCAGTTTTCTGGAAAAATGTACTTGCAACCTCAGCAAATTACTTTCAGTGTATAGTATACTTTTAAAGGGACAGTTAATTCAGTACAACTTTGAGCACACCAGTGTAAAGTTCTCATAAAACCATGTTGAAATACTTTTTGCATTTTTGAAATATATTTTTTTCACAGAGAAATTTATAAAGTAAATATCTGTTTACATAAGACTCTAACAAGACCCCAGACAAACCCACAACAGCAGCTCCATCCAGAGAGCTTAGTTCACACATTGATCTGTGCAGGGAAAAGACTGCTCCTGCAGTATTCCTGAAGTTTGGGAAAAATTATAAATCTTTGTGCTCATGGAGCCCTCACAGATGTTGTCAATCATGGAACACACAGGAGTGTGTTTGTAAACAGACCTAAGACTGTAGATTTTTAGCTGTTATTAGTGTAATAAAAAAAAATCCAATAGATCATTTTAACATACAATCGTGTGCTCTTTCACACCATGAAGAGCACTTGTAGTGAGGTAAATGGCCCTTTAAGGACACATTAGAACCAATAGGTCCAACTTGCCAGTTCCATCTATATGCTTAATGAGTTCATCAGAAAGTTCTCTATAATTTCCATTGAGCTATTCCCCCTATCTACCACTGTTTTTTGTATATTTCTCTCCTCTTTCCTATGATGAAATTAAGGTATTTATTTGTTTCCTAATAAGTATTATTTAGTAAATCGGGGTCAAAAGACTTTCTGTGCACTATTTGGTTCAGTGCAGATCAGCATATGGCTCTTTTGTCATGCCAAATTATAGGGAAGTGACTGGTCAGCAATGAAGCAGAACATAAACAAAGAGTGTCTCCTAGCTGTGCAAGAACCAGCGGCAAGCACTCTGTTGGTCTCTTGTATCCTTCCAATAACAGCTGTGAATTGAAATTGGTGTCATTTTGCAGCTGTATATTTAAATCTGTGTCGATTTGAATAATCGTTTCCATTTTCTTCATAATTAAAATGCAAACTTCTTTAACAAATTAAAGGCAACATAGGCCATAACGCAGAAAGAAATCCAAAAGAGGTTGGAAAAAAAAAATGTTAATAAAGCACCAGGTCCTGATGGAATACACCCAAGGGTACTGAGGTAACTGGGTTCTGTAATAGCCAAACCATTATATTTAATGTTTCAAGATTCACTCAACACAGGGCCGCTACCAGATGACTGGAGGAAAGCAGATGTGATGACTATATTCAAGAAGGGAGCAAGAGCAATTCCAGGGAATTATAGACCAGTGAGCCTCACTTCTGTAATAGAAAAGCTTTTCGAAGGGTTAATAAGGTATAATGTTCATGGATATATCTATTTGAACAGGATTTTAAGTAGGAGGAGGATTTATGAAGGATAGGTCAGGTCAAACAAATCAAATTAGTTTCTATGAGGAGGTTAGTAGAAACTTGGATCAAGGCAACTTAGTGGATGTGGTGTTTTGGGGTTTTGCAAAGGCTTTTCATACAGTGCCACATGGAAGACTACTGTGTAAACTAAGTGTTACAGTAACTGCAGTAAATATCTGCTCCTGGATTAAACGCTGGCTAAAAGACAGGGGGTTGTAAATGGGACATATGCAGATTGGACTAATGTGACAAGTGGGGTTCCTCAGGTTTATAATTCTGCCACTATACAAATCCCTAGTATGCCCTCATTTGGAATATGGAGTACAATTTTGGGCACCACTTTATAAAAAGGACATTTCAGACCTGGAAAAAGTACAGAGAAGGGCAACAAAACTAATAAGGGAAATGGAGGGCCTAAGCTATGAAGAAAGACTAACCAAATTAAAGTATTTTCTCTAGAAAAAAGGCGAGATATGATTACCTTATATATATACATCCAGGGTCAGTATCAAGCTTTGTCAAATAAGCTTTTTGTGCCAAGAGATTTTCAACGGGCAAGATTTCAACTTAAAGAAAGAAAAGGGTTCTTCACAGTAAAGGTGGTTTATCTGTGGAATTATCTACCAAAGGTGGTGGTGACAGCGCATTCGATAGATAACTTTAAAAAGGGACTGGATATATTTTTAATTAAAGGGCATTCAGGATTATCCTGGTTAATTGGAGAGATAGTATTGATCCAGGAGGAATCCGATCGCCAGTATCTGGGGTCAGGAAGGAATTCATTATTTTTCCCTTTTGAGACAATGGGCTAAGCTTCTCTTGTTTTTTTTTCTGTTTGCCTTCCTCTGGATCAATTAACAACTAATCCGCATATTGCAGATCAGAGGAGATCTTAAAAGTTTGGACTTGATGGACTAAAAGTCTTCTTTCAACTTCAATTACTATGTAACTAAGTTTATGCCATGTTTTTATTACAGCAAATATCATCTTAATTCTTTAACGATCATATACTTTGTAGTTTTAAGTGTACTTTATATATATATATATATATATATATATATATTTATTTTTTATATACACATGCACACAGTGGCACCTTGGTTCTCAACCTCAAACATTTTACACTTAACATTTTCGATACTCAACCTGTCTGGATGAGCAAACAATTTTGGTACTCATCACTCTACCTTGGTACTCATCTTGTTTGCTAAAACCAATTTACATTACTCCTTATGGGACCTTGGTACTCAACCTGCCGTTCGGAATGGATTAAGATTGAGAACCATGCATGGGTGTAGGAACTGGAGGGGGTGGGGGGAACAATTCACCCCCCAGATTTTTCTGGGTTAGTATGTATGTTTATATAAGCTATTTTATGGCCTGTGTATACAATGAGCTGTATCCTCCCCAGTATTATTTTGGCTCCTACACCCCTGGAACCAAGGTGCCACTGTATATATGTATGTTTAATTAGTCAATTTCCTTCAGTGGGTATGAGGGAATAGTGTGTTAATTTCTTGTGTGAAAATAAGGCTCATTGCAGTTTTCCTCTATGGGGCTGATTTAACAGTATTAGATATATCTAAGATACTTTTAGGACTCAGTGCTCAGGAATAACATACATTTAATAACCCTGAAATGACTGAAAGTTTTCCCATTGATTAGTTAATTTGCTAGGCTACAGACTCTTGGTAATATGGGAAGGACACACTTCTGCTTCTAGTAGATTTCTCCGGAAAAAAACATAAAATCAAAGACATCAATAATATTCTTGTATTGCTTTGAATATAATGTATTTTTCTTTAGATCATCTACATCATGATATGTATAAATTCATATACCAAGAGGGATTAGCTTTGTGTTTTTCTGCAATAGATTGATCATTCTTGTTTACCCATGAGGATAATTCAAAGGAAGCATTCATCCCTCATTGACAAGTAGATATTATTTATGCAAGTTGATAAGTTAAATCTTGGTATCAATGATAAACCATAATTTAAATAAGTTACATTCTGTCAGCAAGGATAAGGTTTTCAAACCAGTCCTCCAAAAAGAAACAGCTGCATTTTTGGGGATTCATATTGATTGGTTTGTGTGTGTGTGTATGTATGTATGTATGTGTATATATATGAATTTCAGTAAAACAAAATGTATTTTATAGATGTTCTACAAATGCACTTTTCCCACTATAGCTCTGTACGTTGGCTTAAACAACCTAGACATTACAAAAGTCGTGAAAGACAAAGAAGGTCGTCATCAGTGTGGAGCAATTTAGAGGAAATGTGAATCTAGCAATTTGTAGCAGCATATTTGAGTCATAATTATTGTGCTTTCTACTTTAAGTGTAAATCACCACAGAAGTGCTATAGTAACAACACGTAAATCAGCTGATTTTATTTTACATGATGTAACAGAAAAGCTTTGGAAATGTTATGTCTGTTCGATATAATTTTTGAAATCTGGCTATAAACCAGAATTCTCTTATTGTTCTTGAATGTCCATTGTGCATACACAATATTAAAAAACAATCATTTTAGGACATGGTTTACAAATTTTTCAAAGTTGACCAGGTAGATATTCCTCTAACACATATTTACTAAATGTTTCACTTGTGGAAGCGAGTTTGATGTGTAAAGTTACACTGGCCTGCTGATTCTAGATTATATGAGAGCTAATTTCCCAAAAAGCAAGGAACTAGAATGTTTTAATGTTGTGCTCTTGCTTAACCCTCTCAAGTAAAGTAATGTGTTTTTGTTTGCAGAAAAAAGAAGGGGTCTACAGTGATGCATTATGTAAATAAATATCATTGCTAAGCTTTGCTACACTTCTACAAAAAATCAAATTGATGGGACGAGTGTGTTAGGACTTAACTCTTATAATAGATCAAACATTCAGCAGTTTTTAGAGAGGCTTTGGTTAGTGATGCTTATTCAATGACCGCTCAACCTTATGTTTCAGCGGTCAGCCATTATATCAACTATAAAATCTCTTCCTCTCACCATTAAAACAATATTTCTTCTTCAGCCCAGATAACCCAGTGGATCAATCATTTTCAATCAACATCCTGTGCTCAGCAAGCATTATTTGCATATTCCTCCCATGTTTATCAATGGTGCCTTCATATCCATATATTGCATTCTAATTCCAATATTCATATCTTTTAACCACATCAAGGAACTCCAGAATGCACAAAATACAGTTACTATGCATTGTAGAGCATAAAGACAACAACTCTTCTATAGAAAGGATCTTGGCTCATCTCCCACACCAACCCTATCATACAGGAAATCTGGCTGAAAGTAGATTGGTACTAGCCCTGCTTTCTTTTACTTTTGCCTTTTCATCCACAAAGCCAATTAGATCACCCATTTTGAATTCTGGAAATCCATAAACGTTTACTAGTTAACAAAAAGTAAAAAGAAGAGTTGTATCAAAGACATAAATCTGAAATGGTTTAGTCACTGTTTAACAAAATACATTTCTGATATAAAAACATATTTTTTTAAAATGCTTTTCATAAGAATGTAAAATCTAAAATCCTGAACATAAACGACCATAGACATCCAGTAACTTTAATAAGATGCACATGATTGGCTTTATATTAAATGCTAAAATATTGATATAGACAGATACAAATACTTTGCATGAGACTGGACAGATACATTTATTCATTCTGCAGAGATACTTTATAATCCATTATAAAAACATGAGGACTGATATGAAAAATAATAATGGCCAGCTTCCTGCTGTTTATTTACTCCTCAGGCATGCATCTCTAAATAAAACATACTGCATGCTCATTTTGCACTCAATCTATTTTTTCCTGTGATAAGACAAAAAGTATTTCTGAGTTTAACAATAGGTAGTATTGCATGGATTAAATTAAGTGTCATTAAATCATACAGTTTGCAAAATATAGATAAGAGCTTGTAATGCTTCAGGATAACCACAAATATGTTTTATTTTTTATGACCTCAAGGTATATTCATTTTTGTTATTTACCAAGTTTCTGAATTACTGTTCTCAAGGCACAGTAACAGACAAGATAGGATACCGCCAATACATTTACCTGCGCTACAACATGGGAAACATTACATTCAGAGCTGTTGGTGGTTCCAGGGGACTGCTTTCAAAATGACTAGGTTACAGACTATTTATATAGTATTATATAGAAAAGATTCTAAATAACCATATTTACGATAAATACAAATATATGTAGTATATTCTGAATATTAATGTACTTATAACTAAATATATGCTTACACTTGTTAATGTTTATGTATCACAATGAGGGGATACATAAATTATATAAGAACAGGAGTTGGATGATTTAATTAGGTAGTGCTTGTTAAGATAATTTATATTGAATAATTTTAAAAGCAATATTTAAATGTAAGCTTACTTTCAAAGATCATAATCAGCTGCTGGACTCTTCCCATTATAAGTGCAAATGAAGAAATGGTTTTGTCTAGCACTCAGAGCTAGATTTTCAAGTATTTTGGCTGGAGACTTATGTATTCAGTTGGTTACCCTTTTATAACAAGGTTTTCCTGCATTGGCAGCCTATGAAAGATTGCTTGGTCTGTTGTTTAATCAGATTGTTCTTAAACCCTACATATCTATTTCTCAAGCAAACCCTTCCTTGCCCAGTGATGACCTTATCAGTGCAGAGACATCAACTCCACTAGAGGCTGATACATTAATCTTTAAATTTGGTAACATATTTAAATCACTAAATATGAATTTTATTAATGGAATAGGGGAGGATGAATTTATTAATCTTAATCAGGGCACAATTGAAGCAACTAGCTCCTCTGTTAGGGCATTCTCTTAAAGAGAGTAAAGGCGAGTTTGTTGTTGGAAAGCACTTGTCTTCCCCACCTACAGCCATATTGTCCCTGTATGGAATACCTCAAAACAAAGAGGTGCATTTTAGGGTGAGACTTGATTTTTAGCAACATTACAACAAGTACTTGAACAGCTCCCACAAGGTACAATTTAAATTAAAACTTTTTATTTACAAGCAAGATTCACATAAATGGTTACTCCCTTTTGATGTGTCTTCTCGCTTTCCTTTACCCTCACGGGAACCAACACATCCGTTCCGGGTCCATGTTAATTGGCACCCATCACTTTTTATATTCAATACAAATTCACTCTCACATTACTTACCTCTTTTAAGTGACCAGTCATGTTTTTGAAGACCAATTCATAAGACTGGCCATTTATTAATCACATTACGGTACAGTTAGATACTATACATGTATTTCCATGAGTCACACCAAGGGCACCATTAAGCACATTGTATAACTAATTTAGCTTCCACACAGCAAATCCTTTATAATAAATAACCTAAGTTAGAACATGTATGAACAATACCAGGAGAAATCTTGTATAGAATTCAAACTATAATAAACATTACTGGAACTGTTTGCTTAGCTCACAGCTAGGTCTGACTGACTCGGATCACAGTATACAAAACAGAAAGACTAGAGCTGGTTGAGGGTAGCTGTTTATCTACTATTACACTGCTCACCAATAAACCTGAGTAGATAGAGACCGGTTTAACTTGAACATTGAAAGCAGACAGGTAGGGAAAATGGGAAGTTACTGTTTGGAGACACAGTCCATTAGTTCCATCACATGCCCCTAAAGCACAGGGGTCTGGAGAATTAGTTTAGCCAGCCTGTGCCTAGGGAAGAAACCAGCACTCCAAACTCAACTAATTTCCACATTGACTGTCGTTACCTTGCCATTGTTTTTTTCATAATTCCCAGTGTTGTAGGTCCCAGGCTGATTGGTTGAACTCTCTTGGCAGAAACCAACAGCAAGGCCTCCACTGTGATGCTACTTTGATTGGTCACCTGGAGAGGAAGCAGGAAATTCAAATGGATGTTATGGGGCTACCTGACTGGAGGATGGGACTGCCAATGAGAGAGCCACCAGAGGCAGCACTGCTGGGATTAGTCATTTAAAATTGCTGAAAAGTTCTGGAAGAGCAAATATACTCAGCAAAATGGCTATAGCTATTTTAAGAGACTTCATACTCATCTGCCTCCATCACACATTAGGATGCCTCATTTATCCCCAATCCATTGTCTCCTGAAACCTCCTGGTTATTCTTTTAATCCCTGACACCTTCATCCCCATTGAAAACAATGGGCTCTGTAGGCCATATGTGGATTGGCCTGATTACATTTCTTAGGTTCATCGGCTCTCTTCCGATTGGCTGCCCATCTGCTCCCTAGGAACAAGAGCAGAAGCGCTGACATTCAGAGACTGTAAGTTAGGAAGTTAAAACCATATTGGTGGCTTCCCACCAATATAGTTGCCCATTGGCCAATCACAATCCCAACAAAATAGGCCCTCCTGTGTTTGGTTGCTTTGGTTTAGGTGGGGAATTAACAGAAACTTTTTAAAAGTTAGCAAACATGTTTTTTTTAAGTATCTCTTTTATTTTACTTGTATAAAAGCACCATAATTAATCCTAATAATGTAATATAGCTTTTTTGAAACTATGTACTGCCTCTAGTGTCTTCTTTCAAGATCCAACTGTCACCAGCACTGTCACATTATGCTTTAAAAATATTGATATTTTTTTCTTTTAAAAGACTGTCTCACTAATATGCTTGGTATATTTAATCTTACTAATGTATTAGTTTATTTTTACCCTACAATTATATTAGTATTTTACTAACACATGTGCCAAAATATTATTAAAAGCTGTTTATGATCATTTTCAGTACTGTGGTATGAGAATAGGCCATTCAAACTTTGTATTTATTCATGCATATTGCTCCATTGTATACATCTGAGTAAACATATCTTGGTGATGCATTTGTATGTTCTAAAGATTAATTAGGAAGCCAGTTGTTTCAGAACAGAAAATGCCACAGTTAATTGGTTAACCTAATTTTGCATACAGTGAGTGCTTATGTGGGAGTGATCCTTTTCATCTGTTTACTAAATCAAAATAAAGTTGCTATAGTGAGAATGTTCAAGGTTCAGTCAGCAACAAAAAAACAAAATAAGCACTCTGTAGTTAAGGTATAGTCAAGTAATTTTCATTAAATCCACCATTTAATGAAGTCATGGTGTAGGGTCCATGTTTTTTGTATTTATAGAGACAGAAATATGTCAATGTAATGACATTTAAAAAGGACAGAAAGAAACATTACTTAGAGATTGCATTACTTAGGGAATGCGTGGGTATTTAAATCTCCCAGTACATGACACCTACATGAATCTAAAGATCTTGGTACAGGGTGTGTGAGAGAAAGCAGAATACATGAATACATGTTGTGCATACATTTTGTTAGGAGGCCAACAGAAAGAGTAGACCCCAATGCCTTTGATGTCTGGACTTAGTTAATGTATCATTGTATACATTGTTAGCTAGGTATTACATTTTTTTACAATAAATATAAACATTCTGAATATTGGTCCTATTTGTACAGAATAAGTATAATTGTATCCCAATTATACAATTTAATTTTAAAAAAATACTTATTTAAGGATATTGAACTTTAGGAGCGATATATAGAAAATGCAATACTGAAGTGGATCTTGAACAAATTGAAAAAGAGGACCTGGTTAGGGTCAAGGTCCTCCTATGGATTACTTCTATTGAAACAAGAGAAAGGTCAATGATCAAAGCTGTCTTGTACAAAGCTTATTTTAATGTAACTACTATGGAGCATCTATATCTTAAACTGGTGATCTGAAACTTTAGATTTTGGGAGATTACCAACATGATTAGAGTCTGATTTAAACCATTATTGTCAAGTCTAGAAGGAATAAAGCACTGAGAGATATTTTTGTAAAGGAATAATAGAGAGATCGAGAAAAGGGATAAACGCAAGAGAAAATTAAAATGATGTGAGGATAAAGGACAAGAAGAAAGGCAAATGAAAGAACAAACTTATGATGGGAATGAGGAGAGTGTAAGGGTAAATTGGGGCAAAATATAGAGTTGAAGGAGGTGATGAAGAAAGAGATTGGGAATAGAGAGGTGCCAAAAATGTTGGAAATTGTCATGACTGTCACCCTTGAATTTCCGGCTGTACATGATAAAACCTTATTGACTTGTTATGGAATCCAGCCCTTGTTATGATCGACATGAGATATCCGTGTGCTGGCTTTCAATCATTGCCTCCGTTCAGGTGACCCATACAATATTTGTGAATGTCAGTGTACACAACCAGTACACAACATTTAATGTTGCATTTTCAAATCTATGCAATTATAACCCCATTCTGTCGAAGTCTTATTCGCATATCACCAAGCAAATGAAAAAAAAAATCTTAATTATGTCATGTCTAATTTAAAATTCAGTGTTTGAGTCCACAAAAGAGGACCTAGGGCACACAATTTATCCACAATAGAGTGGATAAATCTATGGACAGATTTTCCAAAGTCTCCATGGACTTCAGCTGTGATTTTTATTGACATCCACTAGTGGTCAGATTGATTTTGAATAATTTTGAAAAAAAAATGACCCCTGAGGCACACCATATGGCATGCACAGTAGGAGGAATAGAGAACAAGCCTTTGATTACTGTTTGAAATCTATATATTCAGCAAAATATAATCAGATGAAGGTCTCCACCGAGTGGGAGGCATTGCCTGAGGTGGTACATTTATCCATATGAGTGTTGCCTAGTCCATAATCACAACATAATATTTAAATGTACTATGAAAATACACAGTGAGTTTACATTTGCTGTTCTTTGTATATAAATGCAGATGTTTTGCATCTATAAATCAGATTTTGAGCTGATCAATACATATCACATGATAGTATCCTATTTGCATATTTACCATATTCATTTGAGATCCAGAAAACCTTTTCATCTACTGAAATTGCACTGAACCCCTCTGCTTTCAAACTAACAAAAATTTTAATATTAAAGCCAATGCTTATGAATAACACCCATAAAAGAAAAATTGGCAGTTCTGTGATAAAAATTGTCAGCAATCCCAGAAACAAAACTTTGGCAGGTGCACCAATTACTAAAGCAAAGTGATGGATTATATGTCCCTAGAGAACAGATTGCCATGTGAAGATTCTGCTGTAGAGTGATGCAGCAAACCTTGGGGTGAAACACCAAATGAAAAAGCCCTGTCCAACAGATTGTATGCACATCACATAAAGCTGACAGAGATTATGCTGCAGAGCAGGAGCTTTCAGTTGAAATTAATAAAGAAAAAGCTTTTTACAATAACTGTCATTTACAAGTTACTTTAGAATAATTAATTAGTATGTGAAGCTGGTGCTAATATGTGTGTGTAGGTGGCAAAAAAAAAAACTCAGTAGAGCAGGATTTCCAGTTTTAGTATTTTCGGTGGTAACTTCAAGAAATTGCACAGCTTCAGTCAGCAGGAATATATTAAAAGTAGGAACATTGAGCAAATTGATATTACCTCATTATTATGGCACCTACAGAGATGTAAAGTTATTAAGTGGCACACATGCTTTTTTCACTGTTGGTGCTATCAATATTCTCCAATTACCAAGGTAATCTTAAAACATGGATGATCTTCACGCACTACCTTGTGTTTTTATTTTTGTTACAAATTGCTTAGATTTATTCAGTCTCTTTTTACAAATCAGGAGTTTCGCCTCATTCATCAAATCATATGACACAGGGTTATAATGTACTAAACTAACAACCTTAACCAATCAATTGAAAATCTTCAGCAATGCAGATATTATTATACAGGCTTAGAGCATGATAAGCTATTTATTTGTCAGATATAAAATAGATAGTAAATGTGTCAACTTAAAGTTGTCTGTTTCTAATGTCTGTTGATCCCTTTGTGTTATCCTTCCTTACATTATTAAATGTTTCCATGCATCTTCATAGTCTGTTAAATTTATTTACTGTTATGACTGAAAGATTTTGGAAAAAGTTAGTGGATAGTGACTTCAGCACCATGGACAGAGCCTACTGTGCTGATATATGTCCATGATTGTGACTTTATTTTCCCTCTGTAATAGTAGAGGACTGCAAAACACAGCCTATAAAAGACTACTGTATGATAATAAAAAATTAGACCTTCATTCAATTGAGCCTTTCGGGAGATCCGGGCACGGAAATGGAGCTTGTAACTTAATTTGCTATTCAACTGGCGTCTTTTTACGGGCTCTGATTGAGTTACAGTCTCTGGGCTCGATTCATTGCGATCCATTGAGATTTGTAAAATCGCAAGTTAATGTCCCTCTGAGCCTTTGATCTTTCACGTACGCAAGAGATGTGAATGCTAAAAACGCTAATCGCTATTCAGTTGCTCCGATTCCCCCTCGCTAACCACTCCGTCAAGCCCGCAAATGGCAAGCCACAAGTTCCTGGTACCAAGGAGGTCATGCAAAGGGCTTAATGACATGTAAGGAGCACTGTGAATGCAAATATAAACACTCTACTGTACTTTTATCAAAAGGAAAAGTGATGTTAGGTCTTAGATTTAATAGCACAACATTCTCAGGCTCGCAAATTGGCCCAAACAAATACTTGATTTCATATTTAATTTCCATGTTATATCGATCCTGGCAAACAAGGTGTTAATACATATAATGGAACTCGCATGTAATAGAATATCATATTTATGGCATTATATCTGGAATTTGGGTCCGATCTCAACTCATAATTCAAGCTTGTAGGACTTCCAACCTCCATTGAAGTCCTACGGGCATGAACATTATCACTGACGCATAGCCGTAACTTGCAATTAGAAACAGCATATGGAATCTGGGTCCAATCGTGACTCATGGTTCAAGCACATAGGACTTCAATGAAAAATGGAGGTTGGATTTCAAAGTCATACAGGCTTGAAACACGAGTCACGATCGGAACCACCTTACATTGGCTGTTTCAAAGCAAAAGTTACGGCCTTGCGTCAGCGATCATATTCAAGCCTGCAAATGCTACTTTTGATAGCATTGTTTGCGATGTGCGCTATCAGGCCAGGACTTCCAGGCCTGGCTAATTGAATAGCATGATAAGATGCGGCCCCTGCGGGCTCGCAGACATATGTCCTACTCTGATCAAGTTGCAGCCTCTGAATTGAATGAGGCTCTATATAATTTAGAAAATGTCAGTCTTTTAAAGGTTAATTTTAGGAAATCAATCAATTAGTCAGGATTTTTATTTAATTAAGGTACATTTCCACATTTACTTTTTTGGGAACAAAAAATAATGAATGAGAAAATATATGGAAACATTCCACAGAAAAAAGCCTTTGCCACAGCAATCTGAAGCAGCATATGGTGCAGATATAATTATGAAGGACACAATGTCCTGTAAGAGGCAAAATTCTCGATCGATCTATAAAGTTGACATGTCTCTGAGAGAAATCTGTCAGCAGAATAGATATGAGATAAAATGCTGGACACGATTTATAATTTCATATCCTCGAATATTGGACATTTCACTATCTGTATAAATACCAATGTTGTATTTAAGTATTCACAAATATTTACATACTATTAGTTATCTGCTTAAGGGAAAGTTAACCATACACAATGTTTTTTTTTCGACCTGCATAATATTTAGATACCAATGGTATACATGTACATTTTTTGACCAATTCAAACTGATACATCTTTAATCAAATCACTTTGCTTTGATACATACAGCATTGCATAAAATGTAATCCTGTAGAGCTGCAATTTTTTATATATATGGTAGAATATATAAACTGGCATGTCTGGATATAGGGAGCACTCACATCCAGTCTTTAGAGAGGCCGATCTATAATAGCACAGCACTAAGGCTTTTTATATGTTTTGGGAAATTGTTCTGACCTTCACAGGACTCAAGAGGAACATTTCACTATAGCTGCTATTGTAGAGTTAGTTTGAATAGTGTATTATGGAAAAACATCTATAATAGTACCTATGACCAAGGTAAGAGAGCGTTTGAAGAACCCTGGAGTTGCTTGTGGACATGTACAATCATGAACGCTAATTATCTCTAATTATCAGGTTTTAGTTTGATAATAATTACAAGTGATGTAGATATTCAAGTACAGGGGATTAAGTAAGGATCCCTGTAGATGCCATATGGCAAGCTCACTGGAGGAACAAAGTAGCCCATGATTACGGGTTGAAAAATGTATATTCTGAGAACAAGATGCGGGCCCTACTGGGTGTGCATTGGTGCCCTAAGCTTATCTTCATTTCATTTTGTGTGAAGTCTTGCCAATTGGTGAAACATTACCTTGTTATTAGATTTTTATTTATATATATCCCACACATTGATGCACATTGAACATGGCTGAATATTGTTTATGCATTAATAGCATTATAACAATCACTGCTTATTGGGGAACTTTAAATGATATCCCTAATATGCAAATTACTTTTTGTTTATTAAGCATAAACAATATATGTACACAAAATGAAGCCGGAAATAGCTACTAATTTTTTTTCCACACTATTATTCCTATTATATAAAGATTTATTCTATTGTTAGATAATACCCCTAAAATATGCACATATATAGCTACACTAAGTCTTAACCTCAAGGAAGATATATTTAGTTTTTTTGTACCTAAATTTATAAAACCATCATCACTAAAACATACTGCCACTAGCGTTGAAGATGTAATATAATATACAGATATTTTGTATTGTTACTTGAGTTTTGTAGAGTACTTTCTAAGATATCCTAATTAATGATTTTTCAGAAATTACAATTACATTAATAAGCAATAGTTATACAGAGCACACATTTTTTAGCTTGATTGCAAGTTACTTGGGCAGAGATTCTTTTTATAATATTTATTTTGATATATAAAGCATGATTTTTGCCTCATGAACTCTTCGGGATGTTTGTGAATTGTTGTGTGGAATTGATTGTTTCAAGTCAATTTAAGTGTAAATGCTGTGGGCCTCATTCTATTATCGGCCGTAAAACGGCCGCAAAGCTGCGATTCCTTGCGGCCGTCTTACGGCCCCGTGTAGAGCTACCTTTACCTTGCAATTCAAATTATCATGCAACCGGCCGCAAGGTCAGAAAACTTTAAATGCAAATATAAATTTTAAGATGGCACTGTAAAGCTCTGTAAATGATAGGCATCATAATGGGGGACATGAGGATTAATAACAACCCCCTCTCAAGCTTGCACATCGCCCAAATCCGCTATTTCATTAACGGTTTATTTTCCGTCCCACAGCCTGGGCGGCACTGAGGTGCTCCAAGCCCTCGGGACTTTGTCCACGGATATTTGACATGAAATAAAATAAAAATAAAATTCAGATTTGAGTGTAGGGGAATGTTGTGCTATGAATGCTAACACCTCCAATCACTTTATCATCTCATCAGAGTGCAGGATGGCTATATTATGTACTTAATTGTGTAGTTGCGGGACCTTTTTGCTGCAAGTAAGCTGCGGCTCGGTTTTAGCCTTGCCGAGAGGGTTCCCGTAGCAATAGAATAGCAACCGGGGCTTTCTTGCGACCAAAACTCTTGCGGCCGTTTAAGATCAAAGGCTTTCCTGCTGCGCGTGCGGCCGCAAGGGATAACAGGGTCGCCGGCCGCAAGCCTGCTGGAGCCCTCGGCCGGAAGGGAATAGAATAGGCAAATAGCCTGCGGCCGGTCCTTGCGGCCCCTCATCTCCTACGCCCGTTAATAGAATGAGGCCCTGTGTGTCTGAAATACACATTTACGCATATTTTGAACAAAATGCTATAACCATTATCCAACACCAGATGCAATTATTGTCTTTAATATGAATATATTATTACTACACTATTAGGTGGAATCATAATCACTAAGAATGCAGTAATGTTTCTTTCATTACAAAGAGAAAACCTGTAATTATGAAAAACTAGAAAGTCATAACACTTAGATATATTATCATTACATTTTTTTTCTTCAAAATTGCTCCACAAGGGCCAAGATGTTTAGTAACAAGAATTGATAGCTATAGGATCAACATTGTAACTAAGAGGCCAACAAGAGGTTCCTCCCACCTGTTAGCACAATTTAATAATGTATTTACATTCTCTCTTCCCACACATTATGCTATAAATAGAGTGGTATTTTCCTGAATGCTTAGTATGCACATGTATAATATATTACCAAGGAAGAGATGCCTAGCTTGGATTAAATCACCTGTGCTGACTGTAATTGACAAGTAAAATCAGAATGATATCTCTTTTAATCTAGGTGCAGTACAGATTAAGAAGACTTGTATATGTGTGATCAACACTCACATAATGGGATATTGTTATTACCCATTAAGATTCAATTTCACTTCATGATGCAATTATAAGAAGACATGCATCTGTTTCCAGTCATAAAGATAGAGATGAGACTGGATAGGAGCTCATGTGAGAATTTCAATAGGCTTGTGTTGTTCAAGTACTTTGTGTTAGACTTAATATCAACATTTCATTTGCATAGCCTTGCTTGTCCTACAACATTTTTCCTCTATAATGTCATTAGTTGACACAGTCATGTAAAAAAAAGTTGTATTCATTTTAAATTTCACATTTTACAAAAATCAAGAAAAACATAAAGGAAATAACATTTCATGTGTGTATATATATATATATATATATATATATATATATAGTCAGACCCATGTACAAGTGGTCCCTGGATTTGGGAAGAGGTCCATTTCTGAGAACGTCTTTAACCCGGGTTAATATGTAACTTGTATACCTGATGATTAATAGTACCATAATGGATCATATGTGCTAAAAATAAAACTGTAATACTGTAATAATAACACCCCTGTACTGTAATAATAAGTTACAGAAACTATTATGCACTTTATATTAATTCAATCAAACAGAACATAAAAACAAACTCATACAAAAAGCCTTTTCTTAAGTATGGAACATCTGTAAATTGGGTCGTCTGTAACCCTATATTGCTTTACTTAATAAAATCCTACATCTTAAAAACTATTTTAGCAAATTATTTAGCTCCAAGTCTGTAAAAATGTAAAATATCTAATTAAAAAGTTCTATGAATTAACACTAAATAACAATAAAATAATTTCATCTATAAAATACTAAGGGCCTCATTCTATTATCAGCCGTAAATCGGCCGTAAGGCTACGATTCCTTGCTCGCGATTCTATTATACGGCCCCGCAAGGATCTCCTCTTACGGCCGGCCGCATATCTTGAAACCGGCCGTAAGCTCTGAAATCTAAAAACACAAAAATAAATTCAAGCCTGCACTGTACAGCTCTGTAAATGCTGCGCCCGATAATAGAATGAGGCCCTAAATAAATACTAATTACTAAAAATAAATAAAATATTATCAGCAGAAATTACATACTGCATAATTGTTACATTATTATTGTCATGTACAAAGATATTATTATTATCCTGCATTTATAAACTGTCAACGTATATACCATAGCATTAAAATGTGTGGTATTAAGTATCTTGGTGTATGTCACAGCACATCCAGCACTACAGAGTCTGTGTCTTCATGAACTGCAGTGGGCAGACCCAAGCAGGTAATATTTGTTTAATTTTAGGCAGTTAAAAACAGAGCTTTTAAGCACTTCTTAATAAAATAAAGTACATAAAAGTAATTCAATCTACAGGTATATTATATGCCTAGCAAAATCCATAAACATTCCATATCCCATTTAAAGTGATAGAGATGTCATATTTATGCTATATTGTCTTGAAGCATCAGTGTAAAACCTTTTTTAAATGTTTTTTTTTTTTTTTTTTTTTTTAAACAGCTCAGATTTGTATTTTTTATTGGTTGGTTATTTTGCATTGGATAGGTATTGTGATGGCTGACCTGATACTAAGCATGCACATTCAGCATATACCTTTTCAAGTAAAAACTTTGTAAATGGCACCATGAGGATGTAGGGTGTGCATTTTGGGGGTTAAGTACAGAAATATTGAGCTTGTCATTACTCATGGACTTTTAGAGCTGGACCCAAACTTTGATGGACACTAGCCCTGGGGCTAGTCTAATGGCCATAGGAGGGTTTTAAAAGGATTATGTCACTTGCTGGTTTATTATGTTGTTGTTGTAAGCCCTAGTTGTTTGCCCTGTGCCTCTAAGATTCTTTTCCACCAGGCCATTTAAGCCTAGGGATCTAGCTTTTGCACTCCCCAGGTACCTGGTTCCCTACGTGGGTTAGATCCAGACCCATCTCCCAGACACTCTGTGTTCTGCAGTCCCACTACTTAATCAACCGATGCTGGGGCCAGATCCTGCCGGGGGTAGCTGATAGCTGAGGCCATAGACCTCTCAGCAATGAGGCGAGGAAGGAGACAGGCTGGCATCAAGTCCTTGGAGACAAACCTGTTCCATGTGGGGTAATTCAAAGGGGGTAAAAGGAGTCAAACTTGTGTTTTCCAAGGGAAGTGGCCCATTGGTGATTGGTGAAAACACTGTATAAAAATGTGTGCTGAAAAATGTATGCTCTGTTTGGCACACTTATGCATGGTGTGTTGCACTTAGAAGGGAGGGTGATTAATATTATTTTTTTAATCAGCAATCATTTTCTGCAACTTGTCCTGGTACCTAATAACTTATCCCAAACCTCTGCTACTTGGCCCTGAAACCACAACTTGGTCTGAAGAATTTGTAACTTGTCCTAGCCTATATTTAAGTTATCCTGTGTGTGTGGATAAGGAACCTACAGTATACAAATTGTGGTGAGGATTGGTCTTCTTGGCCTTTTCAAGAGCGGGTTGTGACAGGGGTAATCTTCTGCCAACAAAAAAAAACAAATGAGCAGGATTAATCAAGTTGCTAGAAGTAGAGATACCCCATACAAATTATTTTATAACTTCCCTTCATTATCTAAAAATACTAACTACTTTTAATACTAGTCAAGAAAAAGCTTAATCTTCCGTATTATGGAACAAAAACCTTTACCCCACCATGGGAACATGGGCGCAAGTAAAATTGCTAACTTAAGTTCTGAACAGATTTATATCCTAAAGGTACAAGGGCATGTACCAGAGGGTAAATCAAGTCTTCATAAAAATGTCCTATGAGCTCTCCAATAGTTGGCCTGTAGTGAAACCAAGTACATAAATGGTAAATTATGACTTTGCTTAAGAATAATGAATTATAGACAACACAGAAGAAAATTATTATACAGACAGACACTGTTGAGTCTCTAGGGTGTATTTTATATAGTTCAAAGAAGGAAATCTGCAGAAAGACGTGCAATTGGCAAAACAAAATAGTAATTAAATAGGCGGGTAGCCTACATTGTAGTTAGTACAACAAATATACTGTGTTGTGCTGTAAATGGCTTTGTGGAGAGATTACATGTTAAAGCAACAATTGTTTGTACCATTATTTTATAAAAAATGTATATCTGTCTGGTATATTAGGTGTTCAGTTCTTTTTTCCTGCATGTTTCGTTTGTTTTGCGCCTAAAATATCTTTTATTTATAAAAATTCTCTTAGCAGGGGTAGAATGGAATTTAAAGACACACAGTCTCCCCCACATGTTTTTTTTTTTTTTCTTAGTTTATTTTCTTCCATTTATTTAAAAATTGCCACTTTGGTCATATTTTTGAAATATACTATTTTGAAAGAGCTACAGTTAAAATATGCAACATGGTTCTTAGAATGTAAAAAAAAATATTACAGACTCTAATTTATTATCATTTATATACATGTGTACAGTTGTGGAATATACAGTTTTTTGGCTTCAGCAGATCATCTTACTGCAGTTGAAGAAGACTTTAAATACACAGGATTTGGCTGTCTGCTTAATAATAATAATAATAGTAGTAATACTAGTAATAACATATAGTGATTTTCACCTAGTTGATTTCTTAAAAGTACCTTCCCAGATATTGTGTTAAACAAAGGCTAAACAGATTAGTCGTAAGCAACTTCTTAAAAATATCTAGTAATGTAGAGTATTATCCTGAAAGAGTTCCATAGAGCTGGGACTGTATGACGAATAGCTCTCGGACCTAATTACGTTAGTAGAACTCTTAGTATATTTATCTATTTGTGATGTACTTGTTGATGAAAATCCTTAGTGGGGTGTAGGGAACCAATCGTTCTTTCAGGTAGCTGTGGCCATTGTCATTTAGAGCTTTGAAGGTCAGATACCAACCTTGAAATATATTTTTCCATTTGATGTTAACCAGTGCAGAGAATAAATAATGTACAGGCTTGTTTGTTAGTCGCCTTGCAACAGCATATTGCAGCATTTGCAGCCCATGTGATTACTACAATGCCTAGGAATAGTGCCTTGCAGTAGTCCAGTTAGGTAATCAGCAGTTACAACTGTCAGTACACCAAGCAGGGAGGGTCATTAGTTTGAATGAACACCACCTACCTGATAAAGTAAGAGATGGCAGAATGGAAAAAGCAAAATAGAGAAATACAATGAAAAATAATTGCAAATAAAGGGCCCTATTAAATTCTCCCTCGTAGTTCTCTCGGTGCTCGCAAAAGGCAGTTTTCCTGCTGTTTGCGAGAACCGAATCTCTCGCAGCCTGCTTTACGATATGACTGCGAGAAAATGGCCGAGAATAGGCTCAGAGAGAGCTACGTAGCCTTAAATCTATGCACGAGTCTCGCATATCGTAAGAATCCCTACGTGGACAAAAAGTCCACGCAAGGGATCCGAAAGCCTCTACGTGCTGCCTCGGAACAGCCCGAGACAGCAGTGTGAGGCTCCCCCCTGCACCCTATACACATCCCCATGCTGCAGGGGTCTCTATCAGGACCCCTGCAGCACCCCCACATTAACCCCTTGCAGCGGGGGTCCCCGATCGGCACTGATCAGGCCCCCCGCTGCATTTAAAACTTTTAAATTCCCCGCCGCGGCTCCTTAAAGGGACCGCGGCACACTATTACCCAATCCCGGCCGCGGCACTTAAAATTAACCCCCCTCTATGCTGGGGGTCCCCATCGGGACCCCCGAAGTGTCCCCACATAAACCCATTGCAGGGGGGGGGCCCGATCTGCATAGATCAGGCCCCCCGCTGCATTTAAAACTTTTAAATTCCCCGCCGCGGCTCCTTAAAGGGACCGCGGCACACTATTACCCAATCCCGGCCGCGGCACTTAAAATTAACCCCCCTCTATGCTGGGGGTCCCATCGGGACCCCTGAAGTGTCCCCATATAAACCCCCTGCAGCGGGGGGGCCCCGATCGGCACCGATCGTGACCCTGCTGCAATTCAATTTTAAATTTCCCGCCTCGCGGGTCCTCAAAGGACCGTAAAGGTCCTGAAAGGACTCGCACTAAAAATATTAACCCCAGGCAACTATAATTGCCCCATTAACTCATGATGGTCAATCCAGACCACCATAAGACCTAAATTAACCCATTAACTCATGATGGTCAATCCAGACCACCATAAGACCTAAATTAACCCATTAACTCATGATGGTCAATCCAGACCACCATAAGACCTAAATTAACCCATTAACTCATGATGGTCAATCCAGACCACCATAAGGCCTAAATTAACCCATTAACTCATGATGGTCAATACAGACCACCATAAGACCTAAATTAACCCATTAACTCATGATGGTCAATCCAGACCACCATAAGACCTAAATTAACCCATTAACTCATGATGGTCAATCCAGACCACCATAAGGCCTAAATTAACCCATTAACTCATGATGGTCAATACAGACCACCATAAGGCCTAAATTAACCCATTAACTCATGATGGTCAATACAGACCACCATAAGGCCTAAATTAACCCATTAACTCATGATGGTCAATCCAGACCACCATAAGGCCTAAATTAACCCATTAACTCATGATGGTCAATACAGACCACCATAAGGCTCTATTTAACCCATTAACTCATGGTGGTCAATACAGACCACCATAAGGCCTAAATTAACCCATTAACTCATGATGGTCAATCCAGACCACCATAAGGCTCTATTTAACCCCATCAGTCCCATAAGGTTATATTATTACCATTATGGGCCTGTTACAACCCAACATTAACCACATAAGTGCCATGATGGTCCTCAAGGACCATCATGACACTAACTACAAACACTACACTATAACCCCCAATAAACCATTTAATCTAAACTAACCCCCCTCTACACTAATCTTTTAACACTTACACTACCTACCTACACTACCTACCCCCTAATAAACCTCCCCAACACTCTAATTACAAAAAACAAAAAACCTACAGCACAGAAAACAAAACACCTACAGTACAAAAAACAAAAAAACCTACAGTACAGAAAAAAAAAAACAATTACAACCCCACCCCCCACTACAGAAAACAAAAAAATACATTACAACCCCACCCCCCACTACAGAAAATAAAAAAATTACACACCTGAAAAGGAAAGACAGATAAACACAATACAATACATACATATAATACATTAAATACATTACATACAATACATGACATTACATATAATATATTACATATAATATATTACATATAATATATTACATATAATACATTACATACATTACATACAATACATGACATTACATATAATATATTACATATAATATATTACATATAATATATTACATATAATATATTACATATAGTCCTAATCAAATACCCCCTATCTATCTAACATACAATCTATTTAATTTAAAATATATCCTAACTATATCAAATACATCCCCCTATCTATCTAATATACAAAAAATCCTAACTACATACACAGACCCTTATTCTAAACTAAAATAAAATAATTACAGTCCTAACTACATACACAGACCCTAATTCTAAGCTAAAATCAATAAATTAAGACCACTTACCTTTAAGATGTTGCTTCAGATCACTAACCTATGGGTCAAACAAAAAATAAAAATTAGTACAAAACATTAACATCAAATAAATAAACATTCTATACATTCTAAATATTCAACTCACCTTTACAGCATGTCCAGTCACTGTTTAGCTCTTCCGGCGCGGCCCTGTTAAAAAAAAAAACACAATACATGAATACATGAATACAATATATAAACAATAAATAAAATACACAAATAAACATCTAAATATACATTTAACTTACCTCCCCGCGATGTCCCCGGCCTTCTCTCCTTCAGCCCCGGCTGGGCCGCGGAACCATCCGAGCTCTAAAAAAAAAAAAACTAACGGAGGTCTGCACTGGCAGACCTCCCCGACGCTACTGAACCTCCCGGAGTCGTTTCCGGGAGGAAATTGGCATTGGCGGCTTGTGATTGGCTGAAAAAGCTGTCTATCAATTTCAGCCAATCAAAAGTCGTCAATGTGTGAGCCAATCAGGATGGGATACACCCCAATATCCCACCCTGATTGGCTAAAACACTTGTCTATCTTTCTGGGAACCAATCACAACGCTCAGATGCCTTCAGCCAATCACTATGGGATACACCCCCACGGAGTGATTGGTAGAAGACATCTGCGCATCCTGATTGGCTCCTACATTGACGACTTTTGATTGTCTGACAGCTTTTTCAGCCAATCACAAGCCGACAATGCCAATTTCCTCCCGGAAACGACTCCGGGAGGTTCAGTAGCGTCGGGGAGGTCTGCCAGTGCAGACCTCCGTTAGTTTTTTTTTTTTTTTTTTTTTTAGAGCGCGGATGGTTCCGCGGCCCAGCCGGGGCTGAAGGAGAGAAGGCCGGGGACATCGCGGGGAGGTAAGTTAAATGTATATTTAGATGTTTATTTGTGTATTTTATTTATTGTTTATATATTGTATTCATGTATTCATGTATTGTGTTTTTTTTTTTAACAGGGCCGCGCCGGAAGAGCTAAACAGTGACTGGACATGCTGTAAAGGTGAGTTGAATATGTAGAATGTATAGAATGTTTATTTATTTGATGTTAATGTTTTGTACTAATTTTTATTTTTGTTTGACCCATAGGTTAGTGATCTGAAGCAACATCTTAAAGGTAAGTGGTCTTAATTTATTGATTTTAGCTTAGAATTAGGGTCTGTGTATGTAGTTAGGACTGTAATTATTTTATTTTAGTTTAGAATAAGGGTCTGTGTATGTAGTTAGGATTTTTTGTATATTAGATAGATAGGGGGATGTATTTGATATAGTTAGGATTTATTTTAAATTAAATAGATTGTATGTTAGATAGATAGGGGGTATTTGATTAGGACTATATGTAATATATTATATGTAATATATTATATGTAATGTATGTAATGTCATGTATTGTATGTAATGTATGTAATGTATTATATGTAATATATTATATGTAATATATTATATGTAATATATTATATGTAATGTCATGTATTGTATGTAATGTATGTAATGTATTATATGTAATATATTATATGTAATATATTATATGTAATATATTATATGTAATGTCATGTATTGTATGTAATGTATGTAATGTATTATATGTATGTATTGTATTGTGTTTATCTGTCTTTCCTTTTCAGGTGTGTAATTTTTTTATTTTCTGTAGTGGGGGGTGGGGTTGTAATGTATTTTTTTGTTTTCTGTAGTGGGGGGTGGGGTTGTAATTGTTTTTTTTCTGTACTGTAGGTTTTTTTGTTTTTTGTACTGTAGGTTTTTTGTTTTCTGTGCTGTAGGTTTTTTGTTTTTTGTAATTAGAGTGTTGGGGAGGTTTATTAGGGGGTAGGTAGTGTAGGTAGGTAGTGTAAGTGTTAATAGATTAGTGTAGAGGGGGGTTAGTTTAGATTAACTGGTTTATTGGGGGTTATAGTGTAGTGTTTGTAGTTAGTGTCATGATGGTCCTTGAGGACCATCATGGCACTTATGTGGTTAATGTTGGGTTGTAACAGGCCCATAATGGTAATAATATACCCTTATGGGACTGATGGTGTTAATTTAGGCCTTATGGTGGTCTGGATTGACCATCATGAGTTAATGGGTTAATTTAGGCCTTATGGTGGTCTGGATTGACCATCATGAGTTAATGGGTTAATTTAGGCCTTATGGTGGTCTGGATTGACCATCATGAGTTAATGGGTTAATTTAGGCCTTATGGTGGTCTGGATTGACCATCATGAGTTAATGGGTTAATTTAGACCTTATGGTGGTCTGGATTGACCATCATGAGTTAATGGGTTAATTTAGGCCTTATGGTGGTCTGGATTGACCATCATGAGTTAATGGGGTAATTATAGTTGCCTGGGGTTAATATTTTTAGTGCGAGTCCTTTCAGGACCTTTACGGTCCTTTGAGGACCCGCGAGGCGGGAAATTTAAAATTGAAATGCAGCAGGGTCACGATCGGTGCCGATCGGGCCCCCCCCCCTGCAATGGGTTTATATGGGGACACTTCGGGGGTCCCGATGGGGACCCCCAGCATAGAGGGGGGTTAATTTTAAGTCCCGCGGCCGGGATTGGGTAATAGTGTGCCGCAGCCCCTTTAAGGAGCCGCGGCGGGGAATTTAAAAGTTTTAAATGCAGCGGAGGGCCTGATCTATGCAGATCGGGGACCCCCGCTGCAAGGGGTTAATGTGTGGGGGCTGCGGGGGTTCCTATGGACCCCTGCAGCAAGGTGTTCATGTGAGGACACTTCGGGGGTCCCGACGGGGACCCCCGCATTGAGGTGGGGTTAATTTTAGGTGACGGGGGGGGGGGTATTCGGAGTACCCCCACGGCAGGGCTTATGTGGGGGACTGCCGCGGAGGTCCCTTTTAGGACCCCCGCAGCAATTGATGAGGAGTGGGAGCCTGCGATATCATCTCGCAGGCTGTCACTCCTCATGTACATTTACGCAGTGTAGATACGTACGGCCCTGCTGCGTAGCTCATACGTTGCTCGCAGCAGGGCTAATTTAATAGCATTGTAAGTTAGAGAAACTTTGCAGTACGTAGGGCTTAAGTAGAAGCCTCTTATTTACGAGGCTGGAATTTAATAGGGCCCAAAGTCTGCAAATTTATAAAGTTTGTGGGAAGTTGCTTGTTAAAAACGTTTTAACAAAATGTCATGTTTAACTATTGAAAAGACCATCCAAAAACATTTGACCACAGTGGTTTTCTGAGAAAAACTACGTTTTAAACGCAGTAGAGCAATTTTAAAACGGAATGATTTAGGGATAATTTTGAGACCGTTGATGTCTCTCTTTCTAATAATTGCCTATTGTTTATATTTAAATAATCACACATACACTATTTTTAAAAATATATATATTATACTAGAATATGGACACAGCATGGAGAAAGCAGGAGCAGTAATTTAGTGTGTTGACTGATGATTCATGTTTTACATTTTTTATGTTTTATACGTTTTATCTTTTTAGATAAGAGAAAGAACGGACTAGATTACTTTTGATGAATCTCGTAGATCAGTGCTTTTCCACTCTGTGGCCCACTGACTGCCTTGGAGAATTTCCTCACAAACCTAATAATACTAAAAACTATTTAGAAATGTGGGAAATATATAGAAATATATAAATGATCACATATTTAGTTATTTCATATAAAATATACCTTTACATATACTTTATTGACATCATGATGACGTTCTCATTTTCTATTGGCTGTGTCTAAGAAGTAAATTGCGGGCTTGGTTTAATATTTCAAGCTCTTATAATCACGCCCCCTGAAATCTGGCATGGTTTATGTATGCAGGCTGCGAGACTTAAGTTGATGAGTTAGAGACCATAGAATACATCTAGAAGTTTAAATAAAAAGCACCCACAGCCTAATTTACAGTTTGAAGTGATTTACAGGCATCTAATAGAAACGAGCTCTTTGTTTTTAATCATTTTAAAAGTTTAATTTAGCACCTGTTAATCCCACTTTACCAGTTGATGCTGCTCAGTTAGTTTCCCATCAGTTTGTATAAATATCTATTACACATTATATTTTCTTATCATAATTGCTGAATAATGAAATACAGTGTATTGGAGGATATCCTCTTGTATTTATAAGATTAGTTAATTGTACTAACTTGTTTTTAGTGGTTATTGGCTTTTTACTTAGCATTCTGCAGTCATTTAAAAACACTTGATTCAATTCAATTACTTGCTTGATTAAATATAAAATTGATTAATTCATTTTCCATTTTTTAGTAATTGAAATTGACTTTGTGTAAAGCAATGGCATTAACTATTGATATAAGCATTGTCCTGATTAAGGCTTTGTTTGCTTCTTTCTTACAAAGGGCTTGCATATAAACCATCATTACTGTCATGTATTCTTATATATTTTCCACATGCTCTTTCACTACCAAGCAAATATTTCAGAATAGGATTCATAATGTTGAAGGTAAAATAAAAAAGGAATATTTTGTAGCATTTCTATTTTCATCATGTGTGTGTAGGTTTTATAAGAAACACTTGACTTTTTGGCTGTTCAGTGATGGCCATTGTATGTAAATTAGTTTATAGAGATATCTATTTAAATGGTTACACTGAAGTTCTATGCTTGGTGATTTATGCACAGAATTATGACTGATTGTATGGAGCAAGGTGGGTCAAAATATAAATTATTTTCTATTTTTTCTATTATAGTAGTTGTGATGAGTTTTAGGTTGAAGAAAAAGATGGTAATTTTCTGTACTGACAATATTGTGAAGGTGCATATGGTAATATGCTTGACATAATGTCTTTCGGTGCTTGGGCCACACAGGTAAGCAGTACTTTGTTGCTTTAATGGAATAATGGAATAATTAATTATTTATCTTTCTTTGTTTTAAATGGAAAATATTTTAGTGATTGGCAAATGAGATGAGACGAAATAAGTTGGCAGATCTAATTAAGGAAGTTTCGTGGAGGCAATTAGTTCTTGTTCCTGATCAAATGCTCAGAAACTGCTGTCTTTGGAAAATACCTGCTTTTTCAGGTGCCCAGTCAGGAGCCTTAAACCTCCCTGTCCCATGCACAAGTCTGTTAGAATATGGTGTCACAGCATCATTCATAATAGTTTATTATTCAATGTTAGATATTCACAAAGACAAGACTCAAACTGATTTCAAAGCTATGTCTCATTGTAGCACACATTTCCAGAAGCTGATTTGTAATTAGAGCAAATAGAAGAGAGGAGTTTGCCTCTTTAAATAGGGCCGGGAGGTCTGAGAGAAGGCTATCTTTAGCTGATCTTCATTCACAACCTCTACTATTTATTCTTTTTCTTTACATAGGATAGCCATATTTTACTATTATATCTTTTAGAAACTTTTGATGTATATCAATAAAGATTTTTATTTTATAGTTCTCCATATTTTGACATTTACTGATATATATATACACACAGTGCCTTGCAAAAGTATTCACCCCCCCTGGCATTTTTCGTGTTTTGTTGCCTCCCAACCTGGAATTAACATGGATTGTTTGAGGATCATTTAATTTACAGAACATGCCCACAACTTTGAAGATGTTTTGTTTTTTTATTATTGTGAAGCAAACAACAAATCGGACAAAATAACAGAAAAAGTCAATGTGCATAACTATTCACCCCCCTAAAGTCAATACTTTGTAGAGCCACATTTTGCGGCAATCACAGCTCCAAGTCACTTTGGATAAGTCTCTATGAGCTTGCCACATCTTACCACTGAGATTTTTGCACATTTCTCCTTTCAAAACTGCTCCAGCTAGTTCCAGTTGCATTGTTTGCGCTTGTGAACAGCAATCTTTAAGTCTGACCACAGATATTCTATTGGATTGAGGTCTAGGCCATTCCAACACATTTACCTGTTTCCCCTTAAACCACTCAAGTGTTGCTTTAGCAGTGTGTTTGGGATCATTGTCCTGCTGGAAGGTGAAACTCCGTCCTAGCATGAAATCAGGCACAGAGTGGTACAGGTTTTGCTCAAGAATATCCCTGTATTTAGCACCATCCATCTTTCCCTCAATTCTTCCCAGTCTCCCAGTCCCAGCTGCTGAAAACATCCCCACAGCATGATGCTGCCACCACCATGTTTCACTGTGGGGATGGTGTTCTTTGGGTGATTTGATGTGTTGTATTTGCTCCAAACATAATGTTTTCTTTGATGGCCAAAAAGTTCGATTTTTGTCTCATCAGACCAGAGCACCTTCCTCCGTAGATTTTGAGAGTCTCCCACATGCCTTTTTCGCAAACTCAAAACGTGCCATTTAGTTTTTTTCTGAAAGTAATGGCTTTCTTCTGGCAACTCTGCCATAAAGCCCAACTCTATGGAGAGTACGGCTTATTGTCGTCCTATGTTCAGATACTCCAGTCTCTGCTGTGAAACTCTGCAGCTCCTCCAGGGTTACCTTAGGTCTCTGTGCTGCCTCTCTGAATAATGCCCTCCTTGCCCGGTCTGTGAGTTTTGGTGGGTGGCTGTCCCTTGGCAGGTTTGCTGTTGTGCCATGTTCTTTCCATTTTGGTTATGATAGATTTGATGGTGCTCCTCGGGATCATCAAAGATTTGGATATTTTTTTATAACCTAACCCTGACTTCTCAACAACATTGTCCCTTACTTGTTTGGAGAGTTCCTTGGTCTTCATGGCAGTGTTTGGTTAGTGGTGCCTCTTGCTTAGGTTTTGCAGCCTCTGTGGCCTTTCAAAAAAGGTGTGTATACGTAATGAAAGATCATGTGACAATTAGATAGCACACAGGTGGACATGATTTCACCAATTATGTGACTTCTGAAGGTAATTGGTTGCACCAGAGCTTTTGATGGGCTTCATAACACAGGGGGTGAATACATACATACATGCCAATGTTCTGTTTTCTATTTGTAAAAAAAAAATTATGTATATACTTTTCTCATTTCACTTCACCAACTTAGACTATTGTGTTCTGATCCATCACATACAATTCAGATTAACAAAACATTGAACTTAAGGCTGTAATGTAACAAAATAGGTAAAAAGTCAGGGGGGAGGGATGAGTACTTTTGCAAGGCACTTTGTATATATATATATATGTATGTATATATATATATATATATACAGACACACATTATATATATATATATATATATATATATATATATAAATAAATAATGTGCGTATGTATGTGTATATATATATATATATATATATATATATATATATATATATATATATAAAAATATATATATATTTATATATATATACATACATACATACATACATACATACATAAAGGGTAGTGGAAGGACCAGAAACTTGACTTGCTAGGCCAGGAGACATCAACATCATTTGCTAGGCCAGGGGACATCAACCTTTTAATACCTACCGCCCACTTTTGATGGTAACATTTCCTTACCGCCCACAGGTGCTGCAGTAACTCAATGTATCTCCTTTAAGGTCACATAAATCATTTGATCCTAGCTATGTATCAACCTGTACTTACTAGATAGTGATCCGGTCCTAACTGCTGTCCATAGGCTCTATCGCCAGCTGTCCAACCAGCCAAGCGTGGTGCTCCGGGTATCCGGCGTGACGTCAGTCGTCAGTGACACTACATAGCGATTACACCGGCGCCTACCATGAAAGCCTGAAGCGCCCACTTCTGGGTCGTAGGGACCAGGTTGACTACCACTGTGTTAGGCCATAACTCTTATCCAATCTTTTTTAGACATTTTTTTTAAAACTATTTGGTGGGATTGCAATTCAATTTAGCCAACAGACATTAATCAACTTACTTTCATGATAGTATACTCTATGTTTATCCATTTTAGTAACATAGCTCTAGCATTTGTTTGGATTGTTTTAAGAATTACTGAATTAGACACATCAATGGAATCTATTATTTCATGTTTTGAGGACAGAGCAGGAGTTACTTTTAAAAGTAAATATAACATGAAAAAACACGATGCTAAAATATACCATTTTTGTTGGTAGCCAAACTGGATAAAAATGCAGAGCTTAAATGGTCTTGAAACCTAAGGGTTTTAAGAATATAAAGCTATTTATATAATAATATTACTTTTTGACCTACATTTCTCTGTGCTTTTAGCTTTGTCTATCCATCACTTGACCAGAAATCTAGTTGCTTGATATATATTGAGTTACCATATTTTTCCAGAACAATTTGTAGTAAATATATATTTATTTTACTATTTTTTGATTTCATAACTGGTAACCTATATTACTGTTGCTTAGTGAAAGAGTTGGCTAGTAATAATGTTGCTAAACACTGCTTTATTACAAAATTGCCCAATGTTTTAAATCTATCACAATACTATCTGTATATTTTAAAATGTTTATATGAGTTTAAAAAAATAATAATCAGAAAACAATAAATATTATTAAAATAATATTTATTTCTGAATTGTAAAGCTAAAAAAAAATACAATGTGTAACACTTTCCACTACCCTCTTTCAAAAATCACAAAAAAGAACAATATTTCCATGGCCCTTTAAATAGTATAATATTTTTTTTTCTAAAATAACTTAATTCTGAATTACAAATCAAAACTATATAAGCTAACATTTATGTTCAGTGTCAGTGGTACTTATTTTGGTAAGCTTCAGGGTAGGCTGAGAAAGGCCCCGCTGTTGTTCCTATCAACCTACGTCCTGTAGTGACTCACAGACCTAGGAATGATGGCTTTCCTCCTGTGTGTCATAACTCTGCCCTCTAGTCACTGATGGGTGCTGGGGCTCAGTCAGTCATTATCGAATGAGGCCTTTAACATCCAACTGAATTCACAACAAAGTGCCATTGGGAAGTCTCTGTTGTGCTTTTCTGCTGTGAATTTCTATTCTGCTGTTTTCACTGCTGCAGCCACTGTATCATACACTGCTGCTGCTACTACTCTTGCCTTCTGTTCTCTGTCTCTATCTGATGATGTCTGCTTCAGCATCTTTTGCTGCAATAGCCTTCTGCTGCATTATCAGTCTGCTTCAAATACTCCCTGTCACCTATCTGTCTGCTACAGCACCTGTCAGTGCCTTTGCTGCTTGTTCCAGCATATGGATTGACTCAAGCACTGGACTTACAATTTAAAGCTATATATACCAATTCTTGCTTTATTATTTTTGTAATTATGTAATACATTCTTAAAGCAACCTGACCCCTGAAGGGACTGAATTTCAGTTCCAACTACCCAGTTCCTGACAATGAAGTAATCATTTATTTTATAAGGTTCATTGTTCTGAGTTTTTTCTGCTCCATTTGGGACTGGCAAAATATTCTAATTGAACAAAATATTTAAACATGCAATTTATAAAAAAAACATTTGAAGTACAGTTCATAAAAGTTATAACCACATCATAAATCTTACTCATTCTATGGGAGCCAGCAACACCTCACTGACCCTGTTTAACACTGAACACACATTGTGTACATGAAACTTTCCTGGCATTTTGGGTCTGTTCTATTCTCATGGTTAATCAGAGGTGAAAATAAGGAGTTGATGGATGAGGGGAGAACCGAGAAAGAATGACATCTTGTAAGACCACTATATAGTAAGTATAGTAAAACTCTTTTGAAAGTTTATTTTATCCAATAAATGCAATAATCCTTCTCTTTTCAAATATTATTTTTAGGTGATAGCAGAGACAGAATCAATTCCAATATTATTTAAACGACTCCCTCAACCTGTTTAGTGGAGCATCTACATATTAATCTCTAAAAATTAGATTGTGTAGAATTATAACACTAACCAATAGCGCATTTTTCCAAGAGAATGTGTCCCTCTTTGGCTCCTTTGACATTTTGTGAGGAATGCATATATGCATATCAAGAAAAATAAAAACAGCACTGTCCATAAATCAAAGCCCTTGAAAACTACAGCTATGTATAGCAAAAACTCATGAATTTTCATTTGTTACCGCTATAAACTCAGTTGACAGTATGTACTGTATGCTTTTAGTGCACCAGTTATAACATCACACCACTAAAACCAAAGACCTTTAGTACTATTGATTGTATACCACAATTTATCATATTTACTAGCACAGAGACACAAACACAGAAAGGTAAAGAGCATTTCCATTCACTTTACACAGTTGCAAACTGTACATGCTCTTTGATCTCTGGGTCTAATGTTTTCATTGAAGATGTATTTTTTTTCATGCAGTTATTCCGCTGAGCTTACAAGCTTTCAGAATCAAAGCACCATACATTGTTAAATAATTTATTTTCTCTGGAAGTCACTCTTCTTTGTTCCTTGTTGATTCCATAAAGCTATTTGAAAGCTTTCATTCAGTTCTCTGCCTATATCCTTTCTTTTGGGGTTTATGTCAAGACCTGAGTAGTTATTTAGTAAGTTTAAGCAGTAATACACTGAGTTACTCTTTTGACTATCTCTATGTTCTTCTGTACAAGTGGGCAATACGAATAAAGTCTATTAGTCGACCAGAATATTTTATGATTTATTTGATAATTTGAAAAAATGATGGGTTTGGAGGGCCCTACTGGTCTTTTGACTGCAAAATTGCTTCAGTTTGGGTGGAAGTAGTGCCAAAATTCATATTGAAATGGAGCTAGAGAATAGTGAGACATGGTGCAAAAAAAATAATAATTGGGGCACTCCTAAGTGGACTAAAAAATGTTTTTTGCTCTGGGCATCCTGGTACCACCTCACTCAGTGCTCCTCGACAAAAACCCTTCCCATAATAGCTCCCCTCCCAAAGACCTCTGCTCGTAACAATACCCCTTCTCAAGACCCTTTTCTATAGCTGTCCCCCCCCCCCCCCTCCAGAACATTTTAGAAATGTCTTACCAAAATACTGTGACCGCAAGCAGTATAACTAAACTTGATAAAATAAACCTTTAGCTCCCGAGAAAAAAACTTAAATCATGGCTTATTGGTGAAGGTTGCAAACTTGAATTGGAAGAACTAGATTGAATTGTGCCATCTTGTCTAATAATGGAGCAACACAACATCCCGTGTATTTACCAACTATTTCTTCTCCTTCGCTTCTACAATAGACTTCAAAATGTCTAACACACATTAATCCTTTCAAATTGATAAAATTAATCTCACCATAATCATGTGACCTCTTATTATTACGTTTGACATCTTCTCACATGGACAGTTGACCATAAGTAATGCATAATAGCAAACAAACCTGACTCTAAATGAATACTTATACTACAATGTATCTGGATTATGAATTAGCCTGTGACTTGTGGTATCAACTTCAGCTGCAACATTAGAGCAGTCCGTACAGTCAGTTTTTTCTTTACCATTAAATGTACATTTCAACTTCCTATAGTTACTGTGAAGAGGTAGTACACATTTTTTTCCAACTATTTCTAATCAATATTTTCAGAACCTTACTCTGTATTTTGTGTATGTAACCAAACAAAAAAATTAAAACATTGTGACTACAAAGATATTTGTAAGTGAATTGGACCACAATCGATAATATGACAAACCGCACTACCATGTTTAAGTTTTTCAAACATATATTACTTTGAATTGTATTTATTTTATGTGTTATTTTTAATCAAATATGATCATTTCAGTTTAGGCATTTTTTTTTAAACCCATAAAATTTACGTTTTTGTAGTGCAATTAAAGTCTCATATCTGATGTTTTTGTGGATCAATGTGGATCTTATGTTTTTGGAAAGTTGGTGGCTATGTCATTGTTGTTGTTGAGTCATTCAGTCCTTAATTCTATGGACCTCCGCACCTCAGGCACATCTGTCAGCTCCATCTTCAGTGATCTCATCTCTACCTTTGCTGTCCCCTTCTTGTATTCATTAAATTTTTTCCCAGCATTAGAGTCTTATGATATGCCCAAAATATATTAGTTTTAGCCTCATGATTGTACCTTCCAGTGAACAGTTTGTCTTGATTTCCTGAAGTATTGATTTATTGCATCTTCTTGCATTCCAAGGGCCCCTAAGCAATTTTATACAACACCCCAATTCAGAGGCCTTAATTATAAAGTGCTCAGCCTTCTTTATGGTCAAACTCTCACATCTGTATGTTACTACTGGGAATACCGTAATTCCAACTATGCAGACCTTTATTGATAGTGTAAAATCTTTACTTTTTACTAGCTTGTCCAAGCTTGCCATAGCTTTCCTCCCCAGAAGCAAATGTATTTTAGTTTCATGGCTGCAGTCACCATCTGAAGAGGTCTTGGATCCAAGGAAAATAAATAATAATAATCCCAGGAAAATAAATAAATAATAATCCGTCACAGCCCAGCTTGTGCATGCTCTTCTTTCACTCTCCTCAATAGGTTCTTTAGTTCCCCCTCCCTTTCAGCCATCAGAGTAGTATCATATGCGTATCTGAGGTTGTTGATATTTCTTCCAGCAATATTGATTGTGGCATTGAATTCAGCCAAACGCATGATGTATTTTGCTTATAAGTGGAATAAATAAGGTAACAATATACACCTTTGTTGCAATTCTTTCCCCATCTTGAACCATTTTTTCTACCATGTTCGGTTCTGACCATGGCTCCTTGTTTAACATACAGATTCCTCAGGAGGAGGATGAGATGATCTCATATTCCCATCTTTTTAAGAACTTGCCACATTTTGTTGTGATCCACACAGTCAAACACTTTAAAATAGTCTATAAAGCAGAAGTAAATGTTTTTTTCTGGAACTCTCTTGTTTTCTCTCTTATCCATCGGACATTGGCAATTTGATCTATTTTGTCCCTTCTCTGCGTAACTCGGCTTGCAAATCTGGTATGTCTTGGTTCATATAATGATGGAGCTGAGCTTATAGGATCTTAAGCATTACTATACTTGCATGTGAAATTAATGCAATTAAGTAGCCAGATCTATAAAACCTAAATATAAAATGTTAGAAACTTGTTGTAATTTAGTGCAGTAGTTTTATGTAAATCAGATTTCATAAATTCTTTAAAAGTAGATGCTTTGCTGTTAAATGATGCATTGGGGATTAATAAACTTAATACTGCTGTACCCACATCCTTTTTATTACATCTTATACCTAATGAAATAATAAATATAGGCAAAATCTAATCATACACGTAGAAAAGTTTTTTAATTTCTAAAATAAAATATGCATGTTTGGTCTAATGACATCAACACCCTATATCAGGTGTGCATAATTATTAGGCAACTTCCTTTCCTTTGGCAAAATGGGTCAAAAGAAGGACTTGACAGGCTCAGAAAATTCAAAAATAGTGAGATATCTTGCAGAGGGATGCAGCACTCTTAAAATTGCAAAGCTTCTGAAGCGTGATCATCGAACAATCAAGCGTTTCATTCAAAATAGTCAACAGGGTCGCAAGAAGCGTGTGGAAAAACCAAGGCGCAAAATAACTGCCCATGAACTGAGAAAAGTCAAGCGTGCAGCTGCCACGATGCCACTTGCCACCAGTTTGGCCATATTTCAGAGCTGCAACATCACTGGAGTGCCCAAAAGCACAAGGTGTGCAATACTCAGAGACATGGCAAAGGTAAGAAAGGCTGAAAGACGACCACCACTGAACAAGACACACAAGCTGAAACGTCAAGACTGGGCCAAGAAATATCTCAAGACTGATTTTTCTAAGGTTTTATGGACTGATGAAATGAGAGTGAGTCTTGATGGGCCAGATGGATGGGCCCGTGGCTGGATTGGTAAAGGGCAGAGAGCTCCAGTCCGACTCAGACGCCAGCAAGGTGGAGGTGGAGTACTGGTTTGGGCTGGTATCATCAAAGATGAGCTTGTGGGGCCTTTTCGGGTTGAGGATGGAGTCAAGCTCAACTCCCAGTCCTACTGCCAGTTCCTGGAAGACACCTTCTTCAAGCAGTGGTACAGGAAGAAGTCTGCATCCTTCAAGAAAAACATGATTTTCATGAAGGACAATGCTCCATCACACGCGTCCAAGTACTCCACAGCGTGGCTGGCAAGAAAGGGTATAAAAGAAGAAAATCTAATGACATGGCCTCCTTGTTCACCTGATCTGAACCCCATTGAGAACCTGAGGTCCATCATCAAATGTGAGATTTACAAGGAGGGAAAACAGTACACCTCTCTGAACAGTGTCTGGGAGGCTGTGGTTGCTGCTGCACGCAATGTTGATGGTGAACAGATCAAAACACTGACAGAATCCATGGATGGCAGGCTTTTGAGTGTCCTTGCAAAGAAAGGTGGCTATATTGGTCACTGATTTGTTTTTGTTTTGTTTTTGAATGTCAGAAATGTATATTTGTGAATGTTGAGATGTTATATTGGTTTCACTGGTAAAAATAAATAATTGAAATGGGTATATATTTGTTTTTTGTTAAGTTGCCTAATAATTATGCACAGTAATAGTCACCTGCACACACAGATATCCCCCTAAAATAGCTAAAACTACAAACAAACTAAAAACTACTTCCAAAAATATTCAGCTTTGATATTAATGAGTTTTTTGGGTTCATTGAGAACATGGTTGTTGTTCAATAATAAAATTAATCCTCAAAAATACAACTTGCCTAATAATTCTGCACTCCCTGTATATATATATATATATATATATATATATATATATATATATATAAAGATTGAGTTAGCCGTGAGTGTCCAGTAATCCAGTTGAACAATCAGAGTATTGCAGTAAATAGTGATACCTTTTTTTATTGGACAAACTTATTCATAATATAGCGACAAGCTTTCAAGAGAATTTAGACACTGGCCGCCGAACAAAACGAAAACGAGGCTACAGCACTCTAAACTCGCAAAACACCACAAGAAACTCGCAAAACACCACAAGAAACTTGCAAAACGCCACAAACCACCTACGGATATTCATACCACACAGTGCACACATTCAGCATGCTTACACAGCAGCTCCACACCACTAAAGCTGCAGCAACATCAACACAGATTGCCAGCTCTTCATCACAATGCTTCAAAATAGGTACAGTATATTCATTTAGTAATGTATTACATATTTCATTATTATACACCAAACAGCATTAGCTACCTTACAATTTCATTGCCGTTATTTTTTGACGGGCAATTCGCTAGTATATATATATATATATAAAGATTGAGATAGCCGTGAGTGTCCAGTAATCCAGTTGAACAATCAGAGTATTGCAGTAAATAGTGATATCTTTTTTTATTGGACAAACTTATTCATAATATAGCGACAAGCTTTCGAGAGAAGATCCTCTCTTTATCAAGTCAAAAAGCAAAACTGATAAAACTATGAACTAAAAACAGTAAACAGAAAGAGAGTAAAGGAAAAAAAAAAATGGAAAAACAAGAAGAACAAACTTCATTGGGCAGAGTTAAGTGAAAAACAGACCAGCATTGTGAATAATGTCCTGATAGGTCAGTATGTAAATCTATAGATCAGGTTGTAGATAAGAACACAGCAAAGTAAAAATAAAGAGCAATACATTTCAACATAGCATGTAGCTTACAAATACTGCAATAGAAGGGGGGAGGTATGTGGAATGTGAGCTATAAGACATCAAGAAAATGGGCCAGAAAGCCTAAGTCAAGATTAATGCCCATATCCTTGGCATTAAAAAATGCAATAATTACTTAGTACTTTTGAGTTGATATATTTTATTTTGAGGTTCTGGATGGAGTGATTCACCTGGGTGAATTGGTGTCCAACTGGAGTACAATAACTGTCTTCATGGTGCTTTTTGATGGAGCTTTGGTGGAAGTTCATTTGCATGTGTAGTTTCTGGCTGTTTTCTTTAATGTAGCACCCCATTTCACATACAGTACATTGTATCATGTACACTACATTGGATGATGTACATGAATTTCCAACAGCGGAAAACTTTTAAATTAAAAATGATTCAATTATTTTAATACCAAGGATATGGGCATTAATATTGACTTAGGCTTTCTGGCCCACTATCTTAATGTCTTATAGCTCATGCACATTCCACATACCTCCTCCCTTCTATTGCAGCTTTTATCACTCGAAAATCGGCTAAGTGAGAAAAAAAATGGCAGACGAAAAATGTAAACATTTCTTAAACTGGATGAAAACAAACCTGAGCAAAGCCAGGCACGCGGGAAACACACAGGGAAGGCACAGGAGGAGATGCTGGAAAGAGACACATGGCATTTCTAAACACAAAACTTGCAGGTTAATGAACCCTGCAAAGAGCAGCTCGTACAGTAGGTAGGAGGAAAGGTTTGCAATGAGCGCCGAAGATGCTCAGAGAAGCAAAAGCCTCACATTGTGTAGCAAACAGCATTGCCTGGCTTACAATTTTTTGACCGTCTTTTTTTAATGGGCAATTTGCTAGTATATATATAACCTTGGCAGGGACATGCAAATGTGCCCACAAAGGTTTCACTCTTGCATTCCATAACCATTTAAAAAATGGCTTCCCTTAAGCATATGCCCACTTTATCACACAGCTTTGAGCAAAGCTAGGAATGGATTAAACACAAGCTCTGAATCCCACCCACTTACAGCTGTTTCAAGCTTACTGCCTCTCATCAGCGTAAAGCCAGTTCCACAGCTTGGGAAGTGGATATTTTGATTCGGTAGTTGTGTGTGTGTGTGTAGATATATATATATATATATATATATATATATATATATATATATAAACCCAGTATATTTACTTCACTGGGTTCAGAGGTTTTTCAACCCAAATTTTATTTTCATATTGGATTTATAATAATATTTTAAAGATGGTTTTATTGTAAGTAGAAATAAATATATTTTTATAGATTCACATTATGGGAGTACCAATGGGACACACTCTCCATTTTTTTTTTGTATTTATAAAATAATACATATATAAAATAGTGATATATAATTTTGAGGGTTTCATATTGTTACTCCCGCCAGATTTGGGGGACTATGCTCACCCCAATTCTCTCTCTCTCTCTATGGGTCGCAACTGTTTGTTCAGATCTCAACACCAGCAGACAGTTCAGATGACAGCATCATTTCTGAAGAGACAGGCACCATCAGACCCCTTTTCTTAGGATCTAAGAACCACACACCATGTACCTTTGATTAGTAAAAGCAGACTCCGACACCACCTTTGTTTAGTGTGTCCAAAATCAGACTGGCACGTCTTTATTGTTACAGAGATATCTAAAAACACACAAAGATCTCACTCCCAGTTCTAGCTCATCCTCCAAGGCAAATAGCTTGCTATCCCCCCTCACCCACATGATTTCCAGCCGTATGGAGGGGTCTGGCTTTCTTGTTCTCATTACACATTTTATCTCCCATAAAACTAGTTTCCCCCTTCATGACTAAAGCCAGAGCCTTTACACATGGCCGATCGCAGGACCATATAAAATCTTTAGAATTATTTAACTCTTTGTATATCCCAGATATGACTGCCTATTATCCTACTTCTAATACAGGTACAGTATTTTAATGTTAATCAATGGCAGTACTATATGCATTTATTACATCCATGATATAACTACATGTATGCATTACACCCATAACTGTTTAGCAAGTTGTTAGTACCTTCGAACCACACATATGATAACTGATGAACCCCAAACAGTCCAGTGGGCCCTTCTGTTCATAACACATATGTCATGTATTATATCAAATATTATGTATTTTAATAGATGATATACTTATCTGTAAAATATGAATTAATACACAATAAACCAAAATTAACATTTCATTCTTAGCATTTATCTTTCTCCAACCCCTCTCTCAATTAAGGCATGTTTGCACTTCCAATAAAAGACGTTTTATTGTGAAGCTGTGTTGACTTTAATTCAATTCATCATACTCTTATTCCAAAAACAAAACACAATCTGACCCTTCTTCTCTATATATTGCTGTTTACTGGCAAGCTTGATCAACTACTCTGTATTTCGATATAGGGTAATTCAGTCCGTTCATGGAAATTTTGCCTAAACTATGTTGAGAATCCAAATTTGTGTGAAGGAAAACTTTTTTTTGTATTATTCCCAATAGCATGCCTCACCCCACTGTCTAAACTTAAAACTTAGAAAAAAAAATTCAGAAGGTGAATGCTTACAACTAACACTGTTACGTATACATAGTGCTTATACCAGCTTTTGAAGGACTCATGGTAATGGTAAAAATAGTCTCACCACAGTCTGATGAGCTAGAATATTCATAAAAGAGCCTTTCTAAAAGCAATTAAACTTGTAAGTACTTAGTAAAAAAAATCCTTTCATTGTCTGTCTCATTGTAATTTTGCTTCTTCACTCATTTCTTAGGAGGACCCTTTTAATAAAAAGTCCTAAATATTCTGTTAAATCATTCAGCAACTGTGTCTATACATTGTTCTCCTATATGTGATATTAATATGTAATATCTGTTGAGTTCAGTAGCTATTACTGTTATTTGTGCAGTGTCTTGTGTATATAGGTCAAAATGTGTTCCCATGGGGAAATATCCAAAAGCATGCATGTATCATTCTCCAGTAAATTAATAATATTTTTGTAATTTAATTTATTGGCCAATGCAAATCCATAATTTTCAAAACCATTGCCCTTTATTTCTAAATGTCTCAGAGAAAGCTGGTTAAGACCTTTGAAATGTTGGCTTTTAAGGGACCACTGTTGTTAAAAAAAAAATCAGTTGTTTATGAAGCACATTACTAACTACATTAGCAGCTGTGTAAGCCATGAACAAAAATTTTGAAGACTCTTTTTATGAATAGAGGGTATAATCCTTTCTTTGTTGCTCCACCCTCTGAGAGCTTGTGGGCTGTGTTTATTTATCATTTGAGAGAGAGATGAGGCAAGTGGCAAGAGAGCAGTCAAGAGTATTTGTTAGATAGTTGGATCTAACTGAAATTGGCACCAGCCCCCTTCCCCCTCACAGGCTAGAAATGGGCAGCTTGCATCAGTAGATACAATCTATAATAAATGTTAATACATTCTAACTTAAAGGTTTGTACCGTGAGTTTAAAAGGTTTATCAAGGTATCAAATTAAATTATTATTTTTTTATTTATATTTTTTTTATTATGGAGAAATACAAATTTAACATGTTATAATTATTGTTGTATGTATCCATATATTTAGCCTAATATTTGATGCCTTAGGTGGTTTGCTATTTTTCCAGCTAGTTTCAAAAGTGTATTTTTCTTAATATGTTGCATTAATAGATGTAAGCATTGCTCTCCAGAAATGTAAACACTCCTTTTTATGTATATCTCCAGGGACCAGCAAAGGCATAAAAATATAATTATTTTTATATTTAAAAACTTTATGAATTGTTCCCTGCTTAATTATGCTTTTATTCTGATTCAGAGGTTTCAAAAACAGATATATGTTTCCATTGTACAGTGATTCTTTTCAATGAGCATATAACTTAATTGTTCATATTTTTGTAACACTATACATTGGTGTTTATGTTAATTAATGAATGCTTGGTTGTGAAAGAACATGTTCTTCATTGTAAAATATTTCAAGTACCAGAAATGTACCACCTTCAATTTATGTATTTTTATACCACTAATAACCTGTCTATCTAAAATGTATTTCCTGAAAATCTTATTTCTTTGCAATTCTTCAAGTATTTTTTACTTTATTCAACCCTTGCTGTTCCAGAATATACTACACAACAGGGGGGAATGATGGCCTACATTTATCAAGGGGTGTAATTTTATCTCACAAGAGAAAATAATGATTCATGCTGTGTTATTCAGTATCAGTGTTTGGACAAAATGTCTAAAATAACTCCATGCTTGATAAATCTGCCCCTTATAATAGCAGAGTATTATATTATATTTTCTCCCCTGAGAAAAAAATCTGCACATCGGGGTATGTATCGGGGACACAAAAAATACTATGCATAATTTCAATAGGCAAAGTATCTAATTTGATTAAGAGAACAGTGGGCCTAACAGTGGGCCTAACATGACATTTCATTTACTGCTCCTGCTATGTACAACAGAAAATACATAACTGAAAGATTATATCTATCATAGTCTTTGAGTTATGATAAGCTCTCACATTTTCTATTATTCATTCAAAAGAGCAGATTTTGTGCATTACAATATATATTTTTTGCATGAGAAAGCCAGACAAATATTGCTTTGAGAAGTGTTTATCCTCCTGCAGCCTGATTTATGAATCTGAAAAAAGAATTTAGGAGGAAGCCACTTCAAGTGGTTGTTATACCAGTTTGTGTTGTTTTTGAGGTGGTAGTACTTTCACAAGGATGATAATAATCCAGAATCTTTAAATGGAAAATGTTCAATTAATCCTTCGCTAGTATTAAATGTCAGGACCACAAAAATAATAAAATAATCTGCCTATCTTACTTTAATGTTAATTTCCCTAAATGTATTGGGTGTTTTTAATTTTTTTTAAATGTGCATTTAAAATCATGATAGAATATATAGCACTACTATGTGCTTTTCAGGTTCACTTTATTTTTATATTTTTTTTACTTTCTTAAAAAAATACATTTTCCCATTATTAATTTTAGTTCTTTAAAAGAGCATGATGAAAATTGCTTTAATATATCACCTTTAAGTTTATTTCAGAACTTCGGATATGTTGACAAACTTAATCCATCAAATCAATCTAAAAAAAAACATAAATGTGCAGTTAATTAAATTGTAGTTACCAAGATAGTTGAAAAGGATTTATATACAGTGTCAGGGAAAACATAATTCCTTTTATATGGAAAATTAAGTATTTTGTTTAGCAGTAGTAAGTTTTGCGTGCAATATATCAACTCAATTCATATTTTCTACTTTCTAGATACATCAAGAAATTTAAAAGCCTCAACTGCCATAGCAGAGAGAGTCTTTCAGAAGTTGAGAAATAGACATGAATTCACAATTTTGGTGACCCTGAAGCAGGCTTCTTTAAATTCGGGTGTAATACTTTCTATTCATCACTCAGATCACAGGTATGTATTGTAAATAAAAAAAATATCTGCCTTCTTTCTCTGATTTATTACGCAAATAAAAATGCAATTTAACTGTATTTTGGTGAAAGAAATATATTTATTGCAGGTTCTTATGCAGTGTTGTAATTTATAACTGCATTCATAAATAATAAATGTTTTCATATCAAGCAGAAGAGATAGAAATATGATCATGTCTTTTAAATAAACAGAATTTTATTTATTCGTGAAAGCTTCACTAAAATACAAGGACTGTTTTTTTTATTTGTATGTTTGGATCTCGAATAATATTATACTGCTCTATTCTTTGTTTCACAAAAAGTACTACTCAATGTACCTGGTATAAATAATCTTGGTAAATACAGTCTTGATTGATTGGAAGTTTTCTGAACATAGACATGACATTTCACACTTTACAGATTCAGAAGGCTATAAAAAAAAAATCTCTTATGTGCTAGTAAAGACCAATAAAATCCAGATAACTGAAGTATTTTCCACCAGGCGACCTTGGATTTTTTTTAATCATATTTTCTTTTAATATTCCTTTTTGTAAATAGCTTTAATGTGAAGATACTCAGTTGATACAATCTTTGTATGGATTGGCCAACAATTATTTCTGAAGCCGGTACGTCTTTGAAATACTTTGTTTAATTTGTTATGAAACAATATGTAATAAATTATTTTAATATTTAGTTCACGTTAAAGGACCTCCATAAATATTTTTGCTATAAACATCAGCAAAATTACTTTTACATCAACAGTCATTTTTTTTGTGAGAAATCATAAATAACTCCATCCTAACCTAATTTTGAAATTGATGCCCCTTCAATCTATTTCTTTCTCCTTTTTGTATGTCTCATAGGTAAAAGGAGAATAAAAAAACCTTGCCATAAGCTTACTTTGTGAACAGCTGGGATAGTTGTGCTGAAATTGCTGTTTAGTAATGATGACCAACTTGTATTAGTCAAATAATTTCATCTCTCTCTTCCACCAAGTGTGTTTGTTAAAAAAAATGTAAGAGGCGCAGCACGTTCAAGATAACACAGGAAAATCTTCACTTTTTCATTTTTCTTTAAAAATCATGTAGAAGTTGTTTATATTAAATCTCCAATCTTCACTTTCCTAAAGACAAAGGGTGACTTTAACTTATACTTGCTATTGTAATAATATTTGCTTCTTTAGTTTGTTCTGATGTATATTCTGTTCCACAAAAGCAATTTATGGTTTCTATCTGATACCTAATTTATATAAAGTACTTATTAGTAATTTTTATTATGTTAAATCTTTCAGTGGCAATGCTAAATTTTATTACTTGAGCCCCAGGGCTCTTTATTATAAATAAGTTTAAAAAAAAAACATTTAAAAATAACTAGAATATTGTAAAGTTTACTGATTCCAGATGAAGGTTCTAAATACCTAAGAATTGTATTTAGATAATTAAGTCTGTAAATGCCAAACCTATTCAACTGTTAATACATCTACACTATATAAAGCACTGATAAAGATAGATATTCATTATTACACAGTTTGGAAATGTGTGGTTATATCAGTATATGTAAATATATTTTTTTTTTTAAAGGCCCCCTTTCACAAATGGGGCTCCACTGACGTTAATGCATAATTCTCTAATGATCAATGAAACAAACACAACTGATTCATGAGACCTATCTACCTTAAAGAACACAGGATATGTCAAACAGTATAGCTGTCAGAATCCATCACTGATCTTCTGAACATCATATGGTACCCCCACTTCCAAAATGTAAACACATTTTCTTAATTCCGATTTTATTAGGATTGGATTTGTAAGGAATTAGAGTAATATGCCCTGATAGGGTACTCCTGCATTTCATTTATTTTAAATGTATGCTAGTCAATAGTAGTAGCCACTGATTAAAAAAAATATTTTTTTTTAAAAGAAATTCTTAATTCTATTAAAGACTGCTAGTGTAGTGAAGCTGTCATGACAGTAATCTCCTACATTTCAATGCATGAAAGGCTGGGTGTAGATCAGAGAAGCCAGGTATGCAACAGTCTTAGTGTGATAACTTCTGCTTCTAGAAGGAAGGGTGAATGTGTCAAAATGCAAAAAATGAATCATTCAACGAAACAAGACATCCCCCTTCCTTACTCTCTGTGTCTCAGTTTTTGAATAAACACAACAACAGAGTGCAACCCTTCAGGCTCCAAGCTAGTAGAAATTTGTGTTCACATATATGTCTTAAATATTCCATTTTGAAGAACTACATTTTCAATTTAATCTGATCAGTTTTGTAATCTGCACAATTAGAATGTGACAATTACAACTACCAGAGCTTTTAGTAGAAGGAATATAAAGGTCATTATTTTTCAAGGACCTGGATAGTGTAGAGCCCCTCTCCTTGGGCATGGCGAAGGTTGGTGGAAGCTCCAGAATATGAGAAACTATTACTCTGGGGACTTCTTCGTAGTGAAGTATTAGTAAAATGCGTCAGTTACATTAAAGAGAATAAAATTAAGTAACCTAGTTAAGATATTTATATGAAACAACAGTGCATCCTAAGGAATGTGCATTAAAAGGTGACCGGGAGAGAAAGCTGCTGTTTAGCCACTTACTTCCCTCCTTAATAACATATTTTTTAATTTCAGAATATCTTATCTAAACATATTTTGTGTTTTTGTTTCACACAAGATCTAAAATGCTATGTACTGTTCTGTTAGTATATCTGTTTTTACTTCTTTACAAAATGAATTCAAATCTCAAATTCCCCAAGCTATTGAACAAGCATTTGATGCGTGAAGTACATTCTGTAGTCAGTGGAAGTCTCACTGTCCTTAATTGTTAGTACGTGCAGGTTGGGGTTTTTTCTAGCTGAAATTTTCCTTTAGGGAACAAAAAATGAGATAGACCCAGGATCAGCTCTAAATTTAGCTTATAAACAAGGTATGTATAAAGGACAGGTCCAGCTTGTTCCTCATACTGTTGGAGTTGCGTGGCTGGATTACTTGGTACTGTTAAGAGCTATACACCATATATTTGTGTAGATCTATTTTAAATGTTGTGCTTTATGTAGTATCGGCAATTAGAGTCCGTGATTAAGAATACCAAGAACTGTGTTTCACATACAAAGTAGAGATAGTATGTGTCTTACAGTGAAATCGTATTTATTTTTATTTTTTCTCTTTCTTTGGTTTCCTCTTATTTGTGATTTGGTTTTGCTAGTCCAGAGCACAGCAAACACAAAACTCAGTCAAATCAAGATTAGATCAGATTGACCTTTTGTTGGTTGAGAAGGAAGGCTTTTGTCTAACCCCAGAGAATTCTCTCAAGATCAATTTCCTACATGACCTTTCTATATGATCAGAACCACAAATATACCTTTTGACCAAAACCAAAAAACTGTTTAACTGTTTTATTTAAGTTTTTTTTAGCCTGCCATGTAAACATATCTTGGAAGCATATGCCCCAACAATGTCAACATCACCACTATGGAAACATTACTCTAATCCCACTGCTAGATCATAAAAGGATCACGGGAGTACATAAAAAGGCACTTCTTTTTAGAGAAAATATGATTTTATTAAGTGTTTTGTTACATCACTTTCTGAGAGCTAGATCATGAGGGTGGTTTCTGTATATAACATTGGGGAGGGGGAGGGAACATGGAAGGTTAGCAGTTAATTGGATAAGATTGAAATTTAAACCACACCCCTTCTTCCTCACAGGTCCAGAAACAGGAATTTAATATAATCAGAAATTTAACTTTAACAATAAATTCAAGAACTGCTCTCAAGACATGGATTGCCCCTCTCACACAGACACTTCCACCAACATATCATTGATACATACAGGGTCCAATATAAGTATTACACTTTTGTTTTTTATTTCTTGTTAAAAAACTAGGTTTATGCCTTTTTTCCCTGCTTAACTATATTTGTAGCCTGAACGTTTTCAAATGCATATATATTTTCATTGTACAGTGGTCCTTTCCACAAGAAAAGTATACTCAGTACTGATTACTGAGAAATAACATTACCACTTACTCCTGGTAGAATGTGTTTGATTTACAAAAAAAAATGTTTTTAATTTACAAAAACTCTTTGCTGACTATCCTTCAACCACTTTTATGTATACATGTAAATATTTAAATTTTGAGTTTCTTTATTTTGTATGAAAATCTTTAGTGTGTCTGTGGTATAAAACCCCTTTGCAAAACTGTTGTAACCAAATGTTTTACTTGTTTTCTCAAAACATGTGTCTTTGCCTGGAACTTAACCCATGTATAGCTCTACAGAATATGTTGGCGCATTACAAATAAACAATAATAATAAAATGTAATTAGGTTTGCTTGAATTGGCATATGCAGATTCCTACATATAATACTGCTGGTAAAGATCGAGTCTTGGAAGATTATAGACAGCAGTTAGGCAATGATAGCAGCAAGTTCTCTCTGCATCCGTAGCTGTTATCCATCTGGACACAGAACTGTACTTACAATAATTTTATGAAGCTTCTATGTGATTCTGTTTTACTTATTCCTTCTCCTCTGTGTGTGTGTATGTATGTATGTGTGTATATGTATGTATGTGTGTATTATTATTATTATTATTATTATAGTTAATTTATAGCACACCAACATATTCCGTAGCGCTGTACATAAATTAAGTTCAGACAAAGATAAATACAAATTAACATAAAGCAAAGCAAGGAGGGCCCTGTCTTTGAGCTAGGAATCCAATGTCCATGGTGCATTCCCAAAGTACTTAGAATAGAAAGTCGCAGCCTTACAATCTAAGGTATAGTCATTGGTAAATGAGGGAGAGAGAGGTGATAAGCGTGTTAGGGTGGAAGGTGATACGCTTCTTTAAAGAGATGCGTTTTAAGTGAGGTTTTAAATGTTTTGAGGCAAGAGGATAATCTGGTGGAGCAAGGCAAGGAGTCGCAGAGACTAGGGGCAGCACGAGAAAAGTCCTGGAGGCAGGAGTGAGAGGAGGTGACAAGAGTTGTAGAAAGAAGAAGGTCATTAGCAGAACCAAGAGGGCGGGTAAGGGAGTATTTGGAGATGATAGCAGAGATGGATGGGGGAGGGTTATTGTTTAGGGCTTTGTAAGTTAGGTTCATCATTTTAAATTTTATTCTTGAGGCTAAGGGAAGCCAGTGGAGTGACTGACATTGATGCTGACACTGAATGTTGTGTACGGAAGATGAGTCTAGCAGAGGCATTCATAATGGATTGAAGTGGAGATAGTCGGGGGGTGGGTAGGCACACCAGAAGTGAGTTGCAGTAGTCTAGTCGAGAGATGATGAGAGAGTGTATAAGGATTTTAGTTGTGTCTTGTGTTTGATGGTGACAAATTCTGGAGATGTTTTTAGATGGAGAAGACAAGATTTAATTAGTGATTGAATGTGAGGGATGAAAGACAGAGCAGGGTCTAGTAGAACTCCAAGACAACTGGCTTGGGAGGAGGAGGCGATGATGTCGTTGTTGACAGTGAGAGATGTGAGGAATTGATGCTGTGGGAGAGGGAGAGAAGATTAGGAGTTCAGTTTTAGACATGTTGAGTTTGAGACTGTGGGTGGACATCCAAGAGGATATACTAGAGAGGCAGTTGGAGATGTGTGTTAGAGGAGAGGGGGATAGATCTGGTGCGGAGAGGTAGATTGGGTGTCATCTGCATAGAGATGATAATGAAGCTATACCTATATATATGTTTTTTTAACTTGCTTTAGACATTCAAGTGTGAACACAAATGTACTTTTTATTTACTGTACTACTGTACGGTGGAGGGCTTCTATCGCTCTTTTGCCCACCATATTATAAATGATTGTTGTGGTGAACTACCTACTCATAATTTCCACAACACAGGCTGAGATCCCGCTCCATGCTGATGATAGCCAGTAAGCTTGAAACAGCTGTACATGGATTGGATACTCAGCCTGTGTTTATTCCAACCTTGGCTTTGCATTAAAGCTGTGTAATACAGCATGCATGAGCTTAAAGGAAGCCATATTTGATGATGGCTACGGAATGAAGAGCGAGGCATTTGTGGACATAGTTGTGTGTCCCAGCTCAAGTTCCCAGAATGCAGTGTAATAACTGTTTTTCTCGGAACTCTGATCTGGAAGCAGGTTTTTTTAACTTGCTTTAGACATTCAAGTGTGAACCCAAATGTACTTTTTATTTACTGTACTACTGTACGGTGGAGGGCTTCTATCGCTCTTTTGCCCACCATATTTTAAATGATTGTTGTGGTGAACTACCTACTCATAATTTCCACAACACAGGCTGAGATCCCGCTCCATGCTGATGATAGCCAGTAAGCTTGAAACAGCTGTACATGGATTGGATACTCAGCCTGTGTTTATTCCAACCTTGGCTTTGCATTAAAGCTGTGTAATACAGCATGCATGAGCTTAAAGGAAGCCATATTTGATGATGGCTACGGAATGAAGAGCAAGGCATTTGTGGACATAGTTGTGTGTCCCAGCTCAAGTTCCCAGAATGCAGTGTAATAACTGTTTTTCTCGGAACTCTGATCTGGAAGCAGGTTTTTTTAACTTGCTTTAGACATTCAAGTGTGAACACAAATGTACTTTTTATTTACTATATATATATATATATATATATATATATATATATATATATATATATATAAAACGAGTAATACATTAATAAGCCCATTTGCGTGTCTAAAATGCAGGGACATGCAAATCAGAATACAATGTACACCACTCTTTTAATCCAAAAATAGCAAGTTTATAGATTGCTCCCTTAAAGCATATGCCTGCTGTATTAAATAGCTTTTAAGCAAAGCACCGGGTTGGATATTATCTCCTTATCACTACTGAAAATTCTATACAACTATTCTGCATGTACAAAACAATACTCCTAATTTTTTAAGACACACTTTTTGTGTGCAAAGATCAATATTTGTTTTTCCCTCATATATATCTTAATTCGTGTACACAGAAACATCCTGATACAAAAATCCATACCTTGCAAAATGATTGACATACATTTTTTAATGTTTATGCACTATTTACTAGTGTGACCACAACTCAGTAACATGTCTGAATTTTAGAGAAATATAGACATAGTATGGGGTAATTGCCCAATGTACACACACATACACACATACATTGCAGCACAGATACACACCGGAACTCTGTTTTCTACATGGTAACGGGAGAAAGAATGAGGGACATGGTCAGAATACGATAGAGAGATATCAAGTGATATGCTAACACGTAAGGACAAAAGAGGAACATTTGTGAGTTTGGAAGAGACAGAGATTGTCTATTAGAGGAAGGGATGAATGATGATGCATGATTTTCTGTTCTATCACCACACTAACATGCAATATTGGTCGTTTATTAGTCTTGTAGAACTGATTATATGCCCCAAACTTTTGAGAGAAAAAGTCTACCATTTAAGAGAAACTCCTCCAGTCACTACTGCTACCCCAATTATCCCTCTTTTGAAATTATAGTCACAAATATAATTACCAATCCCAGGGCCAGTTAAGTATTTATAGGTAGAATGAAAGAAAATAATATAGTCCTAGGAATAAAAAAAAAATCTGCAAAGATAGACACACATAAATTCAGCATAGAACACTACAGTTCTCTGTTCTAAATAAGGTTATCTAGTCTGCAATTTTTTATGGTTCCCTGTACACAGGTTAAGGTGAGCTCCATTCTATCTCTGATAGCCTCTCGCTGCCGATCACCCTATCTCTATGGTATATTGGTCCCCAGTCCCAAACCAGCTCAAGGCTAGTGTCCAATGGCTTCGTAGTAGCAACATGTGTGTCTCGCTGAATATGTGTGCATGGCTGATAAATACAGACAGTACAAATGTAATGGGTAAATCTACAAAGGTACTGCTTGAGGGAAAGTGGTTCGGTATTTATAAAATCACTTGAAAACAACAGAATGGTTTACATTAAGAGTAAATGTTTTATTAGTCATTCTGAACAAAGGCTTTTGGTAGTTGCTGTACTTGTTGGTAAAACAAATTGCTCTATAATACACAGCTTCAGAAGGCAAATAAATATTCCAATACAAGAACTTCTCTAAATACACACATACCTAGGATTGATAAATGTATACAATACATTTGCCTCTCTTCAAGCATTGAATGGTTGTATGCAGAAAAATAATACATTAAAATTGCAATATACTGTACTGGTGAAACTCTCACTCTTCTGTTTATTTGCAAAAAATGCAATTAGAGTTTTTTTGTTTTTTTTAAATGGAGTAAATGGGATAGCACCAGTATCAGCAGTAGATTAGGGGAAATTAAGGTTGTATTAGACCGAATCAGAAATGTAGACTATATATGGCATGACATCTCTATTCCTAAATTGGAATTCATTAATATTTTAAACTTCCTGGTGGTATGAACAACTTCAGTCATTTAACCTAAAACAATTGAACAGATTTGCATTTTTATCTGTATCTGGCAAAAGAGCTTTAGTTAGAGCTTTTCCACCAAAGGGTTTGCATTTTCCTATGTAGGCTGGAATTGTTCAATGGTCTCTGGATGGATGTAAACATGTTCATCTACTTAGGGAATGTTGTTAAGCATTGCTATATTCAATCTCCTTCACAATTGCTGTTCTTCTGCACCTCACAAAGACACAGATTTAAAATAATATGGTTATTTCCAGTAGTATGCCTAAGAGAAGAAGGTAAAATCTATATACAATTAAATATATATTCTATATATACATACATATAGCAGCCAGTCTATCTCAGCAGTCATCTTCACGTAGCACCCAGTATCTTTCAACATCCACATCCAAACAGCACCCACCCCTCTCAGCATCCATTCCCACACAGCACCCAACACTTCTCAGTACCCACCTCACAAAAGCCATACCCCTGTGCTTTGCTGTGCATCCAGCCCTTGCTCTTTCTCAATTCTTCCCTGATAAACATCCCCAGCTTGCTGAACTGCTCCACACTACCACCAGTTAGAGCTTCAATGGAAATGCTCTACAAAAAAAAAATTACACAGCACTGACCCCCCCCCCCCCCCCCCACATAGCTGCACCACTGGTAGCTCCGCCCCTGGATCTGCTGCACTTAGGCATCCAGTCTTTCTGGAGCCGGCAGTGTCTGAGAACAGTAGCAAAGAAAACTTCAGAAAAAAGGGGGCTAATTACTTTTAATGGCCTCTATCCTGTATCCTCAGATGATGGCTTAATACATTTTGTACAACAAGAGGGTATCCCAGTGTTAGTATGCTACAACAAATATAACTGGCAAAATAACATAAACAATTTAGGAATCATTAAAGTATTAAATCAGTTACAGTTTTAAATACACATAATACAATAGAGCAGGGTGTCACCCTAGGGCTGGTCTGGGTTATGAGACACATGTTACTTGGTTAACTGGAGGAGATCATAATATAGTAATAAATACACCTTTCACAATATTTCTGTGTACCATAATAAATTATATCGGTTCTGAGTTTTGCTATGTGGCTGTAGCAACAGCAGGTGGAAAAGAGAACTCATGGACCCGGAAATACAGACTGAGTGGTTATGTGCAGCACATCTGTTTAACTAGACAGGGTATTAAGTCCAGTAAGCATCACAGGCACATGGGACACTCTGTCCTAGGAACCTTTGAATAAAGGGGCCAGAGTGTCTTAGTGGCATGAGCGCTCCTCCTATTGGTCTATTCAAATGCAGGCAGCCTGCTGCTTGCTTGCATTCAAATTCCATTACTCAAGCTGAAGCTCCAGCTTTAATTGTCCCCATGCTCCAAGGTGAGCTTATCACAAGAGAGCCTATCAGCCCAGGAAATTTGAATAGGCAAATCAGCAAGAGCCCTACTGTGTATGGAAAATAACATGGGGAAATATTTCCCGTAGGCTTTCATCGTAACAGTACCGATTAATACAGTACAATGACATTTAGAGTAGGTTCTGGTTAAAAGGGCTTTTGGTGGTTCAGGGCATTTGAAAGTGGGGTTCAACAGGCCCCCACTGTGGGCCCCAGAGTCCAGTTGTGCCAATTACCTTACTGGCAAGTGAAATGAGTGGAATTGTTTGATAATTGGAGCACTCTTTGAACAATCTTTGGCGATTTGGATGTAGACTGACCTTTTTCAGTCCACTGGTCACTGTTGAAATTTCCACGTTTGTTGGCATAATGCAAGCAATACTTTCACAACATCATATTGTAGGATTTTGAAGAGTTCAGCTGACATTGTTATCACCACGGCTTCCTAGTGCCCCTCTCACTTCACTCTCCAAAATGCCTAGCTGCAACGCATTGGGGAAACTACTGGTCTTACCAGTGCTGTTAAGATCCTTTCTGTATAGATCTTCTGTGTATTTCTGCCACCTCTTCTTTATCTGATCTGCTTACCCTACCATATTTGTCTTTTATCCTGACCACTTTGGGATGAGATTCCCTGGAGATCTCCACATTTCTGGGAAATATCTCTTGACTTCTCCATTTTGTTATCTACTTGTATCTTTTTACATTGCTTATTATATAATATTTCCTTGACTCTTATTGGTATCCTCTGCAATTGTGCATTTAGCTGGACAAATGTTTTCCTATTGCCACTACAGTTCACTTTCCTTCTTACCTGGGCTATTTTCTAAGAATCATCAGGCAGCCAATTTGTCTTTTTAGCTTTCTTTCTTTTGGAATTATTACTTGATTTAGTTTTTCTGGACAATTTCAACTTCTATCCAAATTTTTTCGGACATCCAATCTACCATGTGCAGTCCGTTTTTAGTCTATTGCAATAAGCTCAAGATCTGAGCCGCAGTCAGCACCAAGTCTTATTGCTCACTGCATAAAACGCCTCCATCTTGGGCTATAGAGTATATAGTAAATCTGATTTCTATATTGTATATCTGGTGATGTCCATGTATAGAGTAGTCTCTAAGCCAGTTGGAAGAGGGTGTTCAATATAAAAAGATAATTATCTTGACAGAATACTACTAATCTTTGACCTGCTTCATTTTGTACTCCAAGGCCAAAATTGCAAGTAATTCCAGTTATCTTTTGGTTCACTACTTTAGCATTGCAATCTCCTATGAATAAAGTAACATATTTTCTTGGTGCTATAGCTAGGGGGTGTTGAATATCATCGTAGAATTTAAAAACTTTGCATTCATGGTTGGAGCATAGACTTCGTTTACTGTGATGTTAAATGGTTTGCCTTGAATTCATATTGAAATAAATCTGTAATTTTTGTGGTTTTTATCGAGCACTGATTTGGCCATCTTTTGATTATGAGGGCTCCTCCATTTCTTCTGTGGGATTCATATCCACGGTAGAAGGTCAGGTCATTTTCTTATATGAAATGTCCCATTCCAGTCCATTTGAGTTGACTAATTCCCAGGATATCACTGTTTTATCTTATCATCTCAAGTTTGACCACATCCAGTTTGTCTTGGTTCTTACTTCTAGTGTTCCAGTTTTCTGTGCTGAATTGTTCTTTGCAGCAGCGGACTTTCCTTTGCCCTCCAGGCTCAAACGGAGTATGGCATCTACTTGTGTTACTTGTACTAACCCTCTGCTCTTACCCAGTAATACGTTTGTAACCTTCTGACCTGAGGGGCTAATCTTCCGGTGTCAATTACCTTATGGATAAGCACAACTAAAGATACTGAATTGGATTGCTATTTCCTTTTCCAGTGGGGCCACATTTTGTTAGACTTTTCTGCTATGACCTACCCATGTTCAGCGACCCTACCTAGTATAGTTCACAGCTTTATTGAGGTACACAAGCCCCTTCATCACAACAAGGTAGAAGAGAAAGCCATGATTCTAATATAATCATCTCAAAGAACCACAATGGTCATTTTTTTTTGAAGGGCTAACTTTGTGATTCCCTCTTAAACTAGAGTAGTTCTTTAAAGTAGAACCTAGCTTGGTTTGTTGATGGGGTGTCCAATGTGTTGCAAATTTTGAAATGCATATTCAATTGAAATGTGTTATGTCTTTAATCAGATAGTTTTCGGTTTGTTCTGAAGGGCAGGAATTGTTGTGTATTTGTTGGGTTCTCTACTCATTATACAGCTAACAAAGAACACAATGAACGTTTCTTTACTGTGTTTTCTATGTCCTCTATCTGTTTTCTCATGATGGTCATTGTTTTCAAGGCTAATGCGTGATTTGAAATGTGTTTACATTTAGGGTGAATGCCAATGGGTTGTGCTTTCCGGTTCTCATTTTGTGAATGTTTGTCCTATAATACCTCTCTTTGATATTTTCAGATTTTCTGCCAGGCATGACTATATGTGTAAAAGATGTAAAGATGGTTATCTCTTTGTCAACAACAAGAAAAATAGTCACAGCACAAGTATCTTAATAATAAAAATCATTTTATGTTCACAGTACAGGCAATTTAATAAGTAAATTGAAACTACTAATCCATTATTTCTTTTCATTACGAATCTTATTATTTGAAGAGCTTTTTTTGACCCCTGTTTAAGAAACAAATAACTATTGATTGTATTATTCTGATTTTACTTACTGAAATTCCTTAATTTTTTTTGTGTAATCCTGAATCAGTGCTTCACTAGCAGATGATTAGCACAGATGAGAGGAAACTTTAACTAACATTTGGCATCTTACTTATATCCACAAAAGAAAGTGAAAACACTATTAATCAGTGACCCCCTCTTTATATTTATAGTCTACTGTTCACTACTATGTATTTGCTATTGCAATCTATACTCTAAATCAGTGTCTTTAAGCCCTGTCCTCAAGGTCAGGTTTTGTGGATATCTCTGCATGATTTAAGTGCTGATCAGAAGCCCTTAAGGATAGGGTTGAACACCACTGATCCAAATCTCTGTAATGTAATGGAGATGTTAATGTCTTAAAGACCCTGAAGATGTGACATGGCATGTCTGTGCTGTGTCCAGCTATGGCATGAATTAGGACTGGGGGTGGTAGCAAGTGCTTTCTCAAGCACTCAGTAAACATACATTAAAGATCCCCCTTCGAGCGCTCCTCATCTTCATGATAAAGTCGAATCATTGCTAATTACCCCTTGTGGTTTGCCATATGATCAGAGTGATGGATGCCGAGCAATCATTACATCATTGCAATTCCCAATTCCTTCAATCACTATGACCATGTGAGATCCACCGATTTAGAAGTTATCACCCCTTTCCAGTTTCTTAAAGACCGAGGACTCTAAACCATTATTTTCCACAAACACAGGAAATATACTACAAATCACGATTTAAATTAACTGTTAATAGAATATTCTCTTATAAGAATAAATAACATTTCTGCTATTTTTCTCATTATGTGCCTGGGGATACTTTTTCTTGGTTATCATTGATAAACATCACATCTTTCAAGCGAGAAAAGAGCCTCTGAAAAAAAATGTTGTTCCTTGCCTTGGCTCTCAGCATTCATGTGATGCATGTTTTCAATTACGGCATGTTTTTCATCTCATTTACTGTGGGAGGAGAGCGAGGAGCAACTTGTGTGCAGTATGTTTGGTGGGAGGAGGGGGTGGAGGACTGAAACTAAGGCAACGCGTATAATGTAAATTAAAACCGAGATAACAAATTTAACTTCTTATCTGTCAGATAAAAAGGAAAGAATGATCAAAAAGACAAAAATGAGGTTTGATGAAAATGTTTTCTACCTTACATTATGTTTTACAAAGTGCATATGCCGTATTTGACCTCTTTTAAAAAGGACATCTTTCATAACTAGATAGTTTTGTGATACACAATTTAACATTTATGCTTTAATGTTATTTTAACACTGTCCAAATGGGCAGATAGGTAAAGATACACACACACACAAAAGCACACACATACAGTATTTTCCATAAGTATGGACTTCTCCATACTCTGGTGTGATTCAACCTGGAATTAAAATGTTTTAACTGGGTTTTTAATAATTTGATTTACACATCATACTTACTAATTTGAAGGTGGAAACCAGTTTATTGTGAGATGAAAACAAGGTATTAACCGCCCCCAGTGAATTCTTCTGCAATGGGTCTCCGCAATTGTCAAGTCTTGCTATATTTTATTGAAGCACAGTTGTGCTCTAATTTAATTTAAATGTAATTTAAATTTTTACTTTTTGCATGAACTTATAACTATTTGTTGGTTTGATTTATTTGTATGACATTTTGTATATTAAAAGTGTTTTGGAATTTGAATCTTTTTTGACAATTTTCATGAAATTCTGTTCAGCCCAAAAAAAATAAAAGATTTATGTTGAATTTTGGGGTGATGTCATTGAGCCTCATTCAATTTGGAGGCGCAAGTTATGGAGGTATAGGCCGTATGTCTGCGGGCCTGCAGCGTTCGCAAGTTATGGTGCTATTCAATTGCTCAAGGCCGCAAGTTAGGGGCCGATAGCTAAATTCGAAAACCATGCTATTGTATGTAGCATTTGCGAGCTTGAACATGATCAAACAAGCAAGGCTGTAACTCCCAATTAGAAACAGCCAATGGAAACAGATATCTTCTTCATTAAGGCTTTGAAAAATGGAGGTTGGATTTTAAAGTCCTACAGACTTGAATTACGGGGTACGATCGGACCCACATTCCAGATATAATGCAATATTGATAAAACTGTAAATATGATATTCTATTACATGGGAGTTCCATTATATGTTTTAACACATTGATTGCCGTGATCGATATAACACTATTAAACATGAAATAAAGTGTTTTTTGGGCCACTTTGCGAGCTTGAGAATGTTGTGCTATTAATAAGACCTAACATCACTTTCACTTTTAATAAAAGTACAGTAGTGTGTGTATATGTGCATTTACAGTGCTCCAGAAATGTCATTAAGCCCTTTACGAGTCCTCCTTGGTACCATTAACTTGTGGTTCGATTTGTGCCATTTGTAGGCTTGACAGGGTGGTTAGCGGGGTTGAATCGGAGCAATTGAATAACTATTTGCGACTGTGAAAGATTAAAGGCTTGGAGGGGCATTAACTTGTGATGTGAACCATCGCAGTGAATCGGAGGCCAGAGCCCGTAACTTGATTGGAGCCCGCAAAAAGATGCCAATTAAATAGAAAAATAACTTGCTGGCTACATTTCTGAAGCCTGGATCTCCCAAAAGCTCAATTGAATGAGGCTCATTGTGTTTGTCCCATAGGGAATTCTTCAAATTTTTGCTTGATTATATGAAAACAATTGGCTGAATTGAATTGTTGACAATGTAATGGTGATCTAAAATGTCTACATGCATTTTATGATATGAATTGTAGATATCTTAAGCCATTTTTGAGATATAATGTAATGAGCATGCTCAGTAGAGACTTGTACACATGAGTTATTGTTAGACTGCATGCACTTTGATTGGCCAGTTATGGACAGGTGATGTTTTTAGTGGTTTTATAGTTATCTCTTGCCTACAATGGCGAAAGAATGAATTGATTTAAAGGTATATTTTGCATGCTTATAAATGGGAATGAACTTGAGTATAATGTTAGTAAATGCACATGTAAGACAGAGAGAGACTGGCAATGGGATTGCTACTACTTGATGTCCTAATGTCTGAGGTAAACACATAACACTAAGAATTTTTATCTGATCATTTACTCATGGCCACTGGCGAATATTCGCCATTACTGGTGAGAGAACAGAGTAAAAGATGTTGTATTTAAAATGTAATGTATTGAAATGTATTCACCATTACAGGTAAACAAACATTGATATTGGTTTTATTATAAATTAACATAAATTTACAATTACATAGAGGCCAAGATTTGGGTTTAACATTGTGTCAATATACGTTATGAGTAGTTAGGTTAACAGCATGTTTTATATTTTCTAAATTTTATGAGATACAGTGTAAAAAAAATCTTTTACTTGCTATCCTTGATTCTGGGCATGAGTTAACAAAAAGTCAGAGGAGCTCTGAGAATGAACACCCCCTAAGTGAGCTAAAAGAGGCTGCTTTCGGAGTATGTTACCAGGCCTATAGAACAAACTACTTCTCAGTATTACTATCCAATTTGGCCTCCAAAATTCAACACTCTCCTCTGCCCTCCCCCAACCCCTGCCCTTCCTGTCTCACGGACGAAGCCAATTTAATATTAAAATTGAAAATATCCCTAACAAACCCTCCTCTCGGCCTCCTCTCAACAAATCGTCAACACCCAGCCTTTACCCTTCCTCATCCCCACATCAAAATTGGACAACTTTGACCCTGTAACAGAATTAGAAGTCTCTAGTCTTCTATCAACCTCTCTTCTTACAACTTGTCCACATGATCCTATTCCATTACAGCTAAACCTTCCCCTCTCTACCACATTGAATCCAGCCCTCACTTATCTATTCAACCTTTCTATCCAACTGCTTCTCAGCATATCCTCCTGGTTGTTGTCCCATCAAGTCAACCTCAATATGTCAAAGTCTTAGCTGTTAACCTTCTCACCCTCTTCACCAGATTCCACCCCTCACATATCTCTCACTGTTGACAATGCCATCATCACGCCCACCTCTCAAGCCCGTTGTCTTGGGGTTCTACTGGATCCTGCCATCTCTTTCATTCCTCAAATACAATCAATCATTTTCACCTAAAAAATATCTCCAAAATATATCACTTTCTCTCACCAGACACAACCAAAACTGTAATTCATGCTCTTATCATATCTCGCCTTGACTACTGAAACTCTCTCCTTGCTGGCCTCCCCATCACCCATCTATCCTCATTCCAGTGTCACTAATCTGTCCTCATTCCAGTGTCTGTAGCACCCCTCTGTTAGTCATTCCACTGTATTCCTAGGATAAAATTGCTAATGACCTTCATATTTCTTTCACTCTTATCACCTCCTCTCATTCCCGTCTTCAAGACTTTACTCGTCTTGTGCTAAGTGTAGTTCCCCAGGGTTCCGTTTTAGGTTCTCTCTTATTTAGCATATTTATTAATAACCTAGAAGTAGCATTGGAAAGAATTGTCTACATTTTTGCTGATGACACTAAGTTGTGCAAGTAATTAAATCAGAAAATTATGTTCTTTCCCTGCAAAGAGATTTGCATAAATTAAAGAAATAGGTAACTAAATGGCAGATGAGATTTTAATACAAATAAATGTAAAGTAATGCATCTGGGAAGGAAAATGGCCATGCAATTTATAATCTTAATGGAGCAAATCTAGGGGTATCCGATATTGAAAGGTATTTGGGAGTACTTGTGGAAAATCACCTAGGTAACAGTGTTCAATGCCAAGCAGGAACTGCAAAGGCAAGTAAAATATTAGCATGTATTAAGAAGGATAAAGACGCCAGGGAAGCAAATATAATTCTGCCAATATACAAATCCCTAGTACGCCCTCATTTGGAATATGGAGTACAATTTTGAGCACCACTTCGTAAAAAGGACATTTTAGACTTGGAAAATTACAGAGAAGGGCAACAAAACTAATAAGGGGAATAGAGGAGCTAAGTTATGAAGAAAGATTAACTAAATTAAACTTATTTTCTCTAGAAAAAAGGTGTCTTAGAGAGGATATGATCACCTTATATAAATATATCCAGGGTCAATACAATGTCAAGTAAACCTTTTGTGCCAAGCGGGTTTTAACTGACAAGAGGACATCCTTTGAGATTAGAAGTTAAAAGATTCCACCCTGAAGAAGGAAAATGGTGGTTAAACTGTGGAATTCTCTACCAAAGGAGATGTTGACAGCGGATTTGATGGATAACTTAAAAAGGGATTGGATATATTTTTAAATAAAAAAGGCGTTCAGGGCTATCCTGGTTAATGAGAGAGGGAGTATTGATCCAGGGAAGAATCTGATCGCCAGTATCTGGGATCAATAAGGAATTTATTTATTTTTCCCTTTTTGAGACAACTGGCACTGTTTCTCTTGTTTTTTTTCCGGTTTGCCTTCCTCTGGATCACATATTGCAGATCAAAGGAGATCTAATAAGGTTGAACTTGGACAAAAAGTATTTTTTCAACCTCAATTACTATGTAACTATGTAACCTTAAGCCTTAATATGCACAATGTATTGCACCTCACCTTTCTCTACCTCACCCATACCCTCTAGACTGTATGTTTGCGAGCTTTCAATCATGTTAGGCTCTTTAGGGAAAGCACTATATATGCTTGATTTTAAGCTCAATAACAGGGCCTTCCATTCTTTTGTAATTTTGTATAACTGTTTTGACTTGTATCTACCCTGTATAGCGCTGCAGAATATGTTGGTGAGTTACAAATAAAGGATGTAATAATAATAATAATAATAATAATTATTATTATTATTATTATTAATATTAAGTGCGTGTCTCTTAGTTATGCTCATTACATTAACATTTTAACCAATTATATCTCAAAAATGGCTCAAGCTATCTAAACATTAAAAAAAGTCATGTAGACTTTGTAGAATAGTATTACATTGTCATCTTTCCAAACAAATCCATTCAGTCAATTTTTTTCTTACAAGTGAGCAAAAATGGCTAGAAATTCTGATATGCTATCAACTCAAAATTCAGCAAAATCAACCTTTTTTTTGCTGGACAGAATTCTAGGAAAATTGGAAAAAATATTCAAACCTCCAATCCGTCCTAAAAACAAAATTCAGAAATACATTTTATTCCTAGTACAAAGGCAGCCTCGGAAATTATGAGTAATACCTTAACATGTTTTCAAATGTTTAAAAAAAAAAAAAAAAAAACACCATTTTGCTTTATTGACATGTGCACATAAACATAAGCAACATTTGTGTTACCAGTGGCCCAAATTATATGTTGTTCTATTCTAAATATATATATAAAAAAAGTATGGTTTGTATATTGGTAAGGCAGCATTGTGTCCAATTTAACACTTTTATATAAAGCGCTGTTTTTACATTTTTTTTGCATATCTTATGAGTGTATCTACAAAATTTTAAAATGAATATGAACATGTTTTATTTATAATATATCAACTTCCCTCTTTCTTGGCAAAGTTGAACTCCTAGCCTTTATTCTGCAACTTTCTGTGATACTGATATTTTGGAAAATGTCTCTTCTTTCATGCAGGTATCTTGAGCTAGAAAGCAGTGGGCATCGAAATGAGGTCAGACTACATTACCGCTCAGGAAGCCATCGATCACAGACAGAAGTATTTCCTTATATTTTGGCAGATGATAAATGGCATAGATTTTCCATAGCAATCAGTGCATCACATCTAGTTTTACATGTAGACTGTAACAAGTAAGTACATATACTCATTAAAGTTTTTGTCAATTATTATTTTGTTATAGAATATTAGGTTAACAATATTTATCATTGAGCAGGATCTATGAAAGAATTGTTGAAAAACCATACATGGACATACCACCAGGAACAACTTTATGGGTTGGGCAGAGGAATATCGCACATGGATATTTTAAGGTAGGTGTTTTATTAATATTAATAATATCTAAAAACAAGTTTGAAACTTGGTAACCAGCTTTTTTCAGCTGAATGTTATCGTTTCTTTAAATGTTATTTGAGATTCACCATCTATTAGAGTGTACAGCATTCATTTTGTGTATGTAGAGAGTTAAAGGGCATTCAGGGCTATCTGATACCCCTAGATTTGCTCCATTAAGAATATAAATTGTATGGCTATTTTTCTTTCCCAGATGCATAAATCTCATCTGCCATTTAGTTACCCATTTCTCTAATTTATGCAAATCCCTTTGGAGGGAAAGAACATACTTTTCTGAATTTATTACCTTGCACAACTTTGTGTCATCAGCAAAAATGTAGGCAATATTTTCCAATCCTACTTCTAAGTCATTAATAAATATGTTAAAAAAGAGAGAATTCTATTTTATTCACATTTTGTTAGGCATTTTTAGAATTTTTTCAAATTTAGTCTATGGAGAGTTTCTCAGTATTCATTTTTTTATTATTCTTTCTCATATTTTCTTTTATTACTTTTCCAATGTGTTTGAGATTAAGGCTATATACCTCCAGTTAAATTCTACTTAAAATGTTGTAAGATAAGCTGGTAGTGTAATGTATCCAATCGCCTGTGTCTCCGTGGCTTTGCTTACAGTGACTTAGTTCCTTAGAGTCAAATCACTACATGATTCTTATGATGACATAAAAAGTTGCTGAAAGACAACTGAATTCTATGACCAAGACACCAAACAACATGCTTTACAATCATGTAGGTTGCTAAGATGGTGGTTTGATGTTTTGTTTAGTTTTTTATTAGAGATAATGATTTACAATGTGGGAGAAGCTGAAAATACTTTCAGTAAATATCATAGTATATGGTTAACAGGGTAAAGCTTGTTGCCATGAGGTGGAACCAGAAACTCCAAAACATTGTCCAAGCTAAGACCTTAGTGCTCCTTTTATGCTGGAGTAAGCAACAGAGAAGATTTTTGTTTAGCAAAGGTCCCATGCCTTCTCCTACTGTGCAAATGTTTGACCATGCTCCCTTGATTGGTGTGGCTATTTGTTTTGGTGGTTTATTCTCCTTTTCCCTTATACCTGTAATATTTTATGGCTGATACATTTCTAACCCATGTACATTATAACTCACAATATTGATACACCAATACAAGTATGGGATTTTGGCTTTGTGTACTTATTCAGCCTCTTATAGAACTGCTTTATCAATGCTTTTTCTATTCTGTTTGTCTCTTTATATTTTGAATATATTGTTTTGTGTCCTTCACAAGTGTGTTTTGAGTTCATTCATGAAGATAACACATTTATGGACACAATTATTATTTCTGCATTATTAAGCTTAATTTCTGTATTCTATATACAGATAATAGCAATGTTGAAAGTGTATCAAATAGGTAAACACACTAAGGTCTATCAATGAGTCAAGTTTTCAAAAGAAACTAACTGTATTATATGTATTGTAAGTTAAAAATATATTTAATACAGAAGTCTGCAATGAAGCATATAATGACTCCTAATTGTTTCCAAAACTGTTCCCATTCAACTGTTAAATGGAATTGTGTCATATACCTTAGCATGGTTATAATGTAATGAAATTGATTTAAAGATTTTGCTCTAGTTATCTAGAAATGTATAATAATGAGGTATAACAAGAATTACTATTCTGCCTATAGCAAGAGCCATAAATGTGATAATGGGACTTGTAATTCTTAAAGAGTAGCACTATTAATATAATACACTCTAACTAAATGGCACTTTAGGTGTTTACAGCAAAGATATTGCAATTAGATTTCTGCATAATGGAAGAGTATTTTTAGCTATTAAATTTCATGGTAAAGATACATTTTACAGTTCTATCACATTATAGTCTTCTGCTTCACTTAAATATAAATCCACAAGTAAATAATTTATTTTCTTTTTTTTCATTTTCTCCCAGAATACACTTTATCATATAAGTAAAGACATATTATAGCAAACAAGCGTGGGTTTTTCATTGCTTATTTTGAAATTAATTTGTTAATCATTTTGGCCCTTATTCATTTTTCTCAAAATTATTTCTACAATGTAAAATAACATTTGTTTTGTTCTTTTCTGTAGGGTATAATGCAAGATTTACAAATTGTTACCATGCCACAAGGATTTATCTCCCAGTGTCCTGACCTTAACCGTAGTAAGTAGCTACTATTTATCTGTTCAAGGTTTTTTCTTAATTGCTGTTGAGCAGGGGTCTGTAGTTTTTTTTTATAATTATAGAGCCAATCTACATCAAAACCTTTAGTGCAAGGAACCAAGAAGAGCAAACTAACTAACATTTAAATTCATAGCCAACAATGATTTTAAATTATGCTGCCAAATTTGGACTTTATAGAAGCGCCATATGTTGATCTCTACTGACCAACATTTGACTCTGTAGCTATAGTTTCTGACTTGGGCCTTGCTGTATAACTTGATTTTAATTACATATTTATTTGATTTTTATAAAATATTTCAGCCTGTCCAACATGCAATGACTTCCATGGGCTTGTTCAGAAAATTATGGAATTGCAAGACATTTTAGCCAAGACGTCAGCTAAGGTAGGGTTTTATTGTTTAAAGAATGCTAAATGGTGGTTACAATATTTTGTGTGCTCAGTTTTTTGTTTTCCTCATCTAATGTTCTAGATTAAAACTGCTCTATTAATTTAGATTTATTTGAATATTAGATATGCCATTTATTATTTAAAATAACTATGAAAGGAATAGTTTCTTCCCATGGTATACAATAGTCAAAAGGAGAACCTGTTTTCGTGTTTGAACCATGTTGTTTTCGTGTTTGAATTACTGAGGTTTTACAATCTGAATTTGCGGTTCCATGTTGACACAGTAAGGCTCCTTCAGCCTATTGTCTTATTTTCTTTTTTTTAACTAATCTTGATCAGTACACAATCTGCAGGGTTAAAATGTAACAGTCTGCAATTCAACACCCTTTAAAAGTGTAGCATACCGAAAACCCAATTAGCCCAATTATACATATTTATAAATCTATACTAATTTTTTAGTTTATTTCTTCTTGCCTCTATGGGGACTTCCATGTTGGCCTTGTGGGCATTGTGGGCACATCATTGCATATATCTTAACTTCTGTAAGCATACTCTTGCGCTTGGGTGGAACTTTTTCCTTTAGTCCTTCTTGAGGCATTATCAAGCCAAGTATTTTAGGTGAACAGAAAGGAAAGACAAGAGAAGTCTATTTGCTCTTAGGGGTTGTGATATCTACAAGCAAAGGGACATGGAAGTCATCATAAATATGGGGCAATATCATGTGTGACAGTTGGATAAATGTAAGTTTTAAAATAATTGACGTAGATATTGCTATTTTTAGTTATTGCTTGTATAGCCACTGGAGCCTTCCCACAAGAAAATACATAAATAATGAGATTCATGTTGTTATTGTTACAATTATGTTATAATTTAATTGATTTTTATATTCACTCTTGATCCTGATAATCCATGCTATGTTATTTAATCTCAACTGCCTTGTAGGATACAAGCTTGATCTCACTTTTACATTCATAATTTGTATTTAATTTAAAAATTTAAGCATTACAACTTCCAGATTCGTCTGATACTTTCCCTTTATAGTTTGTTTTAACTTTTTATTTTTTTGTTTTTAAAGGAATCTGGTGGGATTGACACCACTAATTTCACTTTCATAGCCAATTTATTTTATCCCTAGACTATGCCTCTACATGTTTTGCAATGGATGAGAAAACATTAGCACTCATATTGTGTTAATATGGCAAATATAATTGTTCTTCACTTAGTGCACACTGCTGGTTCTAATTAGTGTACAAGCCAGTGACGCTCATCATGTATATGAGAAGATTAGAACCAGTTTAAAACCACTAACTTCAAAAGCGCATAACTCCATTAATTTAACAGCAATTCTAAAATGGAAACCCCCTTTTTGCATGCTTTTCCACCACCTATCAAATGGTGCAGAGAATGTCGGGTAACTTAAGGGTTCCTTTAAGCAGCCACGGAATATTTGGTTTATGTTGCTGCGATTTAAAAAATAATGTAAACACAATAACTAATACATTACAATCTATTAATATTTTCTCTGTGAATGAAACATGGCATTTTAAGCCTTTGTTTTAGTGCATTATTCATTTGTGAGTTAAGTTATTGAACTGAGCTCAATCTTACATTAATTATGAATACACGTGAGGATATAAATGTCTGAAGGTGTAATCTATTTTAGCTAAACAGAAATACATATTTAATAAAATATGTTTTTTATGTTCTTCTGGGAAGGAATATTTTTGAGAACAAATACTTTTGATCTCCAATAGCGAGTGTAGAGATGAAAATGTAATATTAGTTCAGAAGCAAGGCCAGATCTCATATTCACACACTTTTCAGTCTGATAACAAATGACTGAATAAAACAGTCCTGAGGTGAGGATTCTACTTTATAAACTGACCTAGGCAGATTAAATAGAGAGATATTTTCTCACTGATAGTTCTATTGAGAGATTTCAGAATTTTCCAGAAACAAATTACTTCCCTCTATCCCTGAAGGTTTTGACATAGCTTTTGTATATGTGAAAATAATCGGGAAAGAACACATTTTTTAAAGGGACTCATTAGGCGTTTCTTTTTTTGTTTATATATAAAACTGACTTAATTAATTTTATTCTCCTCCATGTAATTGTCATTTAAAACATATGCTTTACCCCAGAGTAATAGATTATCCCCTTCTGGAACCTCTCCCTTTATTTCTTATATATATATATATATATATATATATATATATATATATATATATATATGTATATATATATACTATATTTATACAGTAAAAGCCCCGTTACGACCCTTAAAACACCCAAAAGCCCTCAAACTGCATTCAAAAAGGCATTAGCACCTAAACTGGGCCATTTAGGTCCAGAAAAAATAATTAGGCAAAAAGTTAGCTTTTTTTTTTGCAGTCTCGAACTCAGGGCAGTGCCGGAGAGTGTCGGTTATGCCGGTTTAGCAGGAGTTTTTTGAAAATGCCTGTTGCTTGAGAGTCGCGGTTAGTTGGGTGCCGGATAACCAGGATTCTACTGTGTGTGTGTGTATATATATATATATATATATATATATATATATGTATGCATGTATGTATATGTATGTTTGTACATTTTGTTTTCACATTTGAACATCTAAAAACAAGTTAAACTTGTTTCATGGCCAGAATTCTGAGAAATGCAGTTATTACACTGCATTCTGGGAACCTTGGGAGGGACATGCAAATGTGACCACAATGTCTTTACTCTTGCAATCCATAACCATATTAAACATGGCTTCCCTTAAGCATTTGCCTGCTGTATAAAACAGCTTTGAGCAAAGCTAGGGTTGGATTATACACACATAATCCCACCACGTACAGCTGTTTCAAGGTTATCTCATCGGCATGGGGCCGGTTCCATAGCTTGTGTAGTGGATATTTTGAGGCGGTAGTTTACCACAACAATCAATTAATTTATGGTGGGCAAAAGAGCAATATAAGCTCTCCACCGTACAGTAGTATCACAAATAAATACTACATTTGTGTTCTTCTTAAACAAGATAAAAAACGTATTTTATGCCCAGCAAAATAATTCCCAGCACTACCATGGTGTTTATATTACAAGATAATACTCAAATTAATATTTCTTAATCTTGAAACCAGGTGAAGCCCCCCGGGTGTGACAGTAGGTCACAGCTGTGAAGCATGGCATTCTACATTACAGAATACAAAGAAAGGAAGGTTCTAGAATATGTGAGTTTGTCACTCTTGAGGCTTCTTAGTGAAGTGCAAATTTTATATCACCATTACATTGAGGATGATACAATTAATAAAGTCACCATTTATATAAAACAAAAAAATGACATAAAATAATTTTATAAAAACTGTCAATCCCATTATGAGATTGATCGTCAGTACCAGTGAGGTAATTAATGTGCAGAAATGTTTAGTACAGACACTTGAAAGATGGTTTAAATATATCCATGCCTTTCTGTATTGTAATATCTCTATGTAATAGGAGCTGTTTACTTAGCCCAATGAGAAAATCTAAAATATAGAAAATAAAGTTGAATTTATCTGTATAATTTCATGTCAAACTGTGAGTCTCATCCATTTTAACTGAAGCTATTTTTTTGTTACTGGTTGCTGATAATTTGAGTACTTATCAGTGCAAAAACGAAGGATATTGCTGAGTTTCTATTACTATAGTATTTATGGGTTACTAAAGCCCCATTCTCAACACTCTCAATATATAATAGTGGATACAGTTAGATGTAATATCTTCATGTGTTCATGGGGAACTAAATTGTACAGATTTCCTGTCTCGCTAGAAACTACAACACAAACTATAACAATAACTATCCCAAAAAACCTATCAATTACTTTATAACTGTTACATGCTTGAACGCCCTCGTTCTCTAACTCCCTAAAATTGCAAGAGCATAAGGTGTTCTCTGCTCAAGTCGGAACATTACTGACATTTCCCAGAGAACAAAACCAAATAACTGTTTTCATATTACTCTGAAAACAATCTGTATGGATTCATTGACTTTGCTTTACAAGATGTTGTAGCATGTGGAGTACAAATACTATAACTAAAATGAATACGCAAAGAGCCAAATAGAAACATAAAGTTATGTAAAAACAATTGTGGCTGATGTGATTATTAGCAATGTAACTTTAGATATCAAATGATGTATAAATCTTTAGTAATACTAAGCAAAAATCAAACTTAGACGCCAACACCTCCTAGTAAAGCCTGTTTATATGACTCCAAAAAACTCATAATAGTAGAGTGTGCGTGTATGTGTATATATATATATATATATATATATATATATATATATATACAAATAAAAAATGACTCAAAAACTCTCATACACTCCTAGCACCCGAAGAAAACATTCCTATAATTGCAGACATTATAATATGTAATTTCCAAAGTTTGTTGCTCTTACCTATCATTTATTTTGTTCTGCCACATATTCTGTAATTGGCTTGCTTGAAATGTGTGCAAATGTTCATTACATTCCTGTTTTTACTTGCCTCATCCGACATCTTTGTTTTGATGACATGCTATACAGTTGGATAACAACCAGTTTAAACTAAGGTTTAAAAACTAGCCTTTTCTAAACTAATAATTGTATAATGTTTCTCTTTTGAGGCATACTATGCAAATTAGGGGCCCAGTAGGGTAATTAGTAATAAGGTGTGCTTAATTAATGCCAGAGAGTAGGGCAGATCATTTTGGCAACAGACGTTCTGGGTGGGGCTCTCGACCTCCCCCTTCAACATCTGCTATGCATCCAGGCAGCAGGAATACCAAAGGGGAATGATATGGGTGCCAAGAGCAAGGGCATATGCTCAGGGATTGCCCTCAATGACCCTCTAGACAAGTGGAGATCTCTGCTAGACCAGTGCGTTGGACCTAGCCACAGGGCACTCCAACACAGGTCAGCCAGAGCCAGAAGCAGCTGAGCGGTGTGACCACCTCCACACTCTCCAGAGGGAACAGAAGTACCACGAGGGACAGCATTTGCAACCTGTTTGGGTACAAGGGCGTAAGGCGACTGGCTTCAGGGATTCAGGATACGCAGTTTCGGTCGTACACCCTGATTTTGTTTTACATTCTGCAAAATGACCGAAAGACATGATGGTGATGGTCACCTCATAAGATGGAGCTTGACATTGCAGACATTTAACTTTACTGTGCAACATCGAAGGGGCAAGCTGCATCAGAATTCAGATGGGCTGTCAAGACAGGATGATCTGTAGACCTCAGTGTAGATGAGGAGTCCTCAAATCCAAAGAACTCCCCAAGCAACACTGGAAAAGAAAGCAGGAGGAGTTGTCATGTCTGTAGCATGCCAAGGCACCAGCTGTTCAATACCATACAGACTGATGCCCTCTAAGATAGGCTTATTGTGCCAGGGGAAAGGGGCCCACTGAGATGGGTTAACATTGGGGACATTGTGATTTGTGTGTTATTCCTTCTTATGCCTATTAAAAGCATGGGATAGTGGAAATTGCCTCGGTACCACTAGGTCCATACTATGGCACCCATGTTTATAGTTGGGGTGTGCGGAAGAACATGATAGGAGTAATGGGATGTATGTCTATATTGTCCTTATTAACCAGATTAGGGAGATAACTGATGCTGTACAGAGATAACTGGCTAAAAGTTTTTCCTGCTGTACAGAGGTAAAATGAACTGGGCACACCTGTGGGGAGAGGTTTGAGCAATAGGCTCTTATCATACCCCATTCAACATACAGGTTATCACACTTGCTCCTCCTACTTCTCATTGTTTTCCATGACTTTGTTTATTTCTTATCTCATACAAAATGCTCTGCTGCCTGTTCCACTTGTCATTTTACTAGCAGTAGAGATTTAGGAATGAGTGCTCTCATTATGTTAGATAAGACACTGCTTTAAACCATGGATGAGGCAAGTAAACATAGGCACCATGTAAAGAAGCATTGTCTAATTCAATTAAAATAACCATTATTTTCTTCTATTTCACATTCTCATTCCAAATACCAGCTTTTTTTAAATGCAAATAGTTTTTTTCAGTGTATTCATTATGCTATCAAATAAATATATTCTTTAGGAGTCAAGATTTATTTTGGGTCCGCTTATTTTCTCCGTCTTATTCTATTGTTGATCTTGGTCCTGAAGTCCATTTTTGGACCCTTGATTACCCCCTTTTTATTTTTTAATTTAGGCTCCTTATTCCTTGCCAAAATATTTTTCTGCCTAGCAATCCCAACCAACATGTTTTGTATATCTCCATTATGCAAAATGTTTCCATTGTTTTTATCAGTTCATGTAAATCATTATCATTTGCTTTGTGTGCCAGCACTGGCTTTTATCATGTATATTAGTACTGTAATTGTTGCTTGTAACCTAATGCTTGTTTTATATGAAATATTCTTGTAGCTGTCACGAGCAGAGCAGAGGATGAATAGGTTGGATCAATGCTATTGTGAGCGATCCTGTACTGTAAAAGGCAACATCTACAGAGAACTGGAATCCTGGACAGATGGCTGCAAGAAGTGTACATGCATGGTATGAACAGAATTACAAGACAAGTTTTCACTATGTCATGACATTTGTCATATGCCAATTTTTCTGTTATGCAGGTTTTAATTGGACATCTAGAGTGTATTCCCTAATGATATCTTAAATTAAGATCTTTCCAAAATTAAGTGGTTCATAAAATGCACAATTATGTTATTTTAAAGAAACTCTTCTTACTAGACTTGAATGTTTAAATTTAGTGTATTTAACAAATAGGATAAATATGTTGATTCGTAGTATTAGAAAAGTGGAGCTGAAACATTTACAATGTAACACCTTATTTTTAATAAACAGGCATATTACCTCCACTTTTTTAATATCACTTGTTCATAGTTTTTACCCTATTTGATAAATATACCATAGTGTATGACCATATCTTCATGGGTAAAATATTAAATTGATACAGGGATCTTTATTCAATTTTTTAGTATGTTTATAGTTGATGAGTATTGGAAAATTTAAGATGTAAAATAATAGTTACATTAGTTTAAAGTCTTTCTAAAATTACATTTTGAGACGCATGGGGTCTCATTCAATTTCTACGTTTTTGAGATCCTGATGCGCAAATGGTGATCGCAAGCTACGTTGCCATTCAATTGCCTTCCATTTGCGGGTTCCGATCGAGTAACATGCTGCGAGCTACGATTCCTAGCGATTTATTCAATCACAGCCTACTTTGCTCAAAGCCTTCGATCTCTCACGGTCGCAACAGTTGCGGCCGCAAAAACCCCTGATTCGCTATTCAATTGCTCCGATTACCCGTCTGTCAAGCCCATAAATGGCTAAACTCGAACCACAGGTTACTTGTCGCAAAGGGCTTATTTACAAATCGGAGCACTTGAAATGTAAATATAAAATCAATCCAGCACTGTAAATGATAGGGAACACAATGGTTGAGATTGGAATTAAAAGCACAACATTATCAAACTCGCACATCGCCAAAATATAATACCTTATTTCATGACCATTTTCCGTCAGAAGTCCTACAGGCTTTAACCTCCAAGCCTGTAGAACTATATTTCATTGAGGTCCTACAGGCTTGAATAACGAATTACGGGCTTGGAGGTCATTCATGCCCGTAGGACTTTGGACGGAAATTAAACATGAAATAAACTATTATATTTTGGCGATGTGCGAGCTTGAGAATGTTGTGCTTTTAATCCTAATGTTACCCATTGTGTTCCCCGTCATTTACAGTGCTTCACAGTGCTGGATTGAATTTATATTCGCATTCACAGTGCTCCGAGTTTGCGGGCTTGCAACACTAGTTACGGCCTTTCGGTTGTGATCATGTTCAAGCCCGCGAATGCTTACTGTCGATAGCATGGTTTACTATTAGCGGGAAGGGGGACTAACTTCTGAGCCCGGGCCAATTGAATAGCAGCATAAATGAGGAGGGAGGTTGAGGATGAGAGGTTGAGGAGGGGGGTTGAGGAGGGGGGTTGAGGTTGAGGATGGGGGGTTGAGGATAGAGGATGACGATGGGGGGTTGAGGAGGGGGGTTGAGGATGGGGGGGTTGAGGAGGGAGGATGAGGAAGGGAGGTTGAGGAGGGGGTTGAGGATGAGGAGGGAGGTTGAGGAGGGAGGTTGAGGATGAGGAGGGAGGTTGAGGATGAGGAGGGAGGTTAAGGATGAGGAGGGAGATTGAGGAGTGGGGTTGAGGAGGGTGATAAGGGAGGGGGGAAGAGACACAGGGAAGGGAGAGGTTGGAAGAGGCACAGGGAAGGGAGAGGGGAGAAGAGACACAGGGAAGGGAGAGGGGAGAAGAGAACGGGGAGAGAGGGGGACACAGAGGGCACAAGAGGGACACAGGGGGCAGCACATTTCCCACCCTCGGCTTATACTCGAGTCACTCATTTTACCCAGTATTTTGTGGTAAAATGGGTGCCTCGGCTTATACTCGGGTCGGCTTATACTCGAGTATATACAGTACAGAAGTCTCTGTTGACAACATATTGAGAGTACACCTGCACTATGACTAAACCAGTGACTTCACCAGTGATATAATATAATTAAACAAACTTTGAGGCATCCAGTGGTGGAAGACTAAAAGGATCAGACAACACGTAAAGATTCTAATACAAATTTCTGTGAATGTATTTTGACATACTGTAGCTGAGCATATATTGACCTTTATAACAATATTTGACTAAAAATCCTAGTAGACACCTCATAAAAAATAGACTAATTCTGGCTATTGAATATTCAATGTATTTAAAAGGTATTTGTAGAAAACATTTAATATCTCCAAATAAAAAATAAAAAAGACCAAAGTTTTATTTAAAAACAAAATTAATAAAAAATTCTTAAAAGACTACATTTATGTATGTGTACTTCAATGAAGCCGTGAGCTAAACCATGTAAGGTCACTCAGGTTATAGCATAGAGGTAAGGCAATTCTTGGTCCACTGGAGAAGGAACTGGCAACCCACTTCAGTATCTTTGCCAAGAAAACTGTATGGGTAAGCACAAGCAGAGACATAACAATATGGCACCAGAATATGAGCCCGTCAGATCAGAAGGTGCCTACCACATTACTGGGGAAGAGCAGAGTAGCACCAGATCTAATAAAGTGGTTGGGCTACTGTGGATGTGTCTGGAGGGTAAATGAAAGTCTACTGATGCAAAGAACAATTCAGCATAGGAACCTGGAACTTTAGAATTATGAACCAAGGCAAACTGGACGTGGTCAAAAATGAGATGACAAGATTAAACATTGATATCCTAGAAATTAGTGAATTCAAATGAACTGGAACGGGACATTTCATATCAGACAACCACCAGAAGTTCTATTGGGGTCAAGAATCCTGCAGAAGAAATGGAGTAGTCAACATAATCAAAGGGTGGCCAAAGAAGTGCTCCGTTACAACCCAATAATGACAGCATGATTTCAATTTGAATACAAGGCAAGCCATTTAATATCACAGTGATCCAAGTCTATGCTCCAACCACAGATGCTGAAGGGGTTGAAGTTGTCCAATTCTACAAGGATATTCAACATTTCCTAGATATAATGCCAAGAAAAGAGTTTACTCTCATCATAGAAGATTGGAATTCTAAAGTAGAGAACCAAAAAGATATCTGGAATTAACAGGCAGGTGTGGCCTTTTAGTACAAAATGAAGCAGGGCAGTATAATTTTCACATATATAGTTGTCGTAATTGCGAGTTTGTGTGTAATGCTCGCAAGTTGCGGGCCTTACACACAAACTTCCAATACTAAACGCACATTGCAATGCGCACTGGGAAGGGGAGGGAGATGGGGGGAGACACAGGGGGTGGGAGTAGACATGGAAGGAAGGAGACACAGAGGGGGAGGAGACTTGGGGAAGGCGACACGGGGAGAGGGGGGGATCGAGACATAGGAGAGGGGAGGAAAGAGACACAGGGGAGGGAAAGGGGGGAAAGAGACACAGCGGGGGAGAGACACAGCGGGGGAAAGACACAGGGGAGGCAGAGGGGGGAGAGACACAGGTAAGGCATAGGGGCGAGGAAGAGAGGGGGAGAGACATATGGGAGGGAGGGGGGAAGAGTCACAGGGATGGAGAGGGGGGAAAGAGACACAGGGGAGGGAGAGGGGGGAAGTGAAAACAGAGGAGGGAAAGGGGAGAAGAGACACAGGGGAGGGAGAGGGGGAGCAAGAGGGGGAGTGGGGAGGCAGAGGGGGGAAAGAGAAACAGAGGAGGGAAAGGGGGGAAGAGACACAGGGGAGGGAGAGGGGGAGAGAGACACAAGGGAGGGAGAGGGGGAGAGAGACACAGGGGAAGGAGAGGGGGAATGAGACACAGGGGAGGAATAGAGGGGGCAGACACAGGGGAGTGAGAGGGGGAAAGAGACACAGAGGAGGGAGAGAGGGGGGAAGAAGACACAGGGGAGGGAGATGGGGGAAGGAGACACAGAAGAGGGAGAGGGGGAAAAGAGACACAGGGGAGGGAGGGGGGAGAGACACAGGGGAGGGAGGGGGAGAGACACACGGGAGGGATAGGGGGAGAGACACACTGGAGGGATAGGGGAAAGAGGTAGAAGGGAGAGACACAAGGGAGGGAGGAGGAGAGACACAGGGGAGGAAAAAGACACACAGGAGGGAGATGGGGAAGGAGACACAGGGGAGGGTGATGGGGAAGGAGACACAGTGGAGGGAGATGGGGGAAGGAGACACAGGAGAGGGAGATGGGTAAGGAGGCACAGGAGAGTGAGATGGGGGAAGGAGACACAGGAGAGGGAGATGGGGAAGGAGACACACAGGGGGGAGATGGGGGAAGGTGACACACATGTGGGAGATGGGGGAAGGAGACACACAGGAGGTAGATGGGGGAAAGAGACACAGGAGAGGGAGATAGGGAAGGAGGCACAGGAGAGGGAGATGGGGGAAGGGAGACACAGGAGAGGGAGATGGGGGAAGGAGACACAGGAGAGGGAGATGGGGGAAGGAGACACAGGAGTGGGAAATGGGGGAAGGAGACACAGGGGAGGAAGATGGGGAAGGACAAAGGGGAGGGAGAGCAGGGAAGGACACAAGGGAGGGAGAGCGGGGGAAAGGAGACACAGGGGAGGGAGGGGGGGAGAGACACAGGGGAGGGAGGGGGAGAGACACACGGGAGGGATAGGGGGAGAGACACACTGGAGGGATAGGGGAAAGAGGTAGAAGGGAGAGACACAAGGGAGGGAGGAGGAGAGACACAGGGGAGGAAAAAGACACACAGGAGGGAGATGGGGAAGGAGACACAGGGGAGGGTGATGGGGAAGGAGACACAGTGGAGGGAGATGGGGGAAGGAGACACAGGAGAGGGAGATGGGTAAGGAGGCACAGGAGAGTGAGATGGGGGAAGGAGACACAGGAGAGGGAGATGGGGAAGGAGACACACAGGGGGGAGATGGGGGAAGGTGACACACATGTGGGAGATGGGGGAAGGAGACACACAGGAGGTAGATGGGGGAAAGAGACACAGGAGAGGGAGATAGGGAAGGAGGCACAGGAGAGGGAGATGGGGGAAGGGAGACACAGGAGAGGGAGATGGGGGAAGGAGACACAGGAGAGGGAGATGGGGGAAGGAGACACAGGAGTGGGAAATGGGGGAAGGAGACACAGGGGAGGAAGATGGGGAAGGACAAAGGGAGGGAGAGCGGGGGAAAAGAGACACAGGGGAGGGAGGGGGGAGAGACACAGGGGAGGGAGGGGGAGAGACACACGGGAGGGATAGGGGGAGAGACACACTGGAGGGATAGGGGAAAGAGGTAGAAGGGAGAGACACAAGGGAGGGAGGAGGAGAGACACAGGGGAGGAAAAAGACACACAGGAGGGAGATGGGGAAGGAGACACAGGGGAGGGTGATGGGGAAGGAGACACAGTGGAGGGAGATGGGGGAAGGAGACACAGGAGAGGGAGATGGGTAAGGAGGCACAGGAGAGTGAGATGGGGGAAGGAGACACAGGAGAGGGAGATGGGGAAGGAGACACACAGGGGGGAGATGGGGGAAGGTGACACACATGTGGGAGATGGGGGAAGGAGACACACAGGAGGTAGATGGGGGAAAGAGACACAGGAGAGGGAGATAGGGAAGGAGGCACAGGAGAGGGAGATGGGGGAAGGGAGACACAGGAGAGGGAGATGGGGGAAGGAGACACAGGAGAGGGAGATGGGGGAAGGAGACACAGGAGTGGGAAATGGGGGAAGGAGACACAGGGGAGGAAGATGGGGAAGGACAAAGGGGAGGGAGAGCAGGGAAGGACACAAGGGAGGGAGAGCGGGGGAAAGGAGACACAGGGGAGGGAGAAGGGGGGAGGAGACACAGGGGAGGAAGAAGGGGGGGAGACACAGGGAAGGGAGAGGGGGAAGAGACACAGGGGAGTAAGAGGAGGGGGGGAGACTCAGGGGAGTGAGGGGGGGGACAGAAAATAAAATATTATCTTGTCATTTGTGATGGGCAAGTGACTAGTGTCAGGAAAATTCTCTTAGTAAACACCTTCTTCCAACAGCCTCAGAGATGACTCTACACATGGACATCACCAGATGGAAAAATCCCATTGACTGTATACTTTGCAGCCAAAGATGCAGGAGCTCTATACAGTCAGCAAAAACAAGACCTGGAACTGACTTTGGCTCAGACCATGAGCTTCTCATTGCAAAGTTCAGAATAAAACTGAAAAAAATAGGGTAAATCATTAGATCGAGCATATGAAGTAAATAGTACCCCCCTGTGAATATGCATAGAAGATTGAATGCCTGAACTATGAGGCTTTGAAAGTAGCCATGGAAAGTAGAAAAGAGAAAGGCAGTGGAGATAGGAAAAGATTTGTCCAACTGAATGAAAAATTCCAGAGCATAGCAAGAAGAATCTAAGAGACATTCTATAATGAGCAATCTAAAGAGATAGAAGACAAAGAAACAGAATGGGAAGTCAAGAGATCTCTTCAAGAAAATGTTGAATCTCAATGGAATCTTGTCAAAGTGGGCCTGATAAAAGATAAAAATGGTACAAATTTAGCAGAAGCAGGTCAGACAAAGAAGAAGTATCAGGAATACACACACAATTTATACAGGAAGGACCTTCACAGTATTGGTAACCTCAATAGTTTTTCCAATGAGCTGGAGCCAGACATCATGGAGAGTAAATTGACATGTGCCCTACGAAGCCCTGCTAATAACAAGGTTGCCTCAGTTGATAGAATCCCAGCTGAACTACTCAGAATCTTAGAAGAAGATGCTGTGAATGTTTTATTTGCCAACAAATTCAGAAAATGCAATGTTGGCCAGTAGACTGTCTACATACTAATTCCCAAAAGGCAATGGCAAAGAGTTCTCCAATTATTGAACAATTGCTTTCATTAAACATTAAACATGCCAACGATATATGGACCGGGAACTAGCAGATGTGCAAGCCGGGTTTTGCAGAGGCACAAGAGATCAAATTGCCAATATTGATGGACAATAAAAAAAGCAAAGAAGGTCCAGAAAAAATTAATTACCTCTGTTTCATAGACTATTCTAAATCCTTTGGCTGTGTGGAACACAACAATATAACTTCTTAAAGAGATAGGGATAGCAGACCATGTCGTCCACCTCCAGAAGAATCTGCATGTCGACCAAGAAGCCAAGGTCGAACCAAAATTGAAGCAGCTGAATGGTTTAAGATTGGAAAAGAAGTGTGATGTGGTTGTATATTGTAACCTTAATTAAACAATGTATATGTGGTATACATCATGTGTAAGACCAGATTGTAAGAATGCAAAGCTAGAATTAAAGGTATTTGAAAGTTTGTTTTTTTCTGGATTATGAAGGCACCTGCAAGGAGAATCAGTAGTGTATGCAAACCATTTTTTTGCATGACAATTGCTAAAATAAACATTATTAACCTTGCCATAAAGTTTGCAAAATGTCTTCAGTTTTCTTGATTATGAGAAGGAACTCCCCTGAAAATCCAAGTTAAATTTGCATAAAATTCAAAATTTGTTGTGGCAATCAGTGGCAGCTACAACAGTGTAGCAGTGTATGAAGGTTCAGTCAAAGCATCATGGGATTTGAAGTTTTTTGTTCCCACCACACACCTCTCTCTTCCCCTGGAATAAAGCAGCTAGCAGCAAGTTGGCCTGCTGCTTAATGTTAAAAAGACAAAGATCGTGGCCAACAGCAATCTCAGTTCCTGGTATAGATAGGGAAGAAGTTTACTCACTGGGAAATATATTTGCATAATAAAATTTAAGAGGAAGTATATAGAAAAAGTGTATGACATACAGATTGCAAAAAATCTAAACTATGGTTTCTATGCTAATCCCTGTCTCAGAGCAAAGTTAAGCTCCCTAGCTATGTTAGTCACCCATCCCAGAAACATTGCAAGGGAACTGGTGTGAGTGACTGCGGCAAGTTAACACCAAAACACAATGCTAATAAAACTTTACGGATCACTTGCAAAAATAGGGCAGTACCAAAACTACAAAAAACTGAAGAAAAGACCATTCGCAAATGGTTTGAAAACATTTGCGGAATGCCGCAGCAGCAGTTAGAGACAGTATAACACCAAATAAACAATTGAAAATTATGAGTTCAACATTATTTGACACCCAACAGTCCAATATAAACATATGCGTAATTAACAAATCGGATATTTTACTATTATGTCCCATTTCATTATACATCAAGGGTAACACACAACCCAGTACGCAAGGGGTTAATACATATTAGGATATATATATTTATATATATTTATATATATATATATATATATATATATATATATATATATATATATTTATTTAAACACAATTATATATATAAAAGCTATAAATACAATTGTCATATATATTTCATTTACATAAATATACATAATAAAAATATATATATATATTTATATATATATGTGTGGTTTGCTGCGGTGCTTGTTCTCACTCATTAGAATAACCATGACATTCTCATTTCCTATTCATTCCTATAGTTTCAAACTACACCGCTCCATTAGCATGGAGGCCTATGATGGTAGAGAATGTATTAAAAAGCCCTAGTATGCATGTTCTCTCAAACCAAATATTCACCAGTCTGTGGCGGTCTTTGTGCCTGATGTATGAAAAAATGTAACAAGGAGTTCTCTAACACTTCAGTCTTTAGTACATATGGCCCAGTCGACTGCAAGAATATATATTACATTTATTCAAACATTAGATCTCTGATGTTCTGACATTTTCGCTATGTTCTAAATGCAATTGCATTATAATGGTGTTTTTTTGTTTTTGTTTACAGAATGGAACTGTTCAGTGTGAAACGCTTGTCTGTTCTCCACCAAACTGCCCAGATAACAGTGCACCTGCATATGTGCCTGGCAAATGCTGTAAAGAATGCCAACGTAAGTATGATTTCTGAACACTGCTGTAATACAATTATTTTATGGACGATATCAGTCCTTACACTGTTTTTAGTTCTCATAAATCGTTTTATTACATTTATAAAGAGCTTAGAGTCCAATGCACTTTACAGAATAACAAAAGCAGAGCAATTACAAGTGGGAAAAGATGAACAGATTGCTTGAAGGGCAGAGTACATAACTGTATTTGGGTTGGATGCTGATTAGTTGCAAAGAACCCAATGCTGGATTCATGTTGTTCTCTTGCCAAGGGACATGGTGGTCAAAGAGATAAGATGGGACTTCAGAGTTGTTTGTTGTTGTTTAATGGGATACTGTTTTATTGAAAATCAATAGCGTAAAAGTGAAAATGAGTCTTGGAAGGGGGTCAGTGTTAACTGTTGAGATGAATTGAAGAGTATGAAAGATCCTAGCTTGCCTAATACTGATAGATTTGAAACAACTGACGTTGGTCAAGGAGTGTGGAGGTTTGGTGACATGGAAACAAATATAATATTTTCAACTGGTTTTGCTAATGAAATGAGTACATACTAAATATATTTTAAAATAAATTCATAATTCTTTTAGAATGAAAAGCTGATATTAGATTATTTATCAATATAGTCCATACATTGTATGCTTCACACAAGGGAATTATTGGTACATTTTTAATATATGTGATTCAGAAGGTTTTCCTGACCATATCATTTACCAGTGATAAGATACGGCTTAAGTCTTCATGCTCCATTGGCTTACTCGGTTTTAATAGCACAAGTTGGTTTACATCAAAAGCTAAGTTGATATATATGGGAACATTTTAGCTGCATTGAAATATAGTTGTTTATAGATGAAGAGATGAGCTTTCACAATAAATGGAAGTAGACAATTTAAAAACTCTTTTTTTTATGTGAAAACAATGCTAAAATCATATTGAGAGAAAATCCTATTTTTTGTCTCTGTGTAGAAAGTTTTCATCATTCCTGAGTTAAGCACTTCCTGGTAACTTGGAAGCTGAGGGCATGTTCTTATCTACTGGACCATCTGGCAAGAAATGGGACAGCAATATTTGTTAAATTATTGGCACCTTTGGTGTTTAAAACCTTCCCCACATACTCAGAAGCAGACAGCGTACAAGTATAACTGCAAGCTCTGCTCTTGCAGGAATGTAATTGCCCCTTTTATGAATGCAATTTTAAATAACAGGAATCAAAATTTCAGTATAAATGCTTTTTGCTAATTATGATATTTATTATATTTTTTTCTGCCCATGTATTCTCTTAACCCTTTATTTGACCTTGATTAACTTTGGTGAACAAACACAAACTGAAATCATTTGCTTTATAAGTGCACTCCCAGACCAGAATACATTTCACATCTGACCTGTTTGTTTTAGTTTACTGGATGTTGTCCTACTGCTTGGTAAATTGAAGAAGTCTGATTGATAAGGCTCTTGGTAAATCTCACTAAAACTCTGCTCTTCCTTACAAATCTGCCAGGGAAGCTTAAGAAGTAAGACACACTAGCAATGAAACCAAAAGGCATTGCTTAGAAGTAAAGGGCATAAATTATTTAGGCTGGCAGCATATCCTATTTTTAGTCTTTTTCGAAAATGAATTTCACTGTGTGAAAGCTCACGGAAAGAAATGGAGTTTGAGATCACGTTGGTGGTTTATAGTTTTGTAAGCACTTGCATGTAGAATTGGAATGATTAAAAACTAAATAAAACATGTTATAGGTGTCATAAGGTAATTCAAAATGCCATGTTAGTGGTAAGGAACGTATGTGCTATTTTCATAGCTAAAGGTAAATGACAGCTCATCTGTGCATTACTAAGCTTTCAGCTTGTTGCTATGGAGTTTTAAAAAATCAGTGTGAGAAAAAATATAGCACAACCCACACAAAACTGTAGACCTGAAGCAATGTGAACTTTCCAGGTATTATCCCATACAATACGGAAAAAAAATTAAATGCATATAGTGAATTGAAATGTTTTTATTATAATCTCTGCCAATAGTCAAGCTATATTGAGACATCAATTGGCCATACAGTATATACTCTGCCCCATTAGACAGAGTATTGAAAAGGATGCTGCAAAAGTGCTTTCCTTTTTTAAATTGCTGCTGAATTAATGGAGTTAGAGGTCTTATAGGTAAGGTTGCATTAGCCAGATATTGGAATCTGTAGTGTTTTTTCCGCTCTGATAGCTGTGCAGAGTGGTAGTTCAGTGGTAGAGGCATGGCCGGATTACCCATTAGGCCAACTAGGAAGCTGCCCAGGGGCACTTCCCTTTTAGGGGCGCCCACTTCTAATAAAAATTGTTCCTGGTTTAAAAAAAATTAAATGTTGCAGTTCATCGACTTGGGGGTAACCAACTAGACAGTGACAACAGTAAAGGGAACTTACATGTACAGAAAAGGCAAAAATGGGTCATACCTTGCGTACTCACTCACACGGTCTCCTCCACTTGACTGCCTAGAGCAGGGGTCACCAAACTTGGTCCTGGAGGGCCGACCCAGGCCTGGATTTGTGGATATCCTTGCTGCAAACAGGTGAGTCAATCAGGATGGCTAAAGAAACAAGATTCTCACCTGTTTGCAGCAAGGATATCCACAAATCCAGGCCTGGGTCGGCCCTCCAGGACCGAGTTTGGTGACCCCTGGCCTAGAGGCTCCAAAAAGGTAGATACAGCCCTGGGTAGAGGTTTAATGTACCTGCAGTGTAAGTGGTCCTTCAATCAATTCCAGATGTGCCCTTTTTGCCTTAATAAGTTAATCAAGTTGGAGACATGTATTGTTATGGGTTGTAGAATATTTAAATGCCTCTTGTCCTTCCTGGAAATTGGTGTGTGTAAAAATAAAATAAGGCTGGTCCAGTGGTATATTTTTACCTTGGCCTGTGGCAAACACATTTTTAAGAGAACAGCATTCTACTCAAGTAGTTGGCACAATGATGTGGAATAATGTGTGATTATTTAATTCCCTTGATGGTCTGATCACAAGTAGCAATTTATTTGCAATGTGGACAAGCCTTATTTTCTGTGCAGCTATTTTTGGGAAGTTGTAAAAGCCTATACAAGCAATACATAAATGTGGATAATGAACAAAATATTAAATATTGCTCAATTTTAAACAGCTTTCCCATATGATTTTCCAAGCATCTATGTTTTCACATTTCAATATTTATTACCAGGGTTCAATGAGTAAGAATGAAAAGTGGAATAGAAAGAGAAAAGTGAGACATGAAAGTATATTGTAAAGTTAAAGGAAAGTGAGGCATAAAACAAGGAGGGATGTGGCCTAGAGGGAGATATTGGAATAAGGGTAAAATAATGAAGGATTGAGGTAAAAAATATGTGAGGGTGTTTTTGTTGCTGCCCCATTATCTCTAATTAAACTAGGCTATGTCCTTGGTGGCCTTTTTGGGTAACATGGCCCTGAACATATATATCCAGTGCTTTGTGTATATAGTTTTTAAGAATGGCCTATGATAGATATGGCACAAGATACAGAGTTGATAGTTAATGGAGTATTATCATAGTTTTGATGGGAATATGTTTAAAGTGGAAAATAAAAAGGAAATATATATGCTATGCATGCCACGCCATCACTTCCATATGTTCATTTCATCTCTAACTTTGAGTTATATTTTAGTATTCAGTTTAATTGTTTAAAATTCAACAAACATTGTAATTTGAACTTTAAATGTCAACATACTACTGTTCTTTTATGTGAAAACCATCTGCAAAAATGTAATGCAAGATTATGGATAATTCATTATAAAAGCACAGTAAAGCACAGGAATGTGCCCAGTGACAATAATAATAATTGACAATAAAATTCTGATTATTCCTAGTGCATTCTAGAATAGCAGTCTGTTGAAGATGGAAACATCTGTTCCAAATTTAGAATTAAGATGTAAACAATATCTTATAATTGTAATAAACAGATTTGTTGTAGTCTATAAATATGTAGTATAATCAACTTTCAATATCAAATCTACACTATTTTTTTTATTTATTTTTTTGCATGTTGAATATTTCAGCTGCAGGGGTTTGCATCATTGGTCCAAGAGTGTCAAACACGTGAAAGAAAGTGCTCAAAGCTTGGGCTTTGTCTGGCACCCCAAGACCTACATTGTTTAGCTTTATGTGTAGCAATTGGATCAATAATCATTATTTATGTAAAATTTGTTGTTCATTTTCTTTAATTTGTATAGAGAATTTTCAAACAATAAAAGCATCAATACTTATAAAGTTTAAACTTAAAATATTTTTTCTTAAAAACCTTGTTCCCAAAATGCAACTACCAATTAAACAAGACATTTGCATGAATGCCATAAGATTATAATTCAGTATTGGGAACAATGGATTCAGGGAGGCTCATTTTGCATTTATGATTTTTAGAAATCATTTGCCTGTTTTTCTGTAGTATTTTATTTTATCTTACTTTCTGGCTTCTTATTTCAAAGATTAAATATTTCAGTTAGAATGGACAGGCAGAAACGGAGTGAAACCTAATGCTTGACTGGCAGATGAGCACATCTAAATATATGCAAATATACATAATTATTTGACAGGAAAATAATTAGAACTGTTAACTAATTCACAATGACTATTTTAAACATGAAGCCTCTACCAAGGTATGATGGAACTGTCAAAAGGCCACTGAACTCACTATCATGGAGTGAAAGAGCACAAGATGGTATGTCAAAATGATCTATATTTTTAATAACACTAATAAGAGCTAAAGAATCTTACATTTTAAATATTTGTTTACATGCAGTCTATTCTGCAAACTGGCTGTTGCATTAGTAATTAGCAGAGTGCAGATTGCAGCGGGTGGCGTGTAAGGCTCTATGGGAGAATGCTGTGATTGATAGCAAAGCTTCCTCTTCGACTCGGGTTACTGACCAGTTAACTCATAGCTTTCCTGAATGACGCACACATAGATGTTGTAAGGGTTATGTTTTTTTTTGCTCAAATTCTAGAGAGGGAAGAGTGCAGAAACCTGAATTTTCTGCTTGTAAGGAAAGAAATAAACCAATTACAAGTTCTGTCTTTGATGTAAATAGCATATCATGAATAGTTCATGTGAGCAACATAAGCACAATATAAAAATGTCAATATGAATGTGACATGGAAATACTTTTAATTATTTGTTGTTATAAATATCAAAATAAGTACCATGTCAATATCTTAAAATAGAAAGATAGATTTTAATATATATATATATGTATATTATAACAGTTTATTTTTAGGTTCTAATCATGAAATCTGTTTAAGCGCCCCCAAGGAAATTAGAGTTTACAGTTTGGTGGCTTGCAACTTTTATTTGGCAGAAATATTAACACATTCTGCTTTTAGCAGATCTTCACTGTGATGTGGTATAAATATTGCTGAATTAAGTGGCACTTTAATGTCACAACTTGCAGTGCAGCATCAGCACTATAGTATGACTCTGTGTGGAGTATACTTGCATTACAGAAATATTGGAAAGGTCCTAAAATATAAGAACACCATGATTAATAAACCAATATTTTTACTGAAAGTGTTTTCTTTTTACTAGAATCTTTGTGTTACTAATTGTGAAAAAAAGTCTGGTAAGGAGCAAAGACGCTGTGTTTATGCATAGGCCACCAGAGTGTGTCAATTCGTTCACGCTGTCTAGATAGATAAATAGATCGATAAATAGATCGATAGATAGATAGATAGATAGATAGATAGATAGATAGATCGATAGATAGATAGATAGATAGATAGATAGATAGATAGATAGATAGATAGATAGATAGATCGGTAGATAGATAGATAGAAAAATATCAGGATCATGAATGTAATGATTTAAATACTAGATTACTTGTCCACTGTAATCCTTTTCTGGGATTTGGGATCAGTTATATATTTATACGTGGTTTTAATAATTGGTCCCTCTACTATTATCTAGTGGAATTTGAGATAATTTATTTTAATGGTACTTAATAAAGGTTGTTTTTTAATAGCTCATGTACTCCTAGATTTTTTCATATAAAATATGTAGCTATAGGATACTATTTATTTTTGGTGGCCATATAATACATTACTTAATACATACCTATAGAAATTAATAAAGTTAATATCACAAATTTCATATTTTATTTATTATAAATGTGTCAGCTGTTGTACTTTTACATGTCCAAATAACAATAAAACTGTGTTGTTCTAAGGTTGACTTATCATGGAGGATTAAAAGGTCCCTCCTTAAGAAATGTCCCACATACAATATTATAGGATTTATAGAGATTATCTCATGTTATATAAAATAACAGTTTGTGTCAACGAGAAACAAAATGCTTTCGCCACTTGCATATCATATTATACCACTTCTAATATTGTTTAAATTCTTGCATGTGATGGAAGCAAACTAACCATAAGTAGAACTTTGGATTCCATAACATACATGTATGGAATAAATATGACAAGCACTGAGAGAACAAATATTCATAAGAATATCTATACATATATTAAAACCTATTAAAGGGACCTTTGAGCAATTGTTTATAGAGATATAGAGATAATAGTGACATGCTGTATATGTGTATGTGTATATATACAGTGAGGGGAAAGAGTATTTGATCCCCTGCTGATTTTGAACGTTTGTCCATTGACAAAGAAATGATCAGTCTATCATTTTATTGGTAGGTGTATTTTAACAGTGAGAGACAGAATAACAAAAAAAAAAACAACCAAAAAAAAGAAGAAAATTGCAATTTAAAAAAGTTATAAATTGATTTGCAGGTCAATCAGTAAAATAAGTATTTGATCCCCTATTAATCAGCAAGATTTCTGGCTCCCAGGTGTCTTTTATACAGGTAACAAGCTGAGATTGGGAGCACTCTTGTTACCTGTATAAAAGACACCTGTCTACAGAAGCAATCAATCAGATTCTCCATGACCAAAGAGCTGTCCAAGCATGTCAGGGACAAGAATGTAGACCTACACAAGGCTGGAATGGGCTACAAGACCAGCGCCAAGCAGCTTGGTGAGAAGGTGACAACAGTTTCTGTGATTATTCGCAAATGGAAGAAACACAAAATAACTGCCAGTCTCCCTCTGTCTGATGGTCCATGCAAGATCTCACCTCGTGGAGTTTCAATGATCATGGGAACGGTGAGGAATCAGCCCAGAACTACACGGGAGGATCAGGTTATTGATCTCAAGGCAGCTGGGACCATAGTCACCAAGAAAACAATTGGTAACACACTACACCATGAAGGATGGAAATCCTGCAGCGCCCGCAAGGTCCCCCTGCTCAGGAAAGCACATGTACAGGCCCGTCTAAAGTTTGTCAATGAACATCTGCATGATTCAGAGGAGAACTGGGTGAAAGTGTTGATGAGACCAAAATCTAGCTCTTTGGCATCAACTCGCTGTGTTTGGAGGAGGAATGCTGCCTATAGCTCCAAGAACACCATCCCCACAGTCAAACATGGTGGTGGAAACATTATGCTTTGGGGGTGTTGTGGCTTAAGAAGAAGTACATTAATGTCATGGAGTGGCCTAGTCAGTATCCAGACTTTAAGCCCATAGAAAATCTGTGGAGGGAGCTGAAGGTTCGAGTTGCCAAACATCAGCCTCAAAACCTTAATGACTTGGAGAGGATCTGCAAAGAGGAGTGGGACAAAAACCCTCCTGACGTGTGCAAACCTAATGGCCAACTACAAGAAACGTCTGACCTCTGTGATTGCCAACAAGGGTTTTGCCACCAAGTACTTAGTCGAAGGGGTCAAAAACTTATTTCACTCATAGACCTGCAAATCAATTTATAACTTTTTTGACATGCGTTTTTCTTGTTTTTTTTGTTTTTGTTTTTCTGTCTCTCACTGTTAAAATACACCTACCATTAAAATGATAGACTGATCATTTATTTGTCAGTGGATAAACATTCAAAATCAGTAGGTGATCAAATACTTTTTCCCCTCATTGTATGTATGAATGTATGTATGTGTATATATATATATGTATGTGTATAAATAAATATATATATATATATATATATATATATATATATATATATATATATATACACACATACCATGTCACTATTAACTGTCCTCTCCCCCTGTGAGTGTGTCCTTTAATTTAGTGTAGCCAGGTCACAGATGAGTACGACTGCAGCATTCAGGGAACCATTCCTGGATAAATGGAGTGGCTCCTGAAGCTGACAAGCTGTAAATGAGGTATATATGTTTCATGATTATTACATTGAGGCTAAATAAACATAGTTAGAATATTTACATATAAAATAAAAAATCACTTAAGTGTCCCTTTAATTTTCTTATTGAGCTTTCCCTGATATATATTTTAAATATTGTTCATTTCTGCCATAATTTGCACATCTATCCCATTCAAATTCAAAAAGGTTACATATTTGTTCCCGGTTTAGAGACCTGACCATTCCTAATGGACACAATAACTTGGTCCAACACTGTTTTTCCTACACTAATCTATCAATTTGGGCTGCATACTCAAAATTGATCCATAGAACACCATTGTTTTTCCCAAGTAAAGAAATAATGCCTCATTAAGAACCAGAACCTAAAAATATCCGCTGGTCCTAAAATCACAAGTATGATCTCAATGCCCCTTTCCAGGACACTACAAAACTTGCCACAAAGATAAACTCTTTGGAGTAACTGGCCACAAAAAAAAAAAGGTTCCACTGAATATGGTTTCTGAAGCAATGCTGATGAACAAGGTTTATAAAGATAAAAAAGCTTTTAGTAGCAAAAACTGTGAACACAAGACAAAGAGAATTAGAGCATGAATCCTACATTACATATTGGCAGTCCTCCAATCTGAAATTGTCTTTGTTTTAAATAGGATGACGTGTGCAATTGGCCAAGACTTTACAGGACGTGTTTTGCTTTAATATGTATTTTTCAATGAAAATAGAGTACATCGTATACTAGGAAAACAATCACAATAACTTGATGTATAAATCAGCTTTGCTAACATAAAAAGTAGATGTTCTTTAGAAAAAAATATGTATTATATGCTAGGGAAAACTGAACTAACTTACTTAGTTCATATATCTTTATGCCAATTAAAATTGACTTTGTAAAGTTGAGAAACTTGTCTGGTATTTATAATGAGCAATATTATTTATTGGTATATTTCCAAAACCAGTTCATTGAATTATTCAGACTATGTTCCTCCTTAATATATTCTTCCATGTATTATTTTGATTTTGGGAACAATTTCTTACTGTAAATATCAACTCATCTTTTTTTTAAATATAATTTTAAGCTAGTAACATTGGTTTACCTGCCACCAACTTATACTTGAGCAAAACTATTATTATCATTTCCCTTTATTTAAAAAAAAAAAAAAAGTACAACATTTTGATTTTGAATTAAAATGGCAATGGCACAATGTAGGAATGTAAATAATATAGAACTGCTAATTCATTAGGTTGCTATCAGATCTCCGCAATTTATGCTAACACTTTTAGTCACATTACACGACTATTTAAAACCTAAAATATTTATTCTGAAATTTATATATTTATTTAATCTAAAAAGTTCTGTTGGGTCTTATGTAAATCAAACTGCTTATAGAATTTGATAATTACAGTGCATTTAAATACATGTATTCTCCTAGACTACTGCACATTATGTATTGAATTTCTTTATTGATTTATATCTTCAAATTTATAACCACTGAAACTCAGAGGGAAAATATAACTAAAATATTATATTAAATAGTAACCTATACAGGAGTTCCGTGGTGGACCAGTGGTTAGGACTTGGTGCATTAACTGCTGCGACCTGGGTTCTATTCCAGTCAGGGAACCAAAAGGTCACACCACCCTAAAGCCAAGTAGGGTTGGATTGGAGACTACCTAGGACTACCGGGAGTTTTATGCTGTGGCCCATTGGAGAAGGAGCTGGCAACCCACTCTAGTATCTCTGACATGAATACAAAGTGGATCAGCGTGACCATGGACATAAAGATGTGCCTGGTGTGTTATGGTCCATGAGATCACTGAGAGCCGGAAACGACTGAACGTCACAAAAATAAAAAACTATACAGATAGATTATTAACTCTCCTTTTTTTGTAGGTACTGCATTTTATATGCTATTTTATATGCTATAACATTTATTACATCACCACTATTATGTGATATCTAGATAATAAAAATAATTTGGGAAATATTGTCATAAAAACAACAAAGTGATATATAATCAGACATGGAGGCTCTCATAGTTGTGGCTGTAGTTGTAACGCTGTAGATACAGTGCCTTGCAAAAGTATTCACCCCCTTGGCATTTTTCGTGTTTTGTTGCCTCAAAACCTGGAATTAACATGGATTGTTCAAGTATTTGCATCATTTAATTTACAGAACATGTCCACAACTTTGAAGATTTTTATTTTATTTTATTGTGAAGCAAACAACAAATAGGACAAAATAACAGAAAAAGTCAATGTGCATAACTATTCACCCCCCGAAAAGTAAATACTTTGTAGAGCCACCTTTTGCGGCAATCACAGCTCCAAGTCGCTTTGAATAAGTCTCTATGAGCTTGCCACATCTTACCACTGAGATTTTTGCCCATTCCTACTTGCAAAACTGCTCCAGCTCCTTCAAGTTGGATGGTTTGTGCTTGTCAACAGTAATCTTTAAGTCTGACCACAGATTGTCTATTGGATTGAGGTCTGGGCTTTGACTAGGCCATTCCAACTCATTTACATGTTTCCCCTTAAACCACTCAAGTGTTGCTTTAGCAGTGTGTTTGGGGTCATTGTCCTGCTGGAAGATGAACCTCTGTCCTAGCCTCAAATCACGCACAGAGTGATACAGGTTTTGCTCAAGAATATCCTTGTATTTAGCACCATCCATCTTTCCCTCAACTCTGACCAGTTTCCCAGTCCCGGCTGCTAAAAATCATCCCCACAGCATGATGCTGCCACCCCCATGTTTCACTATGGGGATGGTGTTCTTTGGGTGATGTGATGTGTTGGGTTTGCGCCAGACATAGCGTTTTCTTTCATGGACGAAAAGTTCAATTGTAGCCTCATCAGACCAGAGCACCTTCCTCAATACATCTTGGGAGTCTCCCACATGCCTTTTCGCAAACTCAAAATGTGCCATTTTGTTTTTTGCTGAAAGTAATGGCTTTCTTCTGCACACTCTGCCATAAAGCACAACTTTTTGGAGCATACAGCTTATTGTCGTCCTATGTAGAGATACTCCAGTCTCTTCTGTAGAATTCTGCAGCTCCTCCAGGTTTACCTTAGGTCTCTGTGCTGCCTCTCTGATTAATGCCCTCCTTGCTCGGTCCATGAGTTTTGGTGGGCGGCCGTCTCTTGGCAGGTTTGCTTTTGTGCCATGTTCTTTCCATTTGGTTATGATAGATTTGATGGTGCTCCTGTGGATCATTAAATATTTGGATAATTTTTTAGAACCTAAACCTGACTTGTACTTCTAAACAACGTTGTCCCTTACTTATTTGGAGAGATCCTTGGTTTTCATGGCAGTGTTTGGTTAGTGGTGCCTCTTGCTCAGATGTTGCAGCCCCTGGGATCTTTCAAAAAAGGTGTGTGCATATGTAATGACAGATCATGTGATACTAAGATTGCACACAGGTGGACAAAATTTCAGCAATTATTTGACTTCTGAAGGTAATTGCTTGCACCGGAGCTTTTTATGGGCTTCATAACAAAGGGGTGAATACATACGCACATGCACATTTTCTGTTTTCTATTTCTAAAAAATAGTTTTATGCATATATTTTTCTCATTTCACTTCACCAACTTAGACTATTGTGTTCTGATCCATCACATAAAATCCAGATTAACAAAACATTGAACTTAAGGCTGTAATGTAACAAAATAGGTAAAAAGTCAAGGGGGGTGAATACTTTTGCAAGGCACTGTCGGTTCCAGCCGCTATAAGTGTTTATGCGAAACAGCGATAAACGGGCAGTTTAACATGGGGAAGATAGGGATAGGGAAACGACTTAAAAAAAAATACCACAGCACAAATAGAGATTTCATTTTTTTTCTGTATCTCAACAAATACTTAATAAATAAACAAATTTTAAAGTGACAGAACACACACAAAAAAGTGCACTTTAAGTGGATGATGTGGAAGGCTCATGTTCCACCCGGGCTTTTTTTACAGTAAATTGGTCCATGGACATCTGCTTTCTCTCTTTTTTTTGAGCCCATCCAGCAGATTCTGGTAGCAGGACAATGAGGCATGAATGCTGCGTCTGACATTCCTGTACCGCACAGTGTCAGGATCATTAGCCACAATCTCAGCCATTGCATCATGGATGGTATGCAGGTTCTTGGCTAGGAGCTCTGTGGTCAGTTCCCTGGGATCCTCTGTGTCGGAGTCATTGCTGTCTGCAACTTCCTCAATTTCCTGCTCAGCCAGCTGTTGGAGGTCTTCATTTGTCAGGCTCTCGCCGAAGCCTGGACCAACTCTTCAATGTCCTGGGCGTCTGCATCCCCCAGTTCAGCAGTGGTAATAAGGCCTGCAATCTCCGCTATGATGGGGACTTCAGGTTGCACATCCGCGCAGAGCTCTGGCAAAGATCTTCCACCAGACACCTTTCAGACACTGCTGTGTCACTTCCTTCCAGGACAGATCAATGTTGGTTACTGCCTGCATGATGTTGTATTTCTTACAGAAATCCAACATTGATTGCTTGTCCTGGCTGCCCGTCTGGTTGATGAGCTGGCGGAATGTGTGGCGGAGATAGTAGGCCTTGAAGGTGGCTATCACACCCTGATCCATTGGCTGATTCAACTAAATAGTGTTGGGCAGCAGGAACACCACTTCTACTGGGATGCAGCTGTCCGGCTCAGCCAAATTGTTAGGATGGCTAGGAGCATTATCCATCAAGATGAGAGCATTTGGCTCAAGGCCTTTGCGCCTACAGTAGCGCTTCACTGATGGGCAGAAATGATCCGAGAACCACTCCTTAAATATGTCACGGGTGATCCAGGCCTTTTTGTTGGATTGCCAGATGACTGGCAAACTGCACTAACTGCATTTAGGTATGCCCTTCATTGCTCTTGGAGTGTGGGAGTTGTACACCAGCAATTACTTTATCTTAAAGTCACCGCTGGCGTTCGCTCCCACAAGAAGGGTCAGCAGGACCTTGGCCGCTGGAAGCCCTGTGCCCAGCGCCTTGAAGAGACTGGTCTCGTCCACATTAAAGATTAGATCAGGAGGGTAACTGCCTCTCTCCACAATTTCCCTCAATTTTGCCGGAAAGGCCTCTGCAGCCTCGGTGTCAGCGCTCGCCGCTTCCCCTGGGATCTTTATTACACAGGTTGTTCCTCTTCCTGAAGCGGTCAAACCAACCCCTACTGGCTGCGAAGCTCTCCATCTCATCTGGTATTTGGGCCTGGATATGGCTGTAGATACCCCTGGCCTTTTCCCTAATTATAGCCTGGCTCAGGGGCATGTTGCGCTCCACTTCATCGTCAATCCAGATGAACAGTCTCTCCTCCTCCAAGGCGTAGCATCTGTTTTGCGATATCTTTTTGGCGGAAGACAAAGTTCTGGTAGTGGCTGATGATTTTACCTTCTCCTTATTCTTAAGGATGGTGCGAATGGTGGAGGTTTCCAGTTTAAGGTCCGCTCCAATGTCCACTTGGCGTTCCCCTTTATCCAAGCTGTCCAGCACCTCAACTTCACATCCAGTGGGATGCTCTGCCGCTTTAGCTTGGCCTGATCCTCCATGGCCTTAGACATGTGTAAAACAGTACGAAAAATACAATTAATGAGGATTTTATGAATTAATACTTAGCCTCCGATTGCAGATTATGTGTAACTTCCATGTTTTACTCATTTACTATTGGCTGTGTCTAAGAAGTAAATTATGGAATTCCTTAAATATTGTCAGATCATATGATCCCACCCCCTGAAATCCTACTTAAAAATGCAGGGTTTATGTGTTTAGTCTTAAGGAGGTAAAATGTGGGCTTGAGTCAATAGAATACTTCTAAACATTTAGAGAAACAAACACCCACAGCCAAAATTACCAGTTTGAGTCACTTACGGGCTTCTAATAGAATATGGGCCTTAGTTACATTTTAAATTAAGTTTTCTTTTTTGCATATAAGAGGGCATGTGTTAGTGTGTCCCAATATGTTTTATTTTTTCAAATGAGGGGCCCAATGCAGATCAGTTGCCCTTTTGGAGGACTGTCCTTGTCAGCCAATGTGCAATAATACAAGTATGTAAGTAATACCTGCCTCCTATTGAGACCTACAAACTACAGTAAACTCTGTGCACAAATGAACTCTTTCAATATCTAAATGTGCTTCTTTAAATTCATAAAAATGTGCTCCATTTATGTTATGAGCCATTATAGAAATATTTATATAAATTATAGCAAGTGGATTAAAAAAAAAAAAAAATAATCAATTCCCTCCTGATCCCAGACACCGGCGACCGGACTTCTCCCTGGATCAGTACTGCCTCTCTAATTATCCATGATAACCCTGAATTCCCTTTTTAATTAGAAATAAGTCCCCTTAATGAGTTTCTCCAACAGAATTATGGGATGTGTACAGTCGTTTTCAAGATTGTAAATCATTTCACTTCTTGGTCAAAGAGGAGAGATTTTGAAAACAGGAGATATTTTGAGGATGGTTTATGGCTTTTCACTGTTGCGATTTTGTATTTTTCTTGTTCCAGCAAGAATGTTACAGCCCAAAAGGCTTTTATGGCTGAATTAGTTTGGCAAGTACTATTCGGAATAATACTTTTATTATACAACCTTATCATATATTATTATATTGTGCTGGTCATAAATTTCATATATGGTTTCTCGTATGTAGTAATTAATAATAAATAATATTCTGCATATTATTGTAATATTTATGTGTAAAAAATGTATTTCATCCTGCATATGTTTACATACATATGAATTATTCTAGATAAATTGCTAGCATAAGACAGGAAATTGCTAGGAGTGTAAATTCAATATGCATAATATAGACATCAATCCAGATTCTCAAATAACATGCACCTTATTATAAACATGCCCCATAATGTTTGCATTTTACAATCAAACAGCGGAGACACTGGCATTGATAATCCTCTGATTATGCACTGCAAATATGTGAAGCTAATTGTCATATAATTAATCAAAAAGATCAGGATTTTTTGTGTCTAAGACGTGGTTTCTTTGATCCCCGAAGGCACTCTATCTCCAGTCGGTAAAATGATCTATTGTGTTTAATTTATTGTAATAGCAAAGTTGCTGGTGGCTGTGTTACATATGAACACTGCTGAGGCTTTAAATAACCTGTTCCATTTATTGAGTAGTATTTAGGTAATGTCTTGCGTATGCTATTAAATAAGAAAATGTATTTCGCTTAAATTCAGCATTGCATCTGTCTTTCCACACTAAGCATTGACTCTTATAATCATCGCTTCAGTTTTAAGTTTTAAAGAAAAATATACAGAAAATATTACTATTATTATCATTATTAAAATTATTATTTATACATCTTAATTTAAAAGATCACTTGTCATTTTGTTTCTATATGGTCTTTTAAGTAACTACATTAAAATCTTTTTAGAAAACATAAAACAAAATGTACACAAACTCTTTTTTTACTTTTTTTATTTTACTAGCAACTTGCCGTCATAAATTATGGAATCTCTATGTGGTCTGTCTCTGTGCTGCCTCTCTTTGTGCTGTCTCTCTCCGTGCTCTCTCTGTGATGTCTCTCTCTCTCTGTGATGTCTCTCTGCACACTTTCTCTCTGCACCGCTCTCTCTCTCTCTTCACTCTCTCTCTGTGCATTCTCTCTTTGTGCACTCTTTCTCTGAGAGCTCTCTCTTTGCGCATGCATGCGCTCTCTCTCTCTTCATTTTCTCTGTGTTCTGTGTGTGTGTCTCTCTCTCCCAAACTTGTCCCGACCAGCAATGCATATGTCCCGGCATTCGTGTAATACGTTGTTGTGCGTCATGAATGCGCATGCACTCTTCCTGGCCGCCGAGCAGGTGAGAGCACATGCGCACATTACTATATTTAACAACGCCTGACGGCTGCGCAGTAACCACTGCACAAACGTTATAGACTTATTGCTAAATATTATAGTGGATGCTTCTCTTGCATGTAACTTACATAGGAGGGTATGTCCTTGTACACTAATGCGCTATTGATGATGAAAACTGCCAATTTTAGATGCCACATTCCCATTCAGCTGATGTACATTCCACAGCAGTGTAAATGCATTAAAGATGTTATTAGCATGTAAAAAAGAGAATACTGTCTAATTTATTACACAGTATTACGTTTCAGCTCTTTTAAAGAGTATATTTGAATTATTTTATATAACTACAGTGGTTCTTTAAGTTAATTTTATGATTATGTTACAAAATTAATAATTACTACTTTTTATGTATACATGTACCGTATTTGATATATAAATAGTAAAACATTTTTAAACTGTTTGTTTTTAATGAATCCAGTGTTTTTTATGCTTCCTTTATTCAAGTAAGAAGCCTTCCGATGAGATGTTTCAAAGGCTATAAATAATATTTTTTTATTGAAAGAAACCGAGGTACAATTCAGTTTATTGTCTTCATACAACTGATGCCTCTCCAGGGACTGCATCTATCGCCTTAAGCCTTACCTGTTACAATAGATGGTTACTGAAGTGTGAGAATTCCCTGAAGCAGATATCTGTCAGTCTCCTGTCCCAGTTCTCTTCTTACTTTCTTTATAATTAGAATTTCTGTGAAGATACTATTAAAATGTAGTACTTTGTAGCTGTTATATAGAGACATGGAGAATATTAATCTATGCACTTACTTTGCAGAATAATATAGGAAAAGACAAAGACCAATGCACTACAATTAAAAGGGTATGGGATTTATACAATGCATTTATTATTGCATGTTTTAAACAAAATAATCACTGTTTATATTTGATTGACAGTTTAAATCTCATTGATTAATTTATACAGTTTTTTACCTGCTTACTTGTATAGAGAAAAATGCTCACGTGGTTCTTATATGTATAGAAATGGGGACTTTTGCTTCAAGAATAATGCACAGTGAGGAACATTTTCACTTTCAGATGAAGCAAAGAAAAACTGAGCTTTTATTGCAAATCTATACATTCAGACAAACTCATTAAAATGTTTTAGAAGCTACAAATGGGTTCTCTGAGGCTGCAATAGTTGTTTTCCTTTTAAGTTTCCATAGAAAACTAAGCAATAGCATCCGGAGAGATCCAATGTACAGTCTCTAAAAATAGGGTAGCCATTGTGTCAACATTATTAGTTTTGATCTATTGTTTTATTACAAATATTACTAACTAGCGACTTGCCCGTCAAAAAATGACGGCAATAAAATTGTAAGACAGGTAATGCTGTTTGCCACAGAGAGTAAGTGCTCTGGTGCTCATCTCGTGGCTCGCAATGAGCGCCTTCGGCGCTCATTGCGAGCCTATGGGTTGGTGTATTTGTTGTTATGATATGCTCTTGGCGTTTATTGTAAGGTTCACAGTGATCTTGTTTTTTCGCTTATTGCAAGGCTCTCCCCTGGTGTAGTTTGTGTCCTATGAGGAGCGTTGGCGCTCCTTGTGGGTGACGCAGTGAAGGTGTTTGTGGTTGTTTGCGCTAGTGTGGTGTTAATTGTTTTTTGTGTCTATTTAATTTTTTTTATGCTAACTAAGGGCCTCATTCTATTAGCGGCCGTAAATCGGCCGTAAGGCTGCGATTCCTTGCAGGGGTCCAGTTAACTCGCGATTCTATTATACGGCCCCGCAAGGATCTCCCCTTACGGCCGGCCGCATATCTTGGAACCGGCCGTAAGCTCTGAAATTTAAAAACGCAAAAATAAATTCAAGCCTGCACTGTACAGCTCTGTAAATGCTAGGGATCATATTGGGGGACATGAGGATTAAAAGTAACCCACTCTCAAGCTTGCACATCAGCCCAAACCCGAGTTCAAATTAACTGTTTATTTACCGGCTGCGGTGTGGGCGGGTCTGAAGTGCTCCAAGCACTCTGGACTTTTTACATGGATATTTTACGGATATTAAAAAAAATATATTTTACGGATTTGAGTATAGGGTAATTATGTGCTATTTTTGCTAACACCGAATATCACTTTATAGACTCTGCAAAGTGCAGGATGGCTTTATTTGGGCTATTTTATGTGCTTAATTGGTGCTAGCGGGACCTCTTTCCTGCAAGTAAGCTGCGGCTCGCTTTTAGCCTTGCAGAGAGGGATCCCGGAGCAATTGAATTGCAAATAGGAATTTCTTACGGCCGATTTCCTTGCGGCCGTTTAAGATCAAAGGATTTCCTCGGCGCGAGCGGCCGCAAGAGATAGCAAGGCACCGGCCGCAAGCCTGCCGGAATCCCCGGCCGGAGGGGAATAGAATAGCCGAATAGCTTGCGGCCGGTCCTTGCGGCCCCGCAACGGCTGCGGCCGCTAATAGAATGAGGCCCTTATTAATTAATGAAATCATAAATTAATATGCTTTACCTCTTTGTAATTAATATATGCAGCAAGGAATGTGCTGAAGAGCTAACAATCTGTTTTGATGTTCCTGCAGGATACAATGTAGATTTGCAGTGTTGTTGAGCTGAGGTGTAAGTGTCAGCAATGTGTGCAGTGTGTAGTGTAAATAGGCTGCGTGCGCGAGGGGAAGCCGTTAGTGTAGCTGTGTACTTCCGCTTTGTGTAAGTTAGTGTTGAAAAATGGTGGCGAATGTGTATGTATTAGGCGGGTTTGTATGATTTAGCGTTCTTGCTAATGGTGTATGTTATAGGTCGTACAGGATTTGTAAAAGCCGTATTTGCTTTGTGGTATTTAGCGGCTTTAGGGGTCGTGTAGCCTCGTTTTATTTTTTTTCGGCAGGCATTTTTTCTCTTGCTTAGTGGATTTTAGAGTGTCTAAATTTGTAATTTGACTGAAATTGAGGTTTAAGCTGTGTTGCAGAGGTCCTGGGTGTCCTCCCTTGCTGTGGGTAAGGTTTATTTTATTTTTATGTGCATTTTTGTGTTTTTTAATGTTTGCTGCTGTGCGCTGATTGTCCGTTAAGGTCATACTTTTTCGAGTCCGTAATGGATTTTTTCTGCAAGTCCTGCAAGTCGTAATTTTTTTTTGTGTAAGTCCGGATTTTTTGATTTTCTAAGTCCCGCGGCTTGTATTTTTTTGTGTAAGTCCGTAGTTAGTCATTGCGTGTTTTTTTTTCAAAGTCCTGCTTTTGTGGTCGTTTGTAACTGGTTGTGAGGCGCCGTAGAGCCTCCACCTCCGCAAATGCGGCCCCTCGCTTTGCGAGGGTCCGCATTTGCGGTCCGAAAGTCGTAGGGGGTTGTAGGGATGAGCGCCTATGGTGCTCATCTCCAGCAGCGCAAGGAGCGTCTTCCGTGCTCCTGCCAGCTACGCAAGCCCGAAAGCATTAGCAACAACCCGTATTGCTGACAACTGTATATGTGATTAGAAAGCAGGAATCACTTGCAACTCTGCACATTCTGTAAGATAAAAATTGGCATTGTTAGTGAAAATTGCAAGTGGAAAAAAAATGATAATATCTGAGACACAGATAGAGAACTAAATAATCAGGTAAGAAATGTTTAAAATCAAACCACAAATGACAAAGGGCCATATTATACCAGCTGTTCACAAATGCCTCGAAATCACAAATTTGGCTGCAGTTTTTTTTTATTTTTATAAATGTTTAGATGTATTCTATTGTCTCCAGCTCGCAAATTCTGATTGCAAGGCTGAACTCGTAAACCCTGCCTTTGATCTGCCAATATTTAAGCAAGTCCATAATTTAATTCTTAGACACAGCCAAGAGTAAATAAGACTATCATCATGGCATCAGTAAAATATGGAAGTTACACGTATTCTACAATCGGAGGCTAAGAATTAATTAGTGCCAGTAAGTATTATTTGCAGATCCGGTTTGCAATCTAAAAAATGCTTTAGATCATCTGTTTTAGTCCATGTGGATTTCATGGATTTATTAACCACTTGAGTCCTGGGATCACTATCACTCAGAAATTAAAAAAAAAATGTATTTAATATTTGTGTGTTTGAGGCTGTTGTGCAATTAATTCTAATGTCTTTCCATGCCTTCCCATGCTTTTAAAGTACAGTAGTGTGTGTTTAATAGCTGTAACAGCTGTAATACATGTTTGAAAATGCCCTTGTGTGCCTGGGTTAGGCTTTTTTGCGAGCTACAGCTGTGGGTCTAATAAAATATCGATTTTGTGTAACTTTAGAGCTCGTAATATTCGAGCTGTGCTAAAACCAATGGAGTTCTGAGGCCGGTTTTGCGTATTTGGCTGGTCCGTAGTGATTATGGGCGGGAAACTCTTAGTTGGATTGTGAGTAGCTAATAAAATATGTGGCAATATTAAGAGCAGTTTTAAGTGTGTATAAATAGACGACTTGGTTAATAGAATAGGGCCCAAAGTCTTTTTTTATTTGAAAATTGGCCAGAAGGATATAATATCAGTGGTATAACCCATACTCAATAGCATTGAAAGAGAAATAAATGAAGTGCATATACCTTGTACCTCCTGCCAAAACAGGAATCACAACTTAATTACAGGAATCACAACTTAAATATGGCAATGTTCAAAATAGCACAGTAAATGGTGTGCTAGGCAAGGCATTCATTTATTAAAATAACAGTTGGAAAATATATCAGGAAGCAAAGGACAAAAAAAATGTATTTCTAACATAAACTTGTCCAGAGATACAATACAAAATAAAGTGCGCCTGAAAATGGTATATACAAATGTATACATTTCAACAGAATATAATATGACAAAGATTAATGATATATAAGCTAATATGATAACATTCTGAATACTATATTATCATGGATATGTTGTTACTGGCTAGTAGTCCAGCAAGGTGAGGATAACCAAATGTGATCAGTAATGGCTCATTCATTTATATGCAAGGTGACCAAACACTGTAATTTGATTTATTATTATAATAGTTATTATTATTATTTCTTATCCTTTATCTATAATGTGCCAAAATATTCCATAGAGCTATACAGGAGTTAAGTAAAAGGCAAAAACTATTTTATCACATTGCAAAAGCATGGAGGCCTCTGTATTTGAGCTTAGAGTCTTGCATTTCTAGTGAGTTTTTGAAGTTTTGAGGCAGGAGCATAGTCTAGTGGAACGAAGCATGGAGATCCAAAGAATAGGGGCAGCATGAGAAAACTCCTGAAGGCAGGAGAGAGAGGAGGTGGTAAGAGAGGAGGGGAACAGAAGGTCATAAGAAGAGAGAAGAAGGCGTTTGAGGGTGTATTTAGTCAAGAGCAGAGACATAAGGGGTAAACTGTTGTTGAGGGCTTAATTTGTTTGGGTCATGATTTTAAATTTTATTCTGGAGGCCATGGGAAACCAGTGGAGTGTATGATAGAGAGTAGCTGCAGATATTGAGCGTTGAGTTTTGTAGATGAGTATAGTGGAATCGTTCATAATGGATTGGAATCGAGGTGAGATATGATGAGATGACTTAGGAATTTAGTTCTCTTGTGTAAGATAATGACTTATTTTAGAGATGTTTTATTAAATGAAAATGACATGATTTTGTGATAATTTTATGTGAGAGATAAAAGAAAGGGTGGGTCCAGTAGAACCATAAGACAACAAGCCTGGGAGATGAGAGTGATGATGGCATTGTCAGCAGTGAGAGATATTTGAGAAGTGGAAGCTGTAATAGAGGGTGGAAAGATTAGCTCAGATTAGCTTGGTCTTTGACCTGTTGAGATTGAGTTGACATACATACAGGAAGATATGCTTGAGAGGCAGTTGGCAACTCGTGCTAGAATAGAGGGGGATAGATCTGGTGCTGAGAGGTAGATTTGTGTGTCATCAGCATATAGATGATACTGAAATACAAAATATATTATTAAGGTACCAAAGAAGCATATATAGATGGAGAAAAGGAGGGACCTAGGATTGAACCGTGGGTACGTCAACAGTCAGAGGGCAAGGCGAAGAAGAGGCACCAGAGAAAAAGACACTAAATGTTTGATTTTCTAGGTACGATATGAAGCATGAGAGAGCTGTGTCATGGATGCCAAGAGAGAGGAGAATATGGATTACAGTCAGTACAGTAGGAAGGGGGGCTAGGAGTGCGCAGCGCCCCGTGTGTGATATTGCCAGGGCCCAGGGGGCGTCACAGCGCGGAACAACGCTGCCGGCCATCTTACAGAAAGAGAGGCTGGCCGGAAGAATGAGGCAGCCATCTTGGGAGACAAGGGGCGGCACTACTTGCGCAGTGGTGCACAGCGCGCAAGAACGCACACGTGCTGCACTGAGGAACCCCTACCGGCCATCTTAAGATTGGCAGTGAGTGCATGATGTGCATTGGTAGTGGTGGCAGTGCGCAGCGTGCAAGAGCAACTCTCATTTGCTGCGCTGCGCTGTTGGGGGGGCGTGTTACGGGCATGTTGGGCGAGGGGGCATGTTGGGGTCAGATGGTGGGGGCGCCAAACTCAGGGGTAGCCCTGGGTGGTGCAACCTCTTGCTACATCAGTGATTACAGTGTGTCAAAGGTAGCAGAGAAATCCAGGAGAATTAGAATAGAGAAGTGACCCTTTGACTTGGATGTGAGCAGGTCATCAGTGACTTTTGTGAAAGCTGTCTTTGAGGAGTATTGGGTCAGAAGCCAGACTGGAGGAAATTGGGTAGTAATATTTTTTCCTTAAGAGATAGTTAGCATTGTTTGAGCTGCACTAAATATGAAAAGGAGGTGTCCCATATATTACTTAGCTGCTTTAATGTGCTAATTAGTATCACAATCTGCTTGTATGTCTCTGTAGTGTCCAAACCAATATCTCCAATGTTACCATGCCCACCGATATCAAGTGCCGTGAGCTGCAAATTATCATATTGACCCACCCATTAGCATATAGAAGCCTCCCACACAATGCTATATATCTGGATTCATTTACTGTACAGGAAATGGATAATACAATGTACAGCCAGTTTGTTATGCCCTTTACATTCAAAAACAAATTGTTGTTGTGCTGGCATTATACTTTTAACAACTACCGCAGGGCATCTTCGTTTTTTTGCTCTGTAACTTTAGTTAGAGGTTAATGGATTACACAATATTCACATAAACAGTTCATACATGCACTCTGTGTTAGGAGAAAGCTTCTGCTCTGTGTGTGACCAAAAGCAACATTAAGTTGCTGTAACACATTCCTGAGCTAAATGTTCTGTGGTGACTCATAGCTATCTGACGGTTCAGTAAACTGCATAATCTTTTCAATTAGATTCTGCATCAAATTATAGGTCTAAAATAAAACTTCTCATTAATGTTACTGGGGTTACAATTAACTAAGGGAGAATCACACAGACGGAGTGTATTAAATGACCATTAGAGTACAATCTGTTTATGTTGAATCTCTTGGTGAAGGCACGTCCTGCATAGAAACCCTGCTTTTTTTAAATCTTATACATTTCTGGGAAATGTTACTTGGCGGTCACTGTGATAAGTTATGTAATTTAAATTGATGAAGCTTCCATATATCAACATCAACTTCCTATAAAAAAAAATATTTAGTGTATTTGTACTAAGTGCACAATTGCAGTTAGAAATAGGCTACTTACAGCATAATATTATTCATTTTAGTTATGAAGTCAATTTAAAGGATATTATTATTATTATTTGTATTATTATTAACTTTTATTTGTATCATATTCCGTAGCGCAATACAGGGGATAAAAAACAAGGAAAAATACAGCATTAACAACCTTCCAAAAATAGAGGACCCTGTTTTGAGCTTAGAATCTTTGCAGAAAGTGCTTTTTCCCAAAGCATCCTAGAAGACTGAAAACTCGCCACTTATAATCTAAAGGGAATGGAAGGGGCAGAAATCAGGGAAAGATTAAACAGATAAGGAATAAAAATGGGTCAGAAGGGAAGTGAAAGTTAGAAAGGTTTTTTATTTAGAGGGAGATAGAAGGAACAGAGGTGAGGGCTCTAGCATTTAAGGATATGTGTGAACTAGTGGTAGGTAAATAATAATTAGATCCAAAGGGTCACTGCAAGCCTTTTTTAGCTTCCACTATTAGTAAGTTCTGCATACATATTGTGACAAACAAATATGAATATTAAAACCTTTTTTTATAGTGTGTAGCAAGTAAGCTAGGAGGCAGTTCATGCCCATCCATTGTTTTCAGCTCTTGTTGATTTGCTTTCTATTAAGCCTTTATTTTGCATAATAATCATGGTTTGCTAAATAGATTTTCTATTTTTCTCTGCATTAGTTTAAGTACCATGAGATAAACTATTAGGTTTATTACTTTGTTGGATTAATTGTTTTTTAATGGGCCAAATCTGTTGTTGTTAAAATGTCTTAAATTAATTACTTTTTAAAGACACATTAAATATTCTCAGCAACAAAACAGTGTAACAAGTTCTTGTGTATATTACTTGGTTATTTTCACAATGGCCTATTAATTTACTTATTAATTTTTCTATGTGATTTTTTTTTATCTCCACCGTGAACATTAGAGATTTGTTTATTTGCTCAGTTAAATAAATTACACTGATTGCAACCAAAATAATTAAAATGTTTAAAACATGTTATTTATATAACAGTTCTATACAAGTCTTAAAGAGATACTGGACAGACAACTAGAAATAATATTTAAAGAAAAAATGAAATTTGCATCATTGCCAAGGTAAACCAATTTAACACAGCTCAAACCGATTAAAAACACATCAGCTCTTGTCTAGACATATGTTTCTGTCTGATCATTTAGAACTATCTCCCAATCATAGCTGCTCCTATCCCCTGATAATAGAATAAGACGTGGAGGCACACAGGTCAACTAGAGGTTTTGCAAGAAGATGTGTAAAAGTTTAATATTGAATACTGCCATTATTGAATATTCATTTTATAAAAGATCAAAGCCTAATTAAAATATATTTCTTAAAGGTATCCTGGGTTTCAAATGTTTGGTAAGAAAAAGGCAGTGATTATTAGAAAAATATTTGTAATATAGATAAGTTCAGTGTACTCACAAAGATACACACAGGAAAGTAAAATCCAGCTTTGCACACCCACAGGGAGCTTACATAACAAAGTACAGAGAGCAGTCAGGTACAGAGTCTGACCTTTCAAATGAAGTACTTGCTCCAGGGTGGAATCACATGGTTGGGTGGGGTCTGAGCTCATAGCTGAATCAGAGCACAAGGCTATAGAGAGAAAGAGACTACATATCCCAGGCTGCTTTGCAACACAGGAGCCTCAGAGGTTAATACAAATGTATCAGCTAACCTCTGCTTCCTCCTAATTGGCCAAAACAAATTATGAATGTTATGCTAATCTTAGCAGGGATTTTCAGGGGTGTCAACTAACAAAAGCCTCAGCTTGCAAACTGAAAAGATTTAGCAAACATCACGGTGAGTTTGTACCTTTTTAATTTTGGTATTTTTTTTCATGCAAAATAATGTTTGCATACACTACTGATTCTCCTCTATCAGATGCATTCATAATCCAGGAAGCTTACATTTGCCTTTACGCAATCAATTTTTTTAATTGTTTACTTTTTCTTGATATTTTATGTTAATATATTAGAATAATACCAAGAAAGTATTTATGTAGCTCCTTTCATTACACTGTTAGCATGATCCAATCAAAGTGAGCAAACAAAAATAACTAATTGGTCAATATTAGTTGGATTTATCTCACATTCCTTGATAATATGGCTAGGAATTTGTTTTAATCATGTTCTCCTGTTAACAATATGAATCAAAGTTCAAGGTTTAATTTTCTTCTTCCTTGCCTCACAGCACAGGGTTGGAATGCTTTATATGTATGTTTTTATCCCTTTGATGTTTTCCATATAATAAACTGTGAAGATCTTTATTATGTGGAATAGTAAGTGACTTTTCATCCAAACATTAAATCACATAAATCCTGAAATCAATGTTATAGGTGTTTGAATATTGTTGTAAATTAATCTCAATATACATACAATTACAGATCAAGGTAGATGAATATTCAAGTTTTCCAATCCTTTTATTTTTATATTTTTCATCTACTTCATGAAGCAGTATAGATTTTTCCATTCCAATAACTAGTACTACTCTGTGATAAAAAATATATAAATCTTAAAGCGTCTCAGTCTGTCCTTTTTTTAAAGCGTAGGTGGAATGCAGGTTTAAATTATTTATCTAGGAATGAAAAGGAATCGCTATATAAAAAAAGCATTTGAAGAATTTATTTATGAACTGAACTTTTTGCACGGCACAAATCAAGAAAAAAGGCAGGGCTGGAAATCATACCGGCAATTTCCCACCATATCCATTAAAAGGGATACATTCATCAAAAGGTGTTATTTATCTCATAAGATATAGAAAATCACTTCCTATGTTATCCTTCCACTGGCCTAGATTCATCAAACAAGGTAATTGTATCTGCCACAGGAAATGTATTAGTTTTCACTCCTATAAATAAGTTCTATAAAGTAAGGAAAAATGATGAGGAGATGTTATTTAACCAGGCCCTTCCAGAACACTTTAATGGTCGCTATAAATGATGTTGATGTTTACATTCTTGGTATTAAGTGTTTGATGTGGAAAGGTGTTTATTCTGCTCATTGACACTATTTTATGTTATGGTTATTTTAAATAAAAATGATCTACTATAATAATTAACAGTTGTCTGTAATGCTGACATCATCAAGGGGGCGGGTCATGATGTAATTGAGACAGCACAGAGAGACAGACAGCACAGATAGAGCCCCCACCCCTCTTGTTCCCTTACCTCCCCAGCCAGACCTGGTTCCCTCTTCCCCGCTGCCTTGTATTTACCAGATCCTGTGCCTCTTTTTCTCCCGTCTACGCATCTTCTGGCCTGGCAGGAAATCCCTACAGACGTCACTTGAGTTTGACGTCATTCGGGATTCCGTTCCCCTGCCTGAAGACGTGCAGGCAGGGGAGAAACACAGGAGCTGGTAAGTACAAGGAAAGAGCGAGCAGGAGGCGCCATTTTGGTGGCAGAAGGGGAAGAGATAATGGGGGCCCAGGGGCATGTAAAAAACTTGAACAGAAATGGGCCCCTCAGTCCCGGGACCTGGTGCATTGCACCAGGTACAGTGGAGGTAGTTCCGCCCATGCTGGCTGACCACATATAGTAGCTCATAAGCTGCATGGTCAAGCCTCAGTCTTCATTACCTATCCTTCTTCTTCCGTGAGTTCCAAACAGGTCTAGTTATTGCTTATATGGCTATCCAGTGTAGAGTAAATTCCTGATAAGTTCCAAAAATGTAAACCGCTTTCCCACGTGAATCCAATCCCTCTCTTTCTTGGGGTGGTGCATTATCTAATAATATATTTTTATTTTGGTCACAAAATAAAATTAGAATACATATAAACTGTAAATGGTTGATGTGTAATAATTTTAAGTGCAATAATACCATGCATGCAGGAGCGCTATGCGAAACAACACTAAACGGGGCATTTTATTGCCATAATGCTCAGACAGTGCTATGGCGAGGGCTCAGGGTTTGGCGCTGAAATATCACGCTATTGTGAGGTTGAGTGCTATTTATTTAATTACAGGGAAAAGATCGCTATATCAAATCGGCACTCAAAGGGGTAGAGTTAAGTGGGGTATACATGTAAATAAAAAATATTAATGCAAAAAAAGACAAATGCATAAAATGGGATTCAGATCTAGAACCATGAGTGTATTTATTTTTTATGAGGCCCTGGCCCATTTACATCTGTGCACATATTTCAATGTACTGCATTGCATTTTCAGACAGTCTGCTGCACCCTGAAAATGTGCATGCCAGGGCCTTGGGGCCTAGACAGAAACACCCCTGCACTGCATTTCTGCATATTAAGCAGCAAATGTAGAAATCAATAAAGTTGAAAGGTAATCAATGTGACAGTTTCGGTATGAACCTTATTATCTATAAAGTTTCTTGAGGGAGGACTCCTGGGGCTATAGAAGCAATAACAAAGAATTTCAATATCCAAATCAATTCATATCAAGTTTAAGCAACTTTTCTATATGATTTTCCAATCTCTATATGATAGTACTGAAAACATATGGTAACTTCAGGATCATTTTAAGAAACAATTCAATTTCGCTCAAGAATGTCTTTTTATATAATGTATGCAAGCCAGTAAAACTGGTATGTGTGGTACAAAAGTAATGATTGCACTGAATAGGGCTATATATCACATTTTGAACCAACACTATTAATCTGCTGTGAAAGAAAAATCAAGATTTGTTGCAGTGACTGCTGGGAAAAGACATAAAATGGTACAAAAAAAAACTGAATTTATATAAATCAAAATGTGCTATGTGCATATCCCTAATAGTTTATATTAGTCTATTTAAAACAGTATGTATTTGTGAACATAAATGTTTGATTTCTATGCTAAATTGCTTATAGCTTTTGTTACCATTATCACAATTAGGACTTTTAATATGTGTTAAAGCAACAAGATTGGTAGAAGCAGTTAGAAGGAATACACAACAAACCTGTGGGATGAATGTGTACAGTTGGAATTACATTAGCCTAGATAGAAGTGGCAGAGACAATTTTATAGATAACTAACCTCTCTGGGAATTGTAGAAGCTACACAGTGATAGTCATTTCAAATGGAACTTCTAATGTAAGTATTGTCAATCAGAACCTTGTGACAATTATAATTTCAGCAAATATATACACTACAGGCATAATAAAAAAACACTAATGTAAATTGCATAAAAAGGGCTGCTCAGAACTGCAGCAGTATTTTCTGAGCAAATTACATAGGGATCACATTTCCTGTCCCTGCAAATTCCACAGTAATGTGGGCACCACAACCGCACTGCTGCACAGACTACGCTGCGAGCAGCTCCATAGTCACAGCGACAGTGCTGAAAAGTGTAAACCCTCCCTTCCCCCACATATCCACATAAACCCCTTCTGATGATCAGCAGTGGGTTTAAAACCCCACTGCCCGTCTCCCCTATACACACCTAGAAGCCCCAGGGATTCCCTCCTCCCACGCGGTGAAGGTAAACATCCAAGGATTCCCTTCTGCTCTTATACCTGATCCCCACTATTAAGTAAAACCACGGGGGTCTCGCCTATAAATTAACCCTGTGAAACGGAGATCCTTAAAGGGCACCTAAATATTAACCTGACCACGGGTTCCTAACAGACTCCTGTGGCACATATAGACAAACCCTATGCCAAAGTGGCCCTATGCCACAGAGGTCCTACCTAGCCTTGCAGGACCTCCATGGCATATCTTACCTAAGTTAACCCTCTATCCACGGTGGGGGGTTTAATAAGGACCCCCGCTGCTCCTAATTTTATATATATATATATATGTTTTAAACCTATACCACGGAGTCCTTCAAGGACACCTATGGCATTAACTATTAACTCTATGTACCATTGGGGTCCTTGAGGGACCCTCATAGTAATCTAAATTAACCATATACCATGGGGGTCTATATAGACCCTTCATGTCAACTAAAATTAACCCTAATGTGCCACAAGGGTCCTCAAGAATCCCCATGACACCCTATATTCAGTATTGCTTTTGCGCATTTGCAGTGCACCACAATTCTGGAAGGGGGGGGGGGGGGAAATAGGGCCCTATATATTTATTTGTTTTACTTACCTTCATATCAGGTTGTTATTTTGTCTCCAGGTATTATATCGAACTAAAGCTTTTCATGTTGATGTTTCAGTCTAAAAATAGTTATTTAGTAAGTGTACCTTAATCTTAACTTTTAATATTTATTTTTTTATGATTAGCATAGCTTTAACCAGTACATGGATCAGTAGGAACCCAAAACTGTAGACCCCCTGGAATTAATAATTTGATGGTAACAGTGTTTGTAAGCCACGTTTGTAAGCCCTGGGTTTTAGCTTACATTGTAAGTTGTTTTTGTAATAGCAGAGCCCTCCATTCCTTCTGTACTAGTAGGAATTGAGTGCTATTGCATTGTGAGCCATGTTTGACTAATGTACTGTTTATGCCAGGAAATTTAGTAATTTTACATAATAATAGATCTATTTATGCATAAGCCAGAAAGGGAAAAATAGTATCGTAATAAGCACATAATGTCCTTCGGTCACATGAACCTGGTAACATCAACTTAGACACAACTTTGCATATTTACTTTATAATTGGTCACTTTTTTTTTGTATGGCTTGGTGGAGAAAAATTATGTTTTTCATAGAGTCATTCAGTATCAAAGGATGTTACCATTTTCATAGATGGAATTACATAATTTTTCTTTTTATTTATATGGAATAATATAATTATTGCTTTTCCTATTAGTGCTACGGTATAACGAGTACAGATTTATTCTGCTTCATTATGTGAAAACATCAATCCTCTCAAAGCTTTGAGTGTTCATTTAAATATGTTTTAAGATTTATCCTTGATATTTTCTTTTCAGCTAAAGAAAATCTGATTAAGTCCAAGGTTTGCCCTATGGCCATTTAAGCATTGTTCTATAATCCTATTGATCTACATGTATTCCTGCCTAGATAACAAAAAATAATTTGCATACATAAAACTTGCACATAAAAAGGCATTTACAATACATTGAGTACCAGTTCTATCAAAAACATGGCAGTGGTCAGATTGAATAAATGCATTGATTCTTTGTATTATGTACTATGCATAAAAATACAGTTTGTGCTCTGTCTTACATTGCAGTTTATTAAGACCAAGATAAATAATCTTTCATGTCACCCCAAGGTGAAACAAACATTGTGTTTTGTATATGCTATTTCTCAAGATGATTGTGATGCTTTGATTAATTAATTGCACTAGCTTTTCTTTTTAATATACACATTCCAGAAAAGTAAATACTTACATAATAGAAAATGTAAATGGCGCCACATGCACACATTTCTGTCTTACATTTAAAGTCAAAATCCAATAGTCTATCAGGGTCGATCCGAAATACTTCTGAAAGGCCTGTAAGGAGTGCAATATTTGAAGGTCTGAAAAAAATCCAAGAAGACTGCAAACAATGCATGGCTCCTAGAATATGACTTCTTTTTTTTTTGGTTAGAGATATTTCGACATAGACCACTTTCTTTTGTTCCTAAAACATTCAAGCTGTTTTTTTAAGTTATGTTGTTGGACAAAAATATGGAATTTAATAAAGTCTGAAAAAGAGACATGTTGTTCACCATACTACATAGTCAGTATAATAAACATTGATATAGTTTAAGCTTATGCTGACAAATTTACTGGGACAATAACAAATCAGGCCGACTTTTTATTTGTGCGTTACCTGGCCGATCATAGCATATTGGGTGCACTTCTGCCCAGAGCCTTCATTATTGATGGAAAAGAGATGCATGTATCTCAGTGATATGGCAGACGGTGGGTTTTGATGGTGGCCTCTATTTGAATTTAAGTGCTGGTGCTATTTGAGCCAGAGATCCCTATAATGGGAGGCTACAAGGTAATTGTGATTGGAGAAGTATCAAAGCTAGAGATTCATAGAATGGCAAACACCATTTGATTTTCAGCAAGCCAATATATTGTAAAGAGTACACTCACAAGTGAATGCTGTTTCACATACATATTAATTCAGATAATAATATGCAGATACTTTTGATGACAAGTGTCATTGTATACAACCAATATACTATAAATAGGGTATAAGCATAAATACATCTCCAGGTGGAACATAGCACTATAGCTAGAGGATTTAACCTACATAAAAGTGGATCTGCCGCACTTTCATTGCACACCTTTAAATCCACTCAACGGTAATAAACAAGCTGGCACAAAGTTTCAGATGGAAGCAGACCATTGGCTGCTTAATATGAATATGAGATGATATTCACACAATGTTGTAAGTCTAGATGATACATGTATGTTCACTCTGTATTCTCAATGTATAGAATATAAAAATGGATTTTGCTTTTGTTTTCAGCTGTGTGTGTTTATCAAGGCCAAACATATTTTGAAGGGGAAAAAGAAGCAGTCTATTCCAGCTCAGGAATGTGTGCATTGTTCCAGTGCAAGGTATGTTTAAATAGTAGTATTTAATCCACTAAAGGAGGCATTTCTTCTTCCGATATGAACACACATTCCATTATTTTCTATATATCATCTATACCTGTGAGAGGCATTTGTAAATATTTATTTTGTGTCCAAGTATTTCTGTATCTGTACTTGAAATCAAACTCATACATATTTACCCTGCTCTATAATGGTGGACATACACTATAAAGAGGTCATGTTCAAATATTTTATGAATTAGAGTAGGGGTCGTCAACCTTTTAATACCTACCGCCCACTTTTGATGGTAAAATGTACTTAACGTCCACCAGTGCCGCAGTAGCTCAATTTACCCAATATAAATTCTGGTTTCATAAATCATATGACCCTAGCTATGTATCGCCCTGTACTTACTAGATAGTGATCCGGTCCTCACTGCTGCCCCTAGGCTCTCTCACCAGCTCTCTAATCAACCAAGAGTGGTGCTGCGTGTCTCTGGCGTCTAACGTCGCTCATCAGTGACGCCACTTAGCGATTACCCCGCCACCCACCATGAAAGCTTAAATCACCCACTAGGGGGTGGTAGGGACCAGGTTGAGTACCTTGATTTAGAGGAAGTGCACAATGGTTACTCATTTGCATGCAACCTCACAGATTATTTATTTACAGTGAAAACATTGTACAGTATATATTGAGATTTTTAGTTTGAAAGAAGTTCTGTGACCTTCATTTTTTGATATGTAACAACTGCAAATTCCTATAGAACCTGTGAGCAACAATGGAATGAGAATGTGGCCATGATTAAAAGGAATTTGCTACTGCTCCATGTCATAAAATGAACTTGACACTCAAGCTTGATTTCTAAAATGAAAAAAGTTAAGTAAAATGTACATTTGTAGTGTTATGCTAGTGTATTTTTAAGTAGAGGACAACTAAAAAAAAATAGCCTCAGTGGAAAGTAATAAGAATGAGGGTAGAATCATAATTTACTTGTATAATGCATTTTATTCATTGACGCGTTTATTTTCTGCCAGTAAATCCAGTTTTTGTTTTGGATTCTTGGTTCATTTGATAATCGGTCACCAGCCTTAAGCCTTACAGATCTGCCCAACCAGAAACTGAAATACAAACAACTGCACAGGAATATTCATTTATTTTCAGGCTGACACCTAATAGTCTAGACATATTCCAGAAAGTAATTAAATCTCCAGTAAATTAACAGATTATGTGGATGTGAGAGGGTGGAGTATACAAGAAACAAGATACCTAAGTAGTTTCAAATCCAATCCTGTAAATTTCAGAAAATACATCCGTATACATTCTATATGGCTATAGTTCATAGTGCATTATTATGTGACCAAAGTAAAGTGAACAAAACACACACAAATAATGGGAACATCACTATATAGGATTATCACAAAGGGGGGTATATCAAAGTGAATGTTTCCTTTTAACAAAAGAATACTGTAACAGATTGAGAAACATTTCATCTCAATAAACGGCTATAAGGCAGCAAAAGCTTATTGAAACATCTAAGAATAAAAAGCAAAAGGTAAAAAAAGTTAAAAAAGCATGTTGAGCAAGAGGACAGAAACACACAAAGTGCATGAATTCCTATTGTACACTATACTTTGTTACACATAAATGTAGGTATATTTATTTATGTATAAACTGTAGTATGTAAGTGCAGGTGAATATTTAATGAAAGTATTGATTTCTTTTGGATCATTATGGCTTCTGTAAAAAATAAAAACTTTAATCATTAGTGACTAAAACTCATTCAACATTTCTTCATTTTTTTCTCTCCAACTAATGTGTTACATACAGTATTAATTTGTTACATATGTATCATAAAGAATGGTGAGGATATTCAAATCCTAATTTCAAAACAGTTGGGGTTTAGGAATAAATACAGGAATGATTTTGGAATACATTTTAGTAAACATTTATAGTGTATATACCAGTTGTAGTCAACTGATTCATATCCTCAAACTTCAAATGCATTTGTAAAAATGGAATTCAAGGTCTGGAATCTGTATTTTCTTGCTTATACACATTAAATATTTTAATATAATGGCACTGAAAAGGGATCAGTAAGGATCGTTGCATAGGGGATGACGCATAGAGAAAGGGTATCATTTAACAAGTTTATTTATGAATTAGGTTTAGCCAAAAAAAGCAGAAAAACAGTATAATACAGTTAAATACACTCTAACACAATACAGGAACCCAGTGCATCAAAGGAATGAAATGTGCTTGCAAGATATTGTAAACGTGTCTTAAATTTGTTCTTAAAGTAATCAATTGGCAACAGTTTGATTCTATCTTGTCTTATCTTGTACATTAAGCATCCCAGACTGACTTTAAGCCAATTTCAGGTCATATACCAGGCCATATATACATAATAATTGTCTGAGAAGCCAGCATAGTTTTATCATTGGGATGGGTGTGGGAAGCATGTAGCTCTGGCTTTCCTATGAGATAGCTTTAGCATGAGTTTATAACATCTTAAAAAATATATAGATATATCTCAATAGTATTCTGTCTCCTGTATTTGAGACATGTTTGTTGATTTTGTTTGGGGGCATTACAGTAAGTTTAAATGATATTTAAAGTAATTATAAATATATGTCGGATTCAACACAAAAAATGTAAGTATTTTTTTTTATTTGTAACAGCCGACATATTCCATAGCGCTATACAGAGTTTAAGTACAAGGCAAAATACAATATTATCACATTGCAAAAGAATGGAGGGCCCTGTCTTTGAACTTAAAATATAATATACATAGTGCTTTTTCCCAAAACACTTTACAAGACTGAAAATTAGCAAATTTACAATCTAAAGGGATTATCTGAATCTGATTTAGAATTATTTTAAGTATTTTATTTTTCAACACAGGACCACTGAAGCTAAAAAATGTATTTGTTTGTCAAGTATGTATTAAACTAACAACATTAGTAGCTGTCAAAGTCATGGGCATAAAAACATTTTTGGGGAAAAAACCTGCATTTTTAAAGACTCTCTTTTTGAGTATAAGAATCAATTTTGTGTTTGTTACACTACTTCCTTAGAGCTGAATCATGAGGTTGATTGTTAAGTGGTGGAAGGAATAAAAAAAGAGAGAACACTGAGCATTCGCAGGAAGTTGTGCTAGGCCAGCATATCTCGGGGTCAGCTAGCTGCTTGCCAATGAATAATGTGCGTATATGAGCAAAAATTACTATATGGAGTGACAATTGTAACTGTACCTGACACTTTCTGACACGTGTATAGATACAAAAATACACATAACGTGATTTAAGAAATGGCAGGGAGAAAGGATGAGTAGTAACTGGCATGTGGGGCACACTAACCCGAATGAGCCTAGGGCAACATGAAAAATAAATACACCTTTAACTATAACATAAGCAAGCAGGGTGCAATAATCTGTATTACACTTAAAGTATTGTTAGAATATTATGTTATCTAGTAATGGAATTCCTTTTAATGTGTGGAACATGCTTCTGTCTTCCTCAGTGTGATTGTTCGGTGCCTTTATTAAAATTACATAAATGTATATCCTTCCATTTGGCACTCTTCTATTCAAAGGCTGTTGCCGTAATTGCCATTACAATACTTGTGCACACATCCTGCGTCTTTGTTTCATACTTCAGTTCTTAGAAAAAAGAGAAAAACGCTGAAATAGAAACAGACAATGCAATTCCATTCTCTTAACAAAGGATCCCCCCCCCCCACATGAATGTTATGTAGAAACCGTTCAATCATTCTCCTCTAATGTTCATGTGTAAATAGTTCTGAAAAACGTGCGTCAAACAAAAACCAACACACTGTAAATGAGTATAATAAAATGTTTTGCAGGATTTAAACCGACCAAGGCACAAAAAATACAGATGGAGGAGTAATTTATTCCAAACTAAATTTATTTTTAAGCAGATAAAGCCTTTTTATTTAGTTTATCTAATGGCAAATGTAAAATCCCAATTGGTTCACCCATATGCTGGCACAATAGCACTAACATTCATTTGCATAAACATTTAATGAGCTTGTATATGGAATTTTTACGTATTTTTTGCTGTTTCACACTACAAAATCTTCAACACCTGAAATTACATTGGGAATGTGAATTTGAATTTTGATTTTGATGACTAGTTTACTTTTTATTACAAGTTAACAAGTATTACACATTTCTGTATCATTGACTGGCAACATGAAGGTCTGTGGCCATACACAACACACAGAGGTTTTCCCTCCGGTTCTCTTGTTCACTGGAGTGGGAGAACTTACCCCACCTTCACAGAAGACAGTTTATCCCCCACACCATTAGTAAATAACAGTTTCATGTTCCACAAACCACTTTCATTACTCTCTTTTGCTCCTTTTACCCCTTCTCCTCTGATACTCTTTCTATTAACCGCAATACTTGTTTCCATGTTTTGCTATGTATCCCACAATAAAGTTAAATGTATTGTGTTACTCTTTTTGCTACCATTCAAGTGAAATAGTTTCCCTATCACTGACCTATAAGGGTAAATAAATATTGCAGTAGTTAAGCAATTTGTGACTCTTTATATTTCTTAATTATATATAGATTAATGAAAAACCTTTGTGCCCAACTGTATAAAGTTATGAATGATTACTTTTTTTTTTTTTCCATCTTTTAGACTCCAGGGAGCTGCCATGTTGGCTCTCTGCATGTTTTCAAATTATCCACCTCTACCCCTCTCTACAGTGATTTTATAATTATTGTTATGTGTACAAAAATAGTTCAATGCAATTCCCTCAAATGAAATCCATTGCCAAAAACTAGTCAGCCCTATCATGTAATATGACTCTTTATATATGCATATATGCCCAGGCATCACATCTTCAGGGGGCAACAGACTACCTAATCAGAAACTATACACTTCCTCTAAGCAAAACAATGACTGCATCGATTCTAATTCAATCTTTCCTTAACTCCTGTGCTCTCCCCTCCATTACAAATTAGCAACTTAACTCTATCAACTCTAAAATTACATAACAATAGGTTAAGAGAGTTATCCTAGACCTTAGGATGGGCGGATCTCCAGGCCCGGATAGATTTACCATTACTACAAACAAATTATATACCTACTCTGCCCTCATTTAACTAACTTATTTAATGCATTCCTAGATGGAATGCATCGCAAACCAAACCCGAACTAAACCAAGCAGAAATAGTCTTCTTCCGCAAAGAATGCCAAAATCCTCTTGAGGTAAAAAACTATAGACCTATTTGCCTTCTGAATGGAGACATTAAAATCCTTACTAAACTTATGGCCAACAGGATATCTCCACTTCTGTCTAAGCTTATACACAAAGATCAGGTGGTATTTATACCATATAGGCTAACAGGGAATACAATTAGACAAACTTTAAATATTATACCAATAGCCCAAAAGGCAAACCCCTTTGTGTTTATTAGCCCTAGATATTGAAAAAGCATTCAAATCGGTAGTATTGCCTTATCTATACTCAATTTTATCCAAATTTGGATTCAAAAGCCAAATTATATACCTAATTAATGCCTACTACCAACCCCCTCAAAGCCTCCTTAAAATTGCCTTGCAAAGAGAAAGTATCCATTAATATACAGAGGGGAACTAGACAGGGCTGTCCTTTATCCCTCTTTATCTTCATCTTAGCAATTGAACCCCTTGACTAATTAATATCAGATCTAACTCTAATATTTACAGAGTCAACATAGGGATTCACCACTTAAAATATAGTTTATTTGCAAACGATCTCCTATGCGCCCTAACCAAAACTACTACTTCTATTCCAATCCTAATGAAATAGTTAGAGGACATTGGTAAATTATCTGGCCAAAAAGTTAACATAGCAAAAACAGAGGCCCTTGACTTATCTCTGCCCCCCCTAGAAAAGGAGGCCATAAGATTTAACTACAGTTTTTCTTCACCGAAATCCCACATTAGATATTTAGGAGTTAATATTACAGCCAAATTAAGTGACCTATATAAAGCTACCTATATCCCCCTTTATAAGATACTAAAATCTGATATATATAAAAATGGTCAAATTGTCCAGGCTCCTGGCCAGGTCAAATTAACTTGATAAAGATGAATATTCCCCCTTGTATATTATATTTATTTAGGACCCTTCACTATAAACTATAAAGACTTAGATAACTTCCAGTCAATATTATTTACATTCATTTATATTACTAAATCCCATAGAGTAGCCAGATCCATTATGTACAAACACAAGTCTAAGGGTGGTCTTTCCTGTCCTAACCTTAAACTATACTATAAACCAGCACAATTAGTCTTTATTCCAATCATCCACTCCACTGTACATTATTGAATATTATCTCATGCTTCTCTACTCGTAGAATAACATTATTTGGATCCCTCAACCCCTATCCCTAGTAAAAAAAAACAACTGAAACTCTAATACCAGACACTTGTGTTGGGCATGGGCAAATAATTGTTATAAACTTATCCACAACATTTCTAATCTAACACCAATCTTTCCCAATCCTCATTCCCCATGGGACTTAAAAACTAATTTACCTGGTAGAAAACTAGAAATCTTGATCTTGATTTGTCTCCTGGATAAAAGAGAATTACATTCTATCCCATAACCAGCTGCAAGATAATTTTAACCTTGCCATTCAAAAACAATTCATCAACTGCCAATCAAACATTTTATCACTATAACCAAAAAAACTGTTTCTAATTGGCCTACACAAAGATGCGAAAGTAATCCTTAACAAAAGGAACTCTATGCATACTGTACAACATCTTTAACTCAGTCCTTTCGGGACATAAATTCCAATACATGATCAAATGGGAAAAAGACATAAACCAAACTTGGGACCAAAACACCTGGTCCAACATTTTGAGAGGCTGCTTAAATTGTAGTATTTTGGAGAGCTCCCTTAAGGTTCTACATAGAACATAAATTACTCTTGAGAAGTTACATAAATGGACAATGTCACGACTGAAGCATGTCAAGTCACCAGCTGTGCAATACCTTACAGACTGATGCCCTCAGCCTTCTAAGATAGGCTTATTGTGCCAGGGCAAAGGTGCCCACTGAGATGGGTTAACATTGGCGATGTTGTGATTTATGTGTTATGCCTGTTTAAAGTTGCCTGGGTGCCATTGGGCCCATACTGTAGTACCCATGTTTATAGTTGGGGTGTGCATATGAACATGATGGGAGTGATGGGATGTATGTCTGTGTTGTGCTTTGGGAGTCTAGCGCTTACAAGGGAAATATTGTATATGCCCAATATTTCATAGTAATGGACTAGTCCCTTATTAACAAGATTACAGAGATAATTAACCCGTAGGAGTCACATGACACCAGTATCTTTCTCTATGTTTCACAAGCCTCAGACTGGTGTCTCCAGGCCTATTGTATGCAATTGCCCCCTACCAAGAATACAGCAGTGCAAAGGGAAAACAATCGGTGATTGTCTTAGACCGGTAGTCAGGGGTGATAACGTGAGCTAAAAGGTGTTTGGGTGTAACCATGGATGTACATTTGATTTAAATTGGTCTGTTGTTGCTAAAATGTGGTATAAATATGTCTGATGGTTTCAGTAATAAAGATATTATACTGGTTCACATAATTTAAGTGGGAATTTCATTATTGATTCTGGGAATACTGTTTGCTGGAGTAAGTTCTTTTCAGAAAGATCCTTATGCTACACAAGACCAGAGACATCTCTCAGTCTAACCTAAGGGCTGAACTTTCCTCCTGCTGTACACAGGTAAAACAAACCGGTCACACCTGTGGGAAGAGGTTTGGGCAATAGGCTCTTATCATACCCCATTCAACATACAGGTTGTGACAGACAACTTCTATCAATCCTTGCTGCTAGCGAGGATGCCCAGACATCAGATTTTTTTTTCTTTCTTTTTTTACATATGGTTGACTTGTCCTACAGTCCAAAAAATTACTAAACTATTCACTTTAAAATTAAATAGAAACCCAACTTCTAGCTAAAACGTAATTACCCATCAAATCTTTAATATTCAAATAAATGAAGAAGAGAGACCATTCATTTTCTCTTCTATTTCCTTACTATTAAAGGATTGAAGTGGAAGCAGACAAGAACATTAATAAAATAAGGAATAGGTGAGGAAAGAGAAAAACTTAAATGGGAAAGATAACACGGAAATTAATACAGTCTATTGTTTAAAGTAATTTATTACATTATTATATGAATAGTATAAATAACATACTTGTACCCTTATACCCTAATTTGCAATATCCCAGAAAAATTATCATGCACAGTAATTGAATTGTTGTTTATTTTCATGTATGTATTTTACCTTCTCTTTTATCATATCCCAATAAAAGTTGATTGTGAAAAAAAGAATGTTTTTACATGCACAGAAATCTCTACATGTAGTGACATTTCTGTTGTAAGTGTACTTGACACTTTTTTACATATTGTACATGTACATAAACACACATAAAACTATGATATGGGATATAGCAAGGGAAAAGGAGGAGTTGTAACTGGGGTGCAACTATCTGAATGGGCATAGTCCAGCATAAAACCTAAATACACCCCTGCTTTATTCCTTACCAATTATCTTTCTTAAAAATATCATACTAGTCTACATAAACTAAATGCCATAAAACTCACTCTTCAGTTAGTTTCTCCACCCTTTCTATTCCTATGACAGTCTCTGTTCTCACTCCCACATCTGTCTCTTTTCCATCTCCAATACCTTCTGTCTCCTCCTCTCAATGATTGTCTTTGTCTTCTTTATCAACTCCATAGTTGAATCCTCAAATGTTTTGACAAACTGTTACAATATACAGTATATATTTAAATAGTTTGGTAGCAATCCCATCATTACAATAATGGTGATGCTCCCTGATTGATCAATACTGAAAAAGTATACAGTGTATCTTGAACATTTATACTTATTTTATTATTTGTAATTTTTTTATCTAAGTATTGTACCAGTGGTGTATGCATACAAAATTTAAACGCAAATTATTTTCATATGTCCCGGCTTAGCTTCCCAGAATGCAGTGTTTTACTCGGAATTCTGAGCTGGAAGCAGTTTTTTTAACTTTTTTTAGACATTTAAATGTGAAAACATGTAATATATATATATATACATATATATATATATATATATATATATATATATATATATATATATATATATATATATATATATATATGTCTGTTTAATATAATATTTCTCCCACAGTTTCATATACGAAATAAAAATAAATTATTTTTTGTTTATTAACATTCAAAGGAATCTTTGAAAAACTGTTAAGAACTTATGTAAACTCATGTATAGCTGTGACTTTGGAAAGTGAATTCTATTTTAACATTCAGTTCTTAATTAGTCACTATTAATATTGCTTTGGGGAGTTTTGTGCTTGCTTTAAAAGTATAATTAGTGACATAATGACTAATCTTGTCTAAATAAAAAGGCAAAACAATATGGCTTTAAGCTTCATAGATAGCCCCTTGCTGTTAAGTATTTATATGGCACCATCTGCTCTGCTGAATTCAGCACATCAAGAGGAAAGAACCAACTGCCTTTGTGGCAGCTAAAAGAAACATTGATTTAATTTTCTCTGCTGATCACCTATAAAATGGGTAGCCAAAATTCAAAATATCTAAATGAAATTGGCTATAATTTTGTATTTATAAACCTAAATAATATGTATTAAATACATATTAAATTTATATCAATGTTATCACATCTCTAGCAGCAGACATTTTTAGAAATCTAATTAATTAAGTTTAATATTATTACATCCAACAACAACAAAAAACATGCATATGCATACATCTGGGTACAGTGCTAAGTAAAATGTACACCTAAGAGCCAGATTCAAGAAGATTCTTAAAGGCTATAAAAGTTACTTATGACTAAAACATTATGACTAAAAGTCAGCATGTGACTAAATCACTGTTTACAGTATCTATTCAAAACATAATCACTACTAATATAACATTTATGTAATAATTATATATATATATATATATATATATATATATATATATGTATAAATATATATGTATATATAAAGTGGTTCTGGATTGCTACTAGAAACACTTGTATACTTCAATGAATCTGTGAGCTAAACCATGTAGGGTCACCCAAGATGGGTAGGTCATAGCATAGAGGTCAGACCAATCGTGGTCCACTGGAGAAGAAACTAGCAACCCACTTCAGTATATTTTCCATGAAAACCTTAGGGATGTGCACAACCAGACACAAGATATGCCTGGCATGCTGTGGTCCATGGGATCACAGAGAGTCGAACATGACTGAACAACTAAGATCAACAATATATATACGCACATTAACTTATTTTTCTTTATATCTGTGCCTCAATAAATGCTGGTTATATTCACAAACATCTATTGAAACCGCTCTCCTGGACTGTTCAACTTGTGTGTGTATATATAATATACAAGATTAACTAAATAATACTACTGAGCAGGTGTAGTATAGCAAACTTTGTTTTATTTTGTGCATTATGTTGCAGGGCAATAAAATGCTGCGAGTCCAGTCTCCTGAATGCTTACCCATGAACTGTCCAGTGTCACAACAAATCTCTGTGAGAAACAGCTGTTGTAAAATTTGCAAAGGTAAGGAAACATTGAGCAATTTTACCTTGAAGATTTTTTTTTGTCATTAACTAACTTACATAAACGTCCAGTATATGCTCCCTAAAATAATCATGCATATAGGAAGGTTCTCCAAGAGTTATCCAACACTTCACAATATGCATCAAAATTAAACCACAAGCAAAAATATTGTGGTCACCTTCCTGTGTTCTTCCTTCGATATGTCCCATTCTGTATTTGCCTTAATGATCTGTGTTGACAACTGAATGGAAAATATTTGACTAAAATATACACTGCTACTTCACTGGACAGAATACATGTCATACTTAAGTTCTTCAGACAAACCAATCTGTTATCATATACAAATATATCAGCATTATTGTTAAAATGATATTTTATTTGTAGAGTGCCAGCAGGCTGACATAATCACAAGCATTTTGGCCACATGACTAATGGGTGAATTGTTGAAGAACTTTTTGACAACTTCAGTCTTTCTATGTTATCCTATAGGGACAACACACAGCATAAGGCTGTTTAAGCAAAACAAAGCCTAGTTGGACCCTTTGGTTCTTATCTGCCATTGCATCTATATTTTTATGTATTCACTAAAATGTGACTTCTCTGAGAGTTCTCTAGCTCTTTATTATTTAGTACGTACATCAGCACAAAGCTTTGGAAAAGGCATTGATTCAGTAATATGATGATGCAATATGATGACTGACTTAGGCATCATGTACATACTACCATATGTGAGATCTAAACCAAAGATGTTTTGTCAATATATTATTATAATTATTATTATCCTATATTTGTATTGAGCCGACATATTCCGCAGTGCTAAACAGGGGTTCCGTAAAAATCAAAAATGTTTTAACACATTGCAAAAGAATGGAGGGCCCTGTTATTGAGCTTAAAATCAAACGTACATAGTGCTTTTTCCAAAGCACCAAAATAAAATTGTAAACACACAAATTTACAGTCTAAAGGGTGAAGTACAAGGGTGTTCAATGCGTTGTGCATATTAAGGCTGGAGGTGATAAGCTTCCATAAACAGATGAGTTTTAGTGAGTTTTTGAAGGTTTTTCGGCAAGAGGAAAGTCTAATGGAGCGAGGCAAGGAGTTCCAGAGAATAGAGGGAAGCAAGTGATATATATTTATATAAAACAAATGTTAACTATCACATGTATGCATATCATTTTATAAGAAGGACCTAATAATAACATGGTAAATTGAGGTGAGTAATAGAAGTATGTACTGTGTAGGAATTTTCCTATTTTACAAAATATCTTTTCAATACATACCTTTGTTATTACTTTATTCATGAATAAAAAAGGAAATAATCTGTTACTTTATTAATTTACTGTATTTTTTATTAATTTTGATAGTATTATTATTTGATATGATTTTATGGTTATTACTTGAAATTATGGCTGGAATATGTGTTACTGTATATCGAGCACTACAGTAAATCTTGGTTGGTAGACATACGGTTTAATGGTGTTTTTAAACTTTAATGGATTAATAAATTAGTTCTGTGGCCTTTCTACCACCTCTATAGTATGTGCTATGTGTTTGTGTAACTTGTTAATAATTAATTAGGAAATTTGGAGCTAGTGATATTTCTTTCTACTGCCCCCATGTTGAATCCTGGACTGCTATTACATCAGAGGAAAATATGCATTTCGATTAACGATTGCAGTAAATGTGCCATCTGTCTCCAAACCAAATCCCCTCTAGTTCTCTTTTTACTAACGCTTTGTAGTATTTGTGGGAAACTATTAAAAAGAGCTTTTATGAAGCACTTCAGATACATCAACATGTGGCCCATGCTTAAATTATAAATAACTGAGAATGTGGTTATTCAAATCAGTATATTAATGGCAAAAAGTTATCTTTATATTGCGGTTGTAGGGTATACATGTTAATTCTTTTTATATATTAAGTTGGGATAAAGTGCACCTCATTAAACCCCAGGAGAACATTTTTTAATTTTGCAACCTTTGAAAGATGATTTGGCCAACAGCATGGAGAAAGATAAGATACCTAGTTGAATTAAACATGATTAGTGTCACTGCCAAAAATAATACAAATTTTCTTTTTATTCTAATGACACCAGAGGACACAGTTGGAAGCAGTCAAAACCACTCTTACCCAAACCTGCATTAAATAGTGTTTGTTAATGTTTTGTAATCAGGTCTACATTATGCATGCAAAGTTTTCAAATAGAGGTCCATATGGTGTCTGATGTTTTTCTAAATCTAGAGTATAAACTGTGATTAATTGGTGGTTTCTATAAGGACTCATGAAATTAGATTTCACCTACAGCTGGGCAAAAACTTAGTCCCTGTATTTTGTAGTGCTATAATTGGGCTTAGCAAAAAAACACATTATTTTCATTCTATTCATGTCAATAGTAATGTTTGTAACATCAATATATTGTTAAGTCAGTAACTTACAACACATTTGTTTGGACAATTTGGCTAGGAATGGATTGCTATTTTTCTTTTTTGCACATATTTAAATTTCATAATTTATATTTGTCAATTTAAATGAATAATTTATCAAATATATTCAATGCTTTGTAAATCTATATGAGGTATTTTTAGCTTGGCTCTGAAAAATAATTTAAGAAATGTTACACAGCCTGTAAGGCAGTATATCTGCCACAGGTTTTAAAACATTTCCTTTCTACCATCTGAACAATGGAACAGAACATTAAGCATTTTTTTGAAGCTTTAACTACAAAAATGTACAAGAACAATTACTTGAGCATTACTGAAGTATGGACGGTGGGTTGGGACTGGTTGAGTTAATAATGGTAAACAGAACTTCAATAAACTAATGATAAAATACTTGTTATATGGTATTAAAATCTATTTAGCATAAATAAATATTTCTATCTCCCATCAATAAATCTTCATGTTTGGTGGTGTCCTGTAATTATTCATTTTTTAAAATATATTGATGCAGTTATTAAAATATTAATATCTCAATTACATCAGATGTATTATATTAGAATTAACATTTTCTTTTACATATATTAATTAATACAACTTGTATAGTCATTCTGCATTACTGGAATCACCCTACTAAAAATACAATTCAAAAATTTATATTTGAAGTTCAATTATATTCCAAATTGAAAAAATATATTTTTATTAAAACTGGCAAATAATATACATTTTACATTTTAAGACATTCTTAGATTAATTTGTAATCTATATATTCTAATCAATAAACATAGTTTAATTATTATGAAATTAGAGACTAAACTTGTATGGCATTATACTATATTAGTTGTATTATTCTATTATCTTTATTTTCCTTTTTTATCAGAAGAGATTCTTTATAATAAATGTACATTAAATATTTATTTATAACATTCGTATCATACTTATATAGACATGAATGGCATATTTTTTATAATATTTTTAATATATTATTATTATTATTACATTATTTTATTGTTTATTACATGTAATTCTATATATTTTTTATTTTACGGTATTTGATTATAAGTTATGTTATGTATTTTATTTTATTATTGTAATATTAAAATAACTAAAATTTAAAATAATAATTCTAGATAAAAGGTAAATAGTGTGCTCTTTTTCAGGTTTATTAAACATTTTTACAACAGTGGTCCATCAAGACAAGTTTTTTAGATAGATATAATAGGTAGGAGACAACACAAGTTTTCTGAGGTGGGTTTTGTCCTGTCAAAATCATATTTATGTATTAAACCACTCCTTTTTTCACAAAAATCCATGCAAGTCAAATTCTGAATCAATAGAATGGAGTAATATTGGTTACATCTGAAGCTTATCCATTTTTACACTATTTTTATACCCACAGTTATTAAATATTGATCTAATTTAATGTAATATAAATCAATTGTATAGCATATGTATGTTCTTCTGTACATAATTTATTTGTATTTATTTTTTTTATTTTCCGTTTTTTATTAGATTACAAACTTTAAAATCCAAACATCAAAGTAATGAGAAAGAAAAAAAAATATAAAGATACTTTTTTTTATTTTTTTTTTATTTTGTGCATATATTTATTTTAATATTATACAACTCTGAGATGTCAACAGGTATTATTTAAATGTTGCATACACAATTGTCATAAGTTTATATGGTCACTAATTATTATGAGAATGATTATTTTTATTCTACTGTTTACTTAATTTTGTAACATTCAAGAATTATTAAATTCCACTGATTTTATTTATTGATCAAATTATCGTGTATCAGAAATTTGAAACTGCTATGAAGATTTCTAATAGGGCAAATTAATTTCACAATAAATGCAATTTAAGTCATTTAAAAGTACTGTGTACAGTGCCTTGCAAAAGTATTCACCCCCTTGGCATTTTACCTATTTTGTTACATTACAGCCTTAAGTTTAATGTTTTGTTAATCTGAATTGTATGTGATGGATCAGAACACAATAGTTTAATTTGGTGAAGTGAAATGAGAAAAATATATACATAAAACTATTTTTTTGAAATAGAAAACAGAAAATTGGCACATGCGTATGTATTCACCCCCTTTGTTATGAAGCCCATAAAAAGCTCTGGTGCAACCAATTACCTTTAGAAGTCACATAATTAGTGAAATTATGTGCACCTGTGTGCAATCTAAGTGTCACATGATCTGTCATTACATATACACACCTTTTTTGAAAGGCCCCAGAGGCTGCAACACCTAAGCAAGAGGCACCACTAACCAAACACTGCCATGAAGACCAAGGAACTCTCCAAACAAGTAAGGGACAATGTTGTTGAGAAGTACAAGTCAGGGTTAGGTTATAAAAACATATCCAAATCTTTCATGATCCACAGGAGCACCATCAAATCTATCATAACCAAATGGAAATAACATGGCACAACAGCAAATCTGCCAAGAGACGGCCGCCCACCAAAACTCAAGGACTGGGCAAGGAGGGCATTAATCATAGAGGCAGGACAGAAACCTAAGGTAATCCTGGAGGAGCTGCAGAGTTAAACAGCAGAGAATGCAGTATCGGTACATAGGACGACAATAAGCTGTACGCTCCATAGAGTTGGACTTTATGGCAGAGTGGCCAGAAGAAAGATATTACTTCCAGCAAAAAAACAAAATGGCACATTTTGAGTTTGCAAAAAGGGATGTGGGAGACTCCCAAAATGTATGGAGGAAGGTGCTCTGGTCTGATGAGACGAAATTTGAACTTTTCGGCCATCAATTAAAATGCTATGTCTGGCGCAAACCCAACACATCACATCACCCAAAGAACACCATCCCCACAGTGAAACATGGTGGTGGCAGCATCATGCTGTGGGTATGTTTTTTCAGCAGCCGGGACTAGGAAATTGGTCAGAGTAGAGGGAAAGATGGATGGTGCTAAATACAGGGATATTCTCAAGCAAAACCTGTACCACTCTGTGCGTGATTTGAGGCTAGGACAGAGGTTCACCTTCCAGCAGGACAATGACCACAAACACACTGCTAAAGTAACACTTGAATGGTTTAACCCGCCTGGCGGTATGATTATGTCAGTATTTAGAATGTTAAATCGATACATTAAAAAATGCTGACACAATCATACAGCCCTTTCCCCCTTATTCTCCTCCCTTTCCACACCCCCCTCCTCCTCCTCCCCCCTTTCCTCCTCCTCACTTCTCCCCTCTCCAATCACCTCCCTTTGCCCCCTCCCCTCCTCCTTTTCCCCCTTATCCTCCTCCCTCCTTATCATCCTCCTCCTCCCTTCTTTCTACTTATCCTCCTCCTTCCTCATTCCCCCCTTATCCTCCTCCCTTTCCCATCATCATCCTCCTTCCCCCATTATCATCCTCTTCCTCCCGGAAGTTGTGGGCATGTTCTGTAAATTAAATGATGCAAATCTTTAAACAATCCATGTTAATTCCAGGTTGTGAGGCAACAAAATACAAAAAATGCCAAGGGGGTTAATACTTTTGCGAGCACTGTATGTGAGTTTCACTATTGATTACAGAACTTGTGCATATTCTGTATTAATTATTGAGGAAAATCTGATCTTTTCTTAGAGCTGGAGGAAATTCTCACCTGGCTAATTCATAATGCCAATTTCAATTAGCAACTTTCAACAATTATTTTTCACTGAAGTACTGGGGTTAGATGTATTGAGGAATGAAGTATTACAGGCCATTAATTGAACTTTTGTAGAACATTACCATTACCATATTATCCTTTGGGGTATATGTACTAAGATTTGACATTTCCAAAGGCTCTCCATTTCTTCACCCTTTGGATCATATGAGTTTTCTTGAACTGATTTATCTTTGAAACCTTGGCCAGACTTCTAGTGCACACAATATTTCTACACTGTACCTTTCCCTTTATTTCCATCCCTTTCCTTCACAGTTAAAAATTTATGTCTTTCTAGTTACAGTATCTTCTCTATCCGTCCTTTCCCCAATGTCTAGAATGTATCATTTTGCCCCCTTGTCTCACAAAAAATACATATATATATATATATATATATATATATATATATATATATATATATATATATATATTCTTATTTTATTTGTTAATCACCAGCAGATTATGTATTTCTGTTTGAAGGCAGCATAAATAAGACCAGAAAGCACCTTGAGCATACACACTGGTACAGAAGAAGACGAGGGCTCTGCTTCCATCAGAACTTACAATACACATTATATACAAACACTATGGGACCTGTTCATCTTTTTTTATGTTTTCCATTATGAAACTATCAAAGTGCTTAATATATTTCCCACTAACTTGCTTTGGATGTTTATGAAGTCATGTCTCTTTTGGCACACCATGGCATGCTAGATGCTGTAATAATTGGCATTACATCTTTATGCTTCCACTGACTCTATAGGAATTCAAATGGTAAAGCTGATACGTGGAATATGTGTGCTATTTTTTGTGTTACAATAACTATAGGTAAAATCTGGTACAATATCATATCTAAGTGCATAAAAGAATGTGCCAATCACAATCAAAATTCCAATAGTATATCTATTAAGTTAAATAAATCAATATAAAATTACCTTAAAATCTACCTCATTTTGGATATGCCTTGCAGCAGAAAGTATTACTTTATTTCCTGTACTTTTATTTGGAAAATGTGAAAAATTGCACATTAGAAGAAGAGCAAATACTGTATGTCCTATTACGGAAAAACCGATGAAGCACTTACATTTCATCAGTGATTACTTTATAGTTGTAAATTATTTTTTATTTATTTATCAAATGCAAAATGTAATTTTTTTCCAGCAAAATGATTATCTACTAAGAAATGTTCACAGAACGTTGTTTTAAAAGGTTCTGTAACTTTTGTACATATTTTAAGTTTCCAATGTTTTAGTGAGTCTGTTTGGAAAAGTTTTGTTTCTTTTATTTCTTATACCTGGGAATGCCTAAATTATTTTCACAATTTCTGTTTATTTGTAAAGTGCTAACCATTTCTGTAGTGTTATCAATAAGGATACATTAGATTGGGTACAATACATCTAAATTACAAAGGTAAAAGATGATAAAATATGCTGAAATGCAAATATAATTAAACGGATAAAGGTAGCAGACAATCTGGGGCAAAAGATTTTTGGTTCTTACTCCTGAAGAGTTTATAATCTAAACATTATTTTTAAGGACCATTTATTCTTTCTAAAGAACAATACATGCTTTACATTTCTGAGCACCGTGTGAGTTGGTCATTTAAGTTCAACTGAAATCGCTTCTACAAGAAAACTGACAGTGTGCTGACTCACTAGACATTTCCCCGCAGGGCCTGGAGCCAGCAAAACTGCAGCTACTGTAAAAAAAAAAAGCATATGTTTCAGTAAAGATTCAATAAGACTGGTCTTTGCATTCCTCTGAGATATTAAATTTGACCATTTGTATGGTAGCTCCATGGAAACCTTACTTTTTAAATTTGGGATATGGTACAATCAGGTATCAGAATGTGGAAGCTGTGAGGATTTATTTATTGTCCTGGTTACTGGTTGTTGCATGTGGTTCGAAAAGAGTAAAAATGCATTGATTATTTTAGGATCCGATATAGCAGCTAAAACAATTCCCCAAGCCCACCCGTAACTGCACAATTTTGTTATATAAAATGGTTTTCCCAAAGAAAAAGCGTCATTTCTCATTTGATGAAAAGCTAAAAATATTTTACTATAAGTAGTTTTCATTTTTAGTTGGAGAGAGCAAATGATATCACTCTGTTTCATTGAAGCATATAAAAGTTTTTTCCATGCTCCACAGCAAGGGTGGGCAAGTTCGGCCCTGGAGGGCCACACACAATCCTGGATTTGAAGATATCCTTTCTGTCCACAGGCGAGCCAATCAGGATGACTGAATAAGTGATTGACTCACCTGTGTGCAGCCGGGGTATCATCAAATCCAGGCATGTATGTGGCCCTCCAGGACCGAATTTGCCAACCACTGCCCTACAGTGATAACACTTGACAAAAGGGTTTTTCTTTTTTTTTTTTTATCCTGGAAATGTAGTGTTTGTTTCTGGTTATTGCCATAATAAAACTTTTGAATACATTTAAATGTGTAGCCAAATCTCATCTGATATATTATTAACTACAGGAAGTCCCCAAAGGCACACTATTCATACTCCAAATTTGCTGTTAGCTGATCATCATGTTAACATGAGCCACCTTACAGCTCTGCTAAATAGACCCATAGATTTAAGAGCAGATAAATGTCTATTTGGATTATTCCTCACAGATAACTTGTGAAAATGTGTGTAAGCATGAGGAACCCCAAACTTCCTGTTCTGCCACTATTAAAAAATGCCATAATATTAAACTTCCAGACAGGGGATATCAGTAGTTATGAGCTGAATATTACAGGGGCAGTGCATATAAAAAAAGGAACAGTGAATATACCAACAGTCCCACTGGATCATCACCTCAACAAATGTATCAATCAAGAATGACAATATTAAAATTTGGTTGGAGAGCATATAAGTGCATATTCCCACATTTATTTTACCTCCACGTTCAGAAACAGACATCACATCTAAAATAATTTCTCTATCAGCTGTGATCCATCTTGCTGTATTTGGAGTCACATGACATCAATGTCATGACATGACTATAAAGCAACCACATGTAATTTTTTTGTTTAACTCTAACTTTAACATGATTTCAAATTGTATCTTGTATAAGGATTTCACACAATGCTTAAGTTTTGAATTTTAATGCAATGATTGGACTTAGGATGAGGGTATACATTTAAATTCTGGCGAAGGGCATTCCAAGATTTTAAACATACAAAATAACGACCCAGCTGAGCTCAAACTATCACAATGTTCTGGAGTTACTTTTTATCTAATGATATCAATGTACTAAGAATGTAGAGTTTCCTCACATGGGGTTCTGGGATATATCAAAGTAGCATACTTAATTATCTCTTGCAGTGGAGGTGATAAACCAGAGAAGCTTGCCCAGTTGATCAAGATTAAAATAATCTCCAGAAGAGTAGGAAAGATTTTTCATGTAATTTAGGTTTAAAAAAAAAACTTTTTATGTTTTTCATTTTTTCCTAGAAAGTATAGTTTAAAAACAATTCTTAAGTGATATGAATATAAAATTCACACAATTTTTAAATAAATGTGGCAAACATCTTACACTACGGTAGCAATACATCTTCATGAAAAGTTGAAGTGCCAAACAATGACAGCTGACACATTTTCTAGTTGTTATTATTGTTGTTGTTTAGTCGTTCAGTCCCCTCCGACTCTCCTTGACTCTATGGGCCACAGCACGCCAGGTGCATCTCTCAGTCACTACCCCTCTGAGCTCCATCAATTTCATGTTCATTGCTTCAGTAATCTTATCTATCCATCTCCACCTCTTTCGTCCACTTCTTCTTGTGCCTTAAATCTTTCCCAGCCTCAGAGTCTTTTCTAGGGAATCCTGCCATCTCATGATATGGCCAAAATATCTGAGCTTCAACCTCATGATCATACCTTCTAGTGAACAGTTTGCCTTGATTTCCTGAAGTATTAATTTGTTGGATCTTCTTGCAGTCCAAGGGACTCTAAGCAGTCTTCTCCAACACTACAATTCAAAGCCTTGCAAAAGTATTCACCCCTTGACTTTTTACATATTCTGTTACATTACAGCCTTAAATTCAATGTTTTGTTAATCTTAATTTGTATGTGATGGATGATAACACACTAGTCTAAGTAACTATTTTTTAGATATAGAAAACAGAAAATTGGCATGTGCGTATGTATTCAATTACCTTCAGAAGTCATATAATTACTAAAATGATGTCCACATGTGTGCAATCTAAGTGTCTCATGATCTGTCATTACATATACATACTTTTTTTGAAAGGCCCCAGAGGCTTCAACACCTAAGCAAGAGGCACCACTAACCAAACACTGCCATGAAGACCAAGGTACTCTCCAAATAAGTAAGGGGCAATGTTTTTGAGAAGTAAAAGTCAGGGTTAGGTGATAAAAAAATATCCAAATCTTTGACGATCCCCAGGAGCACCATCGAATCTATCATAACCAAATGGAAAGAACATGGCACAACCGCAAACCTGCCAAGAGACTGCCGCCCACCAAAACTCAAGGACCGGGCAAGGAAGGCATTAATCAGAGAGGCAGCACCAAGACCTAAGGTAACCCTGGAGGAGTTGCAGAGTTCCACAGCAGAGACTGGAGTATCTGTACATAGGACGACAATAAGCATAAGCTCCATAGAGTTGGGATTTATGGCAGAGTGGCTAGAAGAAAGCCTTTACTTTCATCAAAAAACAAAATGGCACGTTTTGAGTTTGCGAAAAGGCATGTGGGAGACTCCCAAAATGTATGGAGGAAAGTGCTCTGGTGTGATGAGACAAAAATTGAACTTTACAGCCATCAAAGAAAACGCTATGTCTGGCCCAAACCCAACATATCACATCACCCAAATAACACCATCCCCATAGTGACACATGGTGGTGGCAGCATTATGCTGTGGTGCTGTTTTTTAGCAGCCGGGACTGGGAAACTGGTCATAGTTCAGGAAAACATGGATGTGCTAAATACAGGGATATTCTTGAGCAAAACCTGGGCGTGATTTGAGGCTAGGGCAGAACAGGAAGTTTGGGGTTCCTCCGGCCTCCATTACTTCCTGCGTCGGCATCCAGTATATGCTAATGACGTGGCGCACATGTGACATCACGTCATTAGCATATACCGGGTGCCGATGCAACCCCCCCCCCCCATCCTCAACCCCCCCTCCTTATTATAATCCCCCCTCCTCATTTTAAACCCCCCACTTTACCCCTCTAAATACCTCCCCCTCTCCCCTCACTTACCTTCATCTGCAGCTTCTCCTCCGGCCTCCACTCCTTCCTGCGTCGGCACCCGGTATATGCTAATTACGTGGCGAGATCTCGTGATACCTGGATTTCAGAGGAATCCAGCAGCTAAAGGGGCAAGTGGTGAGGGGGAGACTACTGGGAAGTGAGCTGAGTTTAGAGGTTGCGTAAAATGTTTGGAGGATGTGTCCCTCTCTTTTCAAATTAAGTAAATAAAATGGAAAATGGTAAAAATATCATCTAAAAGATTGCAAGTTATCTGGTTTCCATGGTTCATCTATTAGAGCGAGATCTTGTTTACATATTATTAACAACTGTTACAGTTTAAAATGTTCTTTGCTGATATTTGTACCTCTGAGATACATGTGGATGGATTTTCTGTGTCTTTTTATGTTCTATCTCACCTAAAGTACTCCATAAAAATAAGACCTTATTTAAAACGACGGGTTTACTTGATTAACAATATTGAATAGCTAAAATATTACATTTAGGAATACACAAATTATATCAATCTAAACTTAAAATTATACTTTATATAATGTTTATAAAAATGAGGTTCGTATGAAAAGAATTTAGCTTAAACACATCCTATTTGTGCATTTCTACATGATTAGACATTGAAATATAGTAGTCTATATATCAAATATGCAGACTGAATATTCATGCAAATGATCATGAATTTCATTTGCATTTCTAATGTTATCCAGAGGAAACAGATATAGACTCATTTTTTATAAAAAGTGTATCCCTCAGCTGCTGAATAGCAAAATGAGTAAAATGTTAAGCACATAAAGAGAATGACAAGAGAATTGCAATTTTTGTACTAACTCTTAAGTTTAATAAGGGCCATCATTTAAAAACACTAATTGTGCATGACCTTTACTCTTAACTGCATCTTTCTCCGTCCTTCACAGTCTTCCATTTAAATATTTATTTTTACTGTGGTAAAAAAATATTGCTGTGTACTGTTAGTTCGATGTTTACTAATTTGGTAGACACTTTTGCTGAATCTTTTTTTTAAGACTTTTTATTTCTAAGATTCCAGTAATTATTATTTCAGAAGTTAATGTTAAGTCAGGGGGTTGTGTATTACCAATGATTTCTTGTATGTGTACTTCCTGCAAATAAACTAAAAATCAAATAAAACATCACTAATATAGTTGTGTGTTTGAAAAGTTTGTAAAATTGTGTTGCGCACTACGCATTGCGAGGCTCATATTGACCAGTGAAGGGTGAGGGAGGGAGGGAGGGAGGGAGAGGGAAGGAGAGAGAAGGAAGAAGGGGGAGAGAGTGTGATAGAAAGTGTGAAGGCAAAAGAGAGAGAGGGATGGAGGAAGAGAGAAGGAGGAACAGTGGGAGAGAGAGAAGGAGGGAGGAAGAGAAGGAGGGAGAGAGAGAGAAAGGGAGAGAGAGGAAGGGAAAGATAAGAAGGGAAGAGAGAGAGAGAGGGAGATAGAGAGAGGAAGGGAGAGATTAGGAGTGAGGAAGAGGAGAGAGAGAGGAAGGGGGAGAGAGAGAGGAAGGAGTAGAGAGAGAGGAGAGGAAGGGAGATAGTAGGAGTGAGGAAGAGAAGGAGAGCGAGAGGAAGGGAGAGAGAGGAAGGGAAAGAGAAGAAGGACGGAGGAAGAGAAGAAGGAAGAGAGAGAGGAAGGGGGAGGGGAGAGAGAGAGGAAGGGGAGAGAGAGAGGGGAGAGAGAGAGGAAGGGGAGAGAGAGAGGAAGGGGAAAGAGAGAGGAAGGGGAGAGAGAGGAAGGGAGAGAGAGAGAGAGAGAGAGAGAGGAAGGGGAGACAGAGGAAGGGAGAGAGAGGGGAAGGGAGAGAGAGAGGGGAAGGGAGAGAGAGAGGGGAAGGGAGAGAGAGAGAGGAAAGGAGAGAGAGAGAGGAAGGGAGAGAGAAAGAGGAAGGGAGAGAGAAAGAGAGGAAGGGATAGATAGTGGAAGGGGGAGATAGAGAGGAAGGGAGAGAGAAGGGGAGAGAGAGAAGGATGAGAGAGAGAGGGAGAGAGAAGGAGGGGAGAGAGAGAAGGAGAGAGAGAGAGAATAGGAGAGAGAGAATAGGAGAAAGAGAAGCAGGGAGGGAAAGAGAGAACGAGGGAGATGGAGGGAAGGAAGGAGGGGGAGAGAGCGTGATAGAGAGAAAGTGAGAAGAAGAGGGAGAGAGAGGGATGGAGGAAGAGAGGGAGAGAGAGGAGGGAGGAAAAGAAGGAGAGAGAGAGAGAGGAAGGGAGAGAGAGAGTGGAAGGAAAAGAGAGAGAGGAAGGGAGAGAGAGAAAGGAAGAGAGAGAGAGGAAGGGAGAGAGAGAGGAAGGGAGAGAGAGGGGAAAGGAGAGAGAGAGGAAGGGAGACAGAGAGAGAGGAAGGGAGAGAGAAGAGGGGAGAGAGAGAGAAGGAGGGAGAAAAAGAAGGGAGAGAGAAGGAGAGAGAGAGAAGGAGAGAAAGAAGGAGGGAATGAGGGAGGGAGAGAAGGGGGATGGAGAGAAAGAAGGAGGGAGGGAGAGAGAAGGAGGGAGAGAGAGAAGGAGGGAGAGAAAGAAGTGAAGGCGAGAGGAAAAGAGAGACAGGGTACACAGAGAGAGAGAGCGCACAAACAGACAGAAGACACAATTTTTAAGACAATATTATACCGTTATATATGATGGGCAAATGACTAGTATATATATATATTTTTTTCTTACATATCAGTTGAAGGCAATATGCAGTATCAGTATGCAGTAGATATGGCCAGCTATTACAACATGTGGAGTTGGCTTAAATACAAGCATTGCTAGTTTGATGCACAAACCAATATAAAGGTTAAAATGGGTCATCTGAGTGTCCTCCCTCTACAACATTAATTGCTAATATTGTCACCACTATGCAGTAAATTGAGAAAATAACTTTATTTCTGATTAAAATCTGTAAATGTCTGATACAACTTACATTTTCGTTTAGGTTATGACTTCTGCTCGGAAGGACACAACTGCATGGAATATTCTGTCTGCAAAAACCTGGATGACCAAGCAGTTTGCATCTGCCGTGATGGTTTCCGTGCCCTTCGAGAGGATAATGCTTACTGTGAAGGTATTTTTTCTTACGCCTATGAAAACTGTGACGCCAATGTATATTAAAAATAAAAGAACTGCTAAGAATAATAATTGCTGCACTTCCATAACCTAAATGGCTGTATTCACTTAGGTGACAGGTGACACCTCCCCACTCCGGATATGAAGGTTATTAACTCATGTATTATACTGTAAGTGTATGTTTTAAATAATTGTCATACTATAGAAGCTTTTTGATTTTTCTGTTATTTTTCTCATGTAAGCTGAAAGAAAAAAAGTACTTTTTATAAGTCTGTGACAAATGACTTTTATACGACTGAAGTCTTTTTAGTTGTTCTCTTAGTTGTTCTATAGGCAAAAGTATAATTCAATCTCTCTCTCTCTCTCTCTCTCTCTCTCTCTCTCTCTCTCTATATATATATATATATATATATATATATATATATATATATATATATATATATATACTGTATATATACAGTATATATATTTATATAAATATATATATATATATATATATATATATATATATATATATATATAGTAAATAAATAGTATATCTGTGTTCACATTTGAATGTCTAAAACAAGTTAAAAAACCTGTTTCCAGCTCAGAACTCTGAGAAAAACAGTTATTACACTGCATTCTGGGCAGCTGTGCAGGGACAGGCAAATATGACCACAAATGCCTTGCTCTTCAATCCATAGTCCATTTTAAACATGCCTTCCTTTAAGCTTATGCCTGCTATATTACACTGCTTTTATGCAAAGCCAAGGTTGGATTATACACAAGCAGGTAATCCTATCCACGTACAGCTGTTTCAAGCTTACTGGCTATCATCAGTGTGGAGCGGGATCCCAGCTTGTGTTGTTGAACTTATGAGTAGGTAGGGTTCCCTGGTATTCAGTGGTTAGGATTCGGGGCTTTCACCACTGCAACCTGGGTTGGAATCCAGTCAGAGAACCAACAGGTCACACCACCCTGAAGCTGGCCAATGTTGGGCCTGGTCAGTACTTGGATGTGAGACCACTAAGGAATACCAGGAGCTGGATGCTGTGACCCACTGGAGAAGGAACTGGCCACCCACTCCATTATCTCTGCCATGAATACCAAGTGAATCAGCATAAAGATGTCCTCGTGTGTTATGGTCCATGAGGTCACAGAGATTTGGAAACGATGGAACACCGCAAAAAAAATAATTATATCATATATATATATATATATAGTTGTCGTACTGCAAGTTGTAGTCAAGCTTTGCGTGGCTCGCATAGCGAGCCCCGCAACTGCAGCCCTCGCAAAGCGAGAGACGCAGTTGCAGGGGTGGAGGTCCACGGGACTTAGCAAAGCGAGGGACACAGTTGCGGGGCTGGAGGCCTCATTGCAAGGGTAGAGATGACCGCCGCAGGCGCACATCCTGAGACACGCAGGACTTAGCTGCAATGATCGCTAGGCCCCTGGACTTAGCAACGGCCGCAATATTATGGCTCGCAGGACTTAGGACCCGAAGCACGTAAATGGACTGCGGGGCATGCAAAAATACGACTTTAACGCCGAACCACCCAACTGGAAAGACGTGTAAAAAATCACAAATAATTTCTAGACTCACACACAGCTCAGGGGGAGAGCCAGGGAGCCTGTGAGTGAGGCTGCAAGTTAATTTGAAAATAGCCAAAGCGAGAAACAAAATGGCTGCTGAAAAAAACAGAAACAAGATGAAAATGAGGCCGAAGGACGTTAATACGACCCCTAAGACTTAATACAAAACAGTAACACTTACCGTATTTTTCGCCATATAAGACGCATCTGACCATATGACGCACCTAGTTTTTAGAGGAGGAAAACAAGAAAAAAATATTCTGAATCAAACACAAATACACTTCACACACATATACACACCTACATCACACACACATATATATATATATATATATATATATATATATATATACATACATACACCACACACAGCCATTTGGAGCATTTGGGAGCCTCCAGGAGCTCTTGACCCTCCCTGCCCATCCATGATCATCCCTTGGCCCATCTTGATCTCACCCCATTGCGCAGCGCTTCCTACCAGCACTCCTCCTGTACTGCAGCCTTCCCTTGCGTTGCGTGTGTGACGTCACTAAGATGCGCCCGCAGACGAGATGCAGTTCAGAGGCATTTTGCTGGTGCCGTAGGAAGCACCAATGGGGGGGGGGGGATCAGGAGTGGGGATCTAAAGGGGGCCAAGGGAAGGATCAGAGGGGTCGAAGGGGAGAATCAGGAGGGGGAGAGGATCAAGAGGGGCAGAAAGAGAGCACCACACAAAGTTAGGGGCAGTTTTAATGCAGGCAAAATGTGTATTTGTCGTATAAGACGCACCAACTTCGCACCCCTCCAGTTTTGGGGAAGAAAAAGTGCATCTTATATGGCGAAAAATACGGTAATACAAGGCAGTAACATTTAACTCAAGCCAGTAGGCCCCTAGACTACACATGCCTATAAAGTACACAGGGGAGTGGCTCGCAATGAACGCCGAAGGCACTCATCGTAGGGGTCGCAATGATCGCTGAAGCGGATCATTGCAAAGCAGGAAAGGTGCGGCTTGGTACGGCTATTAAATTGGCCCCGTAAAGCAAGCTGCTGCCAATCTGCGGGTTTGGAGAGGAAAAAGCCTGTGGGACGTGGAATTGCAGGGCTCGCCATGAACGCCGAAGGCACTCATCGCGGGGCCTGTAAAGTAGACAGTGGAAGAGGCTTGCGATGAGCGCTGAAGGTGCTCAGAGCGGCCATATCCTCGCATTTGGTGGCAAACAACATTGCCAGGCTTAACATTTTATTGGCGACATTTTTAACGTCCAAGTCGCTATTAATATATATAATCTGATGCTAATTTTATCAGAATATTATTCTATGAAAAGATATATATATATATATATATATATATATATATATATATATATATATATATATAAATAATCACTTTTATTTTCCCTGAGCTTTTTACCTGGTATTATACAGCTGCCATTGTCACAACTTTATTCAATTTTTATTTGTCAAATCTGTCAAAATGCAAGAAATGCTTCACTGGAAGAACAAGCTTTTGATATATAAATACAACCTGGAGTAGAGAAGAAAAGGTGATTTAACAAAGACATTAAGGGACTTATATATCAAAATGTCCCTGCTGTAAAAAGCATTTCCAAGAAAAAAAAAATCTCATTGGATGATTGCCGGATTATTATTCATGTGAAAATGCTTGGCTCATAACTGAAAGCAGACACCCAGGGCTTAAAAGGATGAAAAGTTGTTATTATCTAAATTACAATATGAGTTTCAGATATATGTCAGTGAGAAGAATTTCAGGGGTACAGATAAAAGTGCAGGAAAAGCAACACAACCTGAATATTTACAGTCTTGATTACAAAGCTCAAGGCAGAGTTTCTTAAACTATTTTCAAAAATGCTGACTAGAGAACTCATTAAAGGGAAACTGTCAATATTGTGTTTATCTTACCATTTTTTAACAATTGACCATCTGGTCATTAAAGGACAGACAATTCAGATTTTTTAGGAAATAGAAAAGATATAAAAAAGTGCTATCCTGTATAATAGATGTGGTGATCTTTTTTTTCTTTCTATTAAACTCTTAAAAACTGAAAAATTGCTGGTTTATAGAATATGGGTCAGAGATAGAATTGAACTCAGTTACTTTGTACCAATAAGTTAGATGATGTGTAATGACCCAGCACAGTAAAAGGTACAATCAACCAAGACATTTTACAATCTCTTTACCATATCTTGGGTTTACCTTCCGGTTTCCTGATCTGCAGCCCTATTAACCATAGCCTGTAATGTAGCTATTAAATTGGCCCCGTAAAACAAGCTGCTGCCGATCTGCAAATATTTATACATATGCGACTGCAAATCCATTATTCTCTCAAGCCTGTAACCGCTTTGATTCCAATCATGCTATTAAATTGCAACGATTTCACTTGCCTTGAACCCCAAATGGAGCCAAGAAGCCAACGACTACCAGAGAGGACCTGCAAGAGGTGTAAAATCCAATCCATAGCACTTTAAATGCACATATACACACTACTGTACTTGTATTAATAGGGAAAGTGATGTTAGCACAAAATTCTCAAGCTGGCAAAGCGGACAAAAACAACAACTTTATTTCATGTTTGATTTCCGTGTTATATCATTCCTGGCAATCAATGTGTTAATACATATAATGGAACTTGCATGTAGTAGAATATCATATTTACAGCTTTATCAATATTTCAATATTTCTGGAATGTGGGTCCGATCGTAAGATGTAATTGAAAATCGTAAGACTTTGAAATCCCACCTCCATTTTTCAGTGACGTAATTATGACGATCTCATTTGCCATTGGCTCCATCTAAATCCGTAACTATGGGTTTGACTAACTGATTACTTGCATCCAACGTTCAACAAAGGGTTTACAGGTTTGCGTCTCAAGCCTGTACGTCTCAGCATGTTATAATTTAAAAGCTCTTCAACTCGGCCATATTTCAAGCCCGCAGCCTCTCACGTTGCACTTATGGGCTTCAAAATTATTGTGGCTGCTGGTCTTCTAGTTTGGCTACATCAATGTTGCTTTCTTCCTGTCTTTAATATACCTAAACCTTGAATTCACTCTCAGTACACTAATGGACCTCATATATATACATATTACTTGGGTTGAAATTTTAATAAAATCTTTAATATTTGAGGGACCACTGTATATATGGAGACATCCATTTTACTTTGATAAACTTGTTTACGCCGGAGCGGGCCTCTCAGATATCCTTGCAATCCGCTTGCCTTTGCAGCAGTACTGGGGAATAAGGGGTATGTGTCCTGTAACAAAAGTTCAATTTTTTTAACATAACTTCCCCACTCTACCTTCTCTCCCACCACTTGCCCTACCCAACCCATTCCACTACAGGTCAGTAGATATGTACATGTCCTCAGATCCTTGATCAATCAGGAAGTACTAAAGGGAAACCAGATGGAATATTCTATGCACTCTGCAAGAATGTTTTTTTTGCTCACAGCTTACACAGTTTTTTTAATTGAGTTACATACTTCACAAAAGTGAATTTGTGCTAAAATATTGTGGTCCTTTAACTGTAAAATTTTAAATAATAGGAGTAGGTGAAGCATCAAAAACAATTTGTAGTGCTGGACAGTATGTTGATACAGACATATGGTATGTATATGGGGCTAGCTTGTGAGAGTTTATAGTCTACACGTTAAAGGGCTCAATGTTGAGAGTAAGCAGCTTGGACCTACCTGTGATGAAGTGCCCTTCGTCACTTTGTCTTGGAGAGGACTGTTTGCCATCCTCCTGCCCTGGGACTATGGCCCTGGGACATATTGCCCTTTAAACACAGTATTCGGCCATACCAAAGTGTATGTCACTCATTCTGGCCCTTTACATACAGGGGGGGGGGGGTAATTCGGTACTTGCCCTGTGTGAACCATGATACCACAGATAGCTATGCCATGGAGCCCATTCATATAATGAAAGACTATGGGAAAGACTTTAGCTACATGGCAATTGAACTGTGTGAATAGGATCTGAGCGCTATTCGGTAGTTTTGTGCGCTCAGACCCCAGCTGTAACGGAACCCATCACTGTTTTACCCTTTTTTATGGTTATTTAATTCTTGGTTAAAATATGATCCTACTGTTATATTATATGTATGTTGGTTTATTCTCTGCAGAATATTAGCCCAGACTATTGCAGACCTAGGCTAATAGATAATCCTATTACAGAGACTCCAGAGATAAGGAAGTCGATTGTATAAAGTGTTTTCATTCTCAAACATAAGAACAAAGAAGGCTGATTTAATCAATGTCTGATTATATCAAGTTGCCAGGGAGGTGTGACTCACCTATTTTCCCTCTATGTGTATTGCCTGTGAAATGTCTGTGTGTTATGGGTAAAAGATACTTTTACTAACTTTTGAATCCCTGGTCTGATTCATGCCATTTTTTAATATGTTGTTCCCCTGGGTGAGAGCTATTGAACCCGGTTAGGGTGCCAGTAGATCCGTTACACTACCTAACAACTTATCCCATATGGTATGGATTGGTCCACTTGGTACCAATAAAGGATATCGCTGCCATTAAGTAAATATATTAACAGCATCTTATAAGAAGTGAGCTTCAAAGAAATTATAGGATGCAAGTTTAAAATGTGTATTATTTTAATGTCTTACAATGTTTACATGCTGTAACAAAAAAATATGAAATTTATAGTCAGATCATATCAACAGCTAACACGTCATGCTTACTTTAGAATGGGGAAAAAAGCCATAAAAATATGAGAACGTGTAAAGACCACTGTACAATGAAAACATTTACATACATACTATGAACACAATTAAGCAGAGGAAAAGTCATAAAGCACATTGATGCTTTGGTGGAAGTGAGTGTAGCATTTGGATTTCTCTAGAGCGGTTTTATTGATTTCATTAATTCCCTGAATCCATTAACTTCTTGGTTCTGGGCCCACGAGGGGGAAGGGTGTGATGTCAATTCCAATGTTAACCAGTTATCTACTGACCACTCCCTGTCCCCTCCTCCTTCACCCCACCTTTCACTGTTCCTATTGATCCAGCTCTTAGGAAGTGATGTAACAAATAGAAATTTGATTTCTGCACAAATAAACAGAATATTCAAAAAATACTTTTATTCCCTACTGTTTTATGTCCATGACTTTCAGAGCAGCTAATGTTGTTCGTTTAATACATACATCACAAAGTGCCTTTCTTGAACTATAGTGGTCCTTTAATTGGAATAAATATATAAAATAAATTAGTGTTGCTCGAGAGCTCATAAAACATTTGTAGGTATGAGTTGAACGCAATAATTGGAGAGGAAGAGGAAGGATATGACTGGCATCTAGGAGAGTGTTCATGTTAAGAAAATACATTTAAGTAATAGCCTTTGAAAGAATTGTATACCAGAATCAAGATGATAAAACTGGTTCAGATACATACGACGTGAATGGAATGAATTACATGCTGAAGTAGGAAACAGCCCCTGTACAGCGCTACGGAATATATTGGCGCAATATAAATAAAGATAATAATAATAATAATAAATGTGAAATCTTACGTGAGGCAGGTGGATTAAAGTTGAGTTTTGTCATATTTTACACCAGTAAGGCTTATATAGCAGCGAGGGTGGAAAATTAAATGTGACTGATGTTTTATTAAATATGATGTTATGTTCCTGCGTTGTTTCTTGTTGAAAAATATTATACGGAAATCCTCATTCCCATATTTATTTTGATTGATAGCTTCTATATGAGAATCGCATGACATTTATAATATCATAGTGTGAGCATGCAAGTAAAGAGTCTATACCAATAATGTATGAAAACAAGAACATTAGATCAACACTTTGAATGAAACTTAATAAAATATGACGTTGACATTTGCTCCAAGTGGTGATTCAGAACTTCAGGACCTCAAATATCAAAGAAGATCCTCTAATAAAGTACACATTTTGAGAACATACTAATAATTATTGATAATACAGAAGTATTTTTAAAGGATATACAACATTGCAAGAACATACTAAAAAGGATAAACCTTGTATTACAGTATGGTAGTGATAAAATGTGTGATAGTTCCATTTGTCTTTGATTCTGGACGCTGGAAGCATCTAAGATAGTTTTGGAAGATATTGTCTGAGAGGAGTATTTATGGTTCTGGAGATTAACTTTAGCATTTCTTGATGCAAATTCCCTATTTGTGGGCCTTTGAGAGAGGAGGAGAGTGGTGTCAATTTCAGCCAGGCACATTTTAAAAGCATATGTATAAATATTTAGTTGACTTAAATCAGAAATGTACTTAAAAAGTAAAGAATATGCTTAAATAATGTCATACATTTTGTCTTTTTCACTAAAATGATTAAAAGCATAGAATGCATGGGAGGAAATGCTGGATTCAGATAAATTAGTTCTAATTGGCACACTTATCAATAGAACTCAGTGGAAGAGTAATCCTCCACCTCAAGCTATAGACAAACTAGCAGTCTAAAATGCAATACACCATGACACAGAGTCGTCTACATAAGGTCTCCTCTAAAAAAATGTATTAATGTTTGTGTTCTTCATGTTCTGATGTTAATTGGTTTTCTGCTTTTTAACCATGTGAACTTTTTGTCATCCTCCAGTGTTGTTTACCTATTTACTCCTATATTTTCCTGCCCAACTCATGGAATATTTTATTAAGGGTACTGGCAACTCATTTGCATGAGCTCATACGTACTAAAGGGTAGAGTGTTTCAATGCTACTGTCATTACCTTATATATGCTATTTATAAACTTTTGTTTTATTGTACTGTCATAATACTCAATAAAGATCAAGTGTGAAAAATTACAATAATTTAGTATCTACGCACATGACTGTGAATTAAAATGAATTCAAGAACTTAATGTAAAATATAACATCACAACCTCCAGTTAATACCTATATTCTATTAAGTGAAATCCATCATTTTAATATTATTGAAACCTAATCATATTGTTGTGAGCTTCTAAATCTTAGGCAATAATATAATTATTGGTGAATTATTACAGTCTAAACTGGGATGCAATCTGATTATGCCAAATGAGCTAATTTGTCAAATACAAGCAAAACAAACGTAATTAATTTATGTTTTATAAATAAGAAATAATGTGTAAACTGTTTTATTAATATTTACTCTAAATCTTTCTAAAGCATACATATTTTTTTCTTGGAATTGTATGCATGTCATATTATTTATATGCCACAAAGAAGGTCTTAAATGCATTTCCAGTCATGTTGTATAGCATGTCTCTTCCAGTCTGTCATTTCTCCTATGAATTTTGAAACATGACATTTTTGTTTGACCATTATCTTTCACCTATGTTCAGGATAGCCCTATACTTATCCTACATATACTTTTTAAAAACTACTGTATTCAGTGACACCACTCCAGGTGAGATGATTTTTTAAATACCACTAATATAGTTTCCGTAAGTACATAACGCTCCCGTGGGAGCACATGCGCACTACGGAAACTATTGTACGGATTCTGTACATGCTGCACTGCACAAAGTGCGGCGCCAGCTGCATATGCGCAAAGCTCTGCTCACAGCGCGGCGCAAGGATGGGGGGGAGGGGGAAAGGGACAGAGAGGGGGAAAGGGGGGAAAGAGACACAGGCGAGGGAGGACGGGGAAAGAGACACAGGGTGGGGGGAGCCACAGGAGAGGGAGGAGGGGGGATAGAGACACAGGGCAGGGGGGAGACACAGGGGAGGGAGGAGGGGGGAAAGAGACACAGGGCAGGGGGTGGAGACACAGGGGAGGGAGGAGTGGGGAAGAGACACACAGCAGGGGGTGGAGACACAGGGGAGGGGGGAGGAGGGAAAGAGACACAGGGCGGAGGAGACGCAGGGGAGGGAGGAGGGGGGATGAGACACAGGGCAGGGGGGAGAGACACGAGGGAGATACACAGGGGTGACACACAAGGAAGAGGGGGAAGAGATACAGGGCAGGGGGTAGAGACATAGGGCCTCATTCTATTATCGGCCGCAGCCGTTGCGGGGCCGCAAGGACCGGCCGCAAGCTATTCGGCTATTCTATTCCCTTACGGCCGGGGACTCCGGCAGGCTTGCGGCCGGTGCCTTGCTATCTCTTGCGGCCGCTCGCGCCGGAGGAAAACCTTTGATCTTAAACGGCCGCAAGAGATTTGCAATTCAATTGCTCCGGGAAACCTCTCTGCAAGGCTAAAAACGAGCCGCAGTTACTTGCAGGAAAAAGGTCTCGCTAGCACCAATTAAGCACATAAAATAGCTCAAATAAAGCCATCCTGCACTTTGAGAAGACTATAAAGGGATTTTAGGTGTTAGAAAAAAAAGGCACATAATTATCCTGTACTCAAATCCGTAAAATATTTAATTTTTAATATCCGTAAAATATCCATGTAAAAAGTCCAGAGTGCTTGGAGCACCTCAGACACACCCACGCCGCAGCCGGAAAATAAACAGTTAATTTGAACTCGGGTTTGGGCAGATGTGCAAGCTTGAGAGTGGGTTCCTTTTAATCCTCATGTCCCCCAATATGATCCCTAGCATTTACAGAGCTGTACAGTGCAGGCTTGAATTTATTTTTCAGTTTTTATATTTCACAGATTACGGCCGGTTCCAAGATATGCGGCCGGCCGTAAAAGGAGATCCTTGCGGGGCCGTATAATAGAATCGCGAGTTAACTGAACCCTCGCAAGGAATCGCAGCCTTACGGCCGATTTACGGCCGATAATAGAATGAGGCCCATAGGGAGGAGAGACACAGGGGAGGGGGGGAGAGACATGGGGGGAAGAGACACGGGTGGAAACACAGGGGAGAGGGGAAGAGACACAGGGGACGGAGAGGGGGGAGAGACACAGGCGAGTAAGAGGGCGGTAAAGAGACACATGGAAGGGGGGAAGAGACACATCTAATATTGTAGCGTCATTTATGACTGGCAAATGACTAGTCTACTATATTTCAATAGTGGTACACTGTCATGGTAATTTGTTATTTGAGAAAGCGCTCTTGTTCTAGCATTGTGGATGGTTTAAAACTTACTTTCAATGTTTCTGCAGTTTCTTGCATTGTGATACGTCAATATGGCATCTCCATCATTTCTTATCTACTTAACATGGAAGTTCAGCCACAGAAAATAGTTTTAAATTGTTTGTAAATTGTTCTATGAAAAATGCATCAATCCTAATCTTTGGCCAGTTTCACATATCTGAGATCTCTATAGTTACTTGAGATTCTATGCAGTAGAAAGACAAAGAACCAGGAATGGTCTGAGATCACCATTGAGAAGCCTCCTTTAGTAAAAAATAGTGTTGTACCTTTTATTAGTTTTTACCTTATCTGTGTATTTTTCTCAGGTCTCTTCTCTCAACTCTATGCTGTACAATAGCATGGTCATTATGCCAAATCTCATGTATTTTATGACATTAATAACATCTTATTGTCTCTTTTTTTTAGTTCATCTATAAATTGTATCTGCTCTAGGTCAGAGTGTGTTATGGCAAATGATTCCTCTTGGTAAATCCCCAATGTCTCTCTTAAAAATTCTGTTCTGGGTATTCAAATCAGTTGTTCCAGTGCAGGGGAACATGATGGAATATGTTTCCCTACTAAACTTCTCTCTAATCATGTCCCCTTCCACAATCTCCTGCAATCTCCTAGACATATTTGTGTGAGAGTTTATTGCAGGAGAGCAGGCATTTTGGATTTGATAGCTAGATCATATGGAGCATAGATTTGATGGAAATAAGAAAGAAGCCCATGTAGTCTGTCCATTATATCTGACTATGACAATTTGTTGTAAAAAGGTTCTGAGTCCATTACACTTGAGTCCTCTGGACCACCCTGGCTGCTAGTGGTGCTACTTAATGGAAAATCAAAAACCTGTCCAGCAGTAAAAGTCAAATAACGGGGTTGCTGAATATTTGCAGCAGATCCAAGCTGAAGTGACTAAAGGATTTGTTTATATAGATGTAACTTATAGTCTATATGTGTTTCATTATGATATCTCATAATGATATGGTAGGCAGCTCTGTTGATTGAATGTGAAGGCAGAGAGAAGTTGTCAGGGGTTGTTGTTACTTCCAAACATCTGTATAATGTTGGTCCCACCAACATGGTTTCCATAATACACTTATTAATGGATGAATCAAGATTAACCTTATAAGTAGCAGAAAATTATTTAACACAAATGTTTATGTAGTAATCCACTTATACATGTACTGTGTTCATGTTTCTTAAAGGCATATCCAAGTTTCATGGATTAATATATTTCTGCAATCCTTCGGCAAAAAGCAGCTTTTGTGTATGCAGCACATCTCATAAAACATTTCATTTTTATTAATATCTAAAAATCCCTCAAATGATTATGTTGACACATCAAGGGGATGTCTACACAGGCATCTGGTCCCCCCAATCAACATGCGGCATCAGGGGAGCAATATTAACCCACAATTCACCTGCTGTTGCTTGCTCAGTAAATCATCTTGCAGCTTCCTGTCTTTGTCAATACATAGCACATATCAGTGATCCACTACATATCCCAGGATGCTTTACATAACAAACTGAAACATTTGATTTAAACTCTGGGGTTCTGGATAACCTGATTTGCCAAAACAAATAATTTTAAATTTGATGCTAATTTAGCCTGGGTTTGGAGGGTGTTAACCCTAATTTGCAACTGTCAGATTTTTTTTTTTTAAACATTACAAGACATTTTGCTGACTTCAATGTAAGTGTAAAATTGTTTATTTTGGGATTTTTTCATGCAAAAAAATATTTGCAAACACTACTAATTATCCTCTATCATTTCATTAATAATCCAGCTCACTTAGATATGCCTTTAATAACTTGAGTTCCTTCGTTTCCCTTGATGTATACTGTATAATTCTATACTGGTTATACAAGTGATGGATAATTTGGAAAACAATGAACTTATCATGAACGTCATTAAATCTAACTAAGTTAATGTTCAAAAAAGCTTTAAATAAGTGAATAAAATATTTACTGTAGGAATTAATATCTCAGAGATGAAAAATAAAATGTAAGTAATACATTATTAAATTTAATGGACTCTCTTTTTTCAATCAAAAACATTTGCAGTGTTTCCTCAAATACTCCAATGTATACACCTAATACTTTTCCACATTAATATCAATGCTATTTCTATATTAATATTTAATTAATTTAAAATATAATGGATCAAGAATCAGCAGAGGATGTAATATTGAAGCAGTATTGTTCAATTTGAATATTCCACATGTATCTGTAATTTTATAAAATCATGTAGAATTCATTAGCATTAATGTACTATGGGAAATGGTTACAAGATGCTTCCTAATGCCAATAAACAGTGAGGTTTTCTGAGAAATTGGATGACTCTCGCAATCCTGGCCATGTCTTATACACACCTCTTAAAATAATGACTTACCTTATATGTGTGCAGTTATAAACTACAGCATATTTGTATGTTATCCTTTTAGTAGAATTCTAAGAATATGCATTTGTATTGTATAAAACATTTAATTTTTGTTTATAAGAGTAACCGTGAAATCTACAAAAACTGAAAACAATATCCATGTTTTCTTTGTGCAAAAGGCAATTGTTACAAATAAGTAAATTGCTGTAATCTTAAACTATCCTAAGAGTCTCTGGTGTTTCTTCAAAATATTTTTTTACATTTACCAGTTGTTGCTAATATAGATTTATATTGCATTATTGTGTCTATCAATAATATTGTCAGTGGTGCTTTTTAGCTAAATGCACAAGAACACACTATATTTGTCTTGGAAATACATCTTCCATCAATTGCAACTTAATGGAAGTTTAAGAAATTCCTTTCCTCTTTGAAAAGCTTTTATATGACAGAATTACCTGAGCTCTAATAGGTCTTCAAGAATTGCAGAAGTATTTGAAGTAGAATGATAGTTCTTTCATCCTGCCGTGAAATGGAAGGATCACACAATGCTTTTATGGCCACACATGACTATATATGATGGAAAACAGTATTGGCTTCATTTACTGTATTTTATAGTACAGTGAATCATTTTATATATATCTGGAACTCCTATTACTGTATGTATGAAGACACCAAAATGTATGTGCCTGAATGTGTCTTATGGCAGAAGGCTTTTATAAATATAATACTGAGACCACACACTGATATTTTGTCAAATTTTGTCAAAAGGGACTTGCTGGCACTCATTTTGAGAAACCAAATATTATAAAAAAGATTTAACATAGGATAATAAACACACCATAGCACCCCCCTTGGTATCATTACCACGTCTGAGTATTCGCACACATTTTTTAAAATATTTCATACATACATTTCTTTGTATATAAACTATTATAATTATGTCATTATGATTGCATTCATAGTCAAAATATAAGGCATCCAGTCACAAACTCATGTTATCCTTTGGAATAGAAGCAGACTCACTAATGTGCTATACTGTAGATGCTAAAGACAAAGGTTTCCACTACACATACACATTAGATGACCCTATGTTAATATATTTAAAAAAATCTATGGCTAGTGGAAAACATTTTTATAATATGATAAACACATCATTTAAAGTATTACCTATTCTATGCAATTATGCTAAAGTTGTGTTGTTTTTGCTCATTTACTTCCACGGTTTGGACGATGCTTTGAATGTGGAGGTAGCTTTCACTGCTACAATGGAAATTGTGCAGCTAAAATCCAAGGGCCTCATTCAATTGCGATTTGTCCAATTGAATAGGGCTCTATATAAGCAGATAGAATATTTTTTTACAAAAGTTTTTAGTTAGTGAACTTCTTTCCAAAAGCGAGGTCTTCACTAACTAAATACTTCTGTAAAAACATATTCTGTTTGCTTGTATAGAGCCCTATTCAATTGGCCAAATTGCAATTGAATGAGGCACCAAGTGTTTTCAATAGGCTTAAAAGAAATGAGTTTACAATGACATACACGTTTTAATACATATTGCCAATTATCAAATTTAAACATTCAATAGGTCATAAAGTAAAACTGCCCCACAATGATCTTTTAATGTATTGTTATTTATATCCTTTGTGATTGCCAAATTAGTTAGTGGGACATAGCAATGACACGGTCAATATGAATTTGAATTACATGACAGTTTTCATGTGTCTACTCTCAATTGTTCTCCCAATCTCACTTCTCACTTGTTTTTCATTCACCTGTCTATCACTCTTCCACCGTCTTTCCTATTGCTTGCTTTCCCTTCGATCCCGGGCTTTTCTCGCCCCAGTTGTTCATCCATGACCCGTGTCCTGTATTCTGTATATATTCTCTGCTGTTTTTCAATCTCTCGGTTTATACTTGCACAACCTCTATTATCTCACCTGTGTAATACAATCTGTATGTTAAATGTGTGTAATGGGGATTCAGCATAATAATGAGTATGTCTTTATATATGTAAATTTGTATTTGTACATTCATAAGTGTGTGCAAAAGTGTTCTTAAAGGCATGTTAAGGTAAGTCTAAAAATGTTTAGATGCGCGTTTGTTAAAACTGATGAACTTGTAAATCATGAGAAAAGTGAAGTTATTGGTTGTATAAGGTAGTTAGAGGCCGATTAGCAATGGTTGGGAAGGGTGGTAGGGTGAGGTGACCTATGTAATTTTCATCTGAATTTGACTTAAATCATATAACATAGAAATTGGTTAAAAATGAGCAGTCAGAGTAACAGAAATGTAGCAGCACCATCATGTCTTGATGGAAGATATTGAATACAAAAACTGTATTTACCAGCGGGAAACTTATATGAATCCTACATTATACTATACAAAATACATCATGTTATCATTTTGATACATAATACCCCTGTAGTCTGCTTTTTTCTAGATCCCTTTTTATCAGGTTCTGGTCAGGCTCTCTGCTCTCTGGACTCCTTGGCAACACTGCGCTCCTTCTGGAAGTTTCTCTTTTGGAGAATATCCCTAGAACTCTCCTCAATGGATGATACTTAGAATTTTATAATTAATTTGGCTAGGCCCCCTCTCTACATACATGCTAATAGGTTTGTATAACTGGCCTCTAACATAATATCCATCTAAGTACATCCTGGGCTATGTTTATAATGTAAACAGGTGTCAGTGGGTTGATTTTTGATGTGGCTTCTGGCATCTGTTGCTTTTGTCGCACACGCACAAACGCACACATACGCACAAACACACGCACACACGCACAAACACAAATAAGCAAACATACATTATACATTTATTAAGGTTTTAATATTTAGCAAAGTTACCTCTATATAAGCCATATTTCCCCGCCAGGAACACTACTTCATTGTGGTGAAGGGCTTGTGTACCTCAGTGAAGCTGTGATCTATAACATTTAGGATCACCCAAGATGGGAAGGTCATAGCAGAGTGGTCAGACAAATCGCAATCCACTGGAGAAGGCAACCTACTCCAGTATATTTACCAGGATGGATAAGCACAACCAGAAACACAGTCAGATGTGCCTGGCGTGCATATGGTCACCTAGAGTCACACACAACTGAAGGACTGAACAACAAAGCCATATTTTACACTGGTACAAAAGTTGGAGTAATAATGGAATTTATAAGGAAAGAGCAAAGATGGGTGGAACATTAGGACAATTAGCCTGTTATCCATCCAGTCTTGTATGAAAAGGAAAATTGACACAACTAATTAATATGCAGCCACTTTTGTCAGGCAATAAAAGTTCCTTTTAATTTAATGATTATTATTCAGTGTATTTCCTATTACATTACAATGACAATATCATCACTCAAATGCTTTTTAATAAAGATGAACAATATAGTCTTAAGAAGCTGGTTTAATTCAATATGATTATGGTAATTCAAAAATATAAACGACGATAGCAGTACTGATTAAAATAGAACATAATAATTAAAATATTAGTCTTGCTTAAGGAAGCCAATAACATTAGGTTCATTGGGTTGACTTTGATTCCTGTTCAGTTTCTATTGCTTTTCTGTAATTCTGTATCATGCAGGTATTTACATTCTTCTTCCTTAGTTATAATAACAATTAAAATCACGAAACAGGTACTTATAAATTATTATCCAACAAATAAATACATATGCTTAAGTCACTTAAGGCTTTAGATGAACATGTTTATAGGCTGTTCACGCGTATTAGAGTAATGTGATGTGTGAGTAGATTGAAAGATTAATCAGGTTCTTAGCCAGATCTCCAGAATACTCTCAGGATCAATATAATGATAAAACTTAGCATTTATTTATGCAATTAAAATGCTGACGAAGTGAATTAAAATAAATTCCCCTGAAGAATCCATGTATACGAGGAAACTATCATCTGGAGATGGAGACCCCAGACAGTGCTTCCCTCCTACCATTTCCTTAATCCCCTCTGAATACAGGAGAGCAGAGCAGACAGGGACAGATTTGGGGGCCCGTCAAAGGGCTAACCCGAAGGAATCCAGTAATCCAGTCAGCCTACTCACTAGTAGCTTAACTGTCCCATAGGGCAGAGAGTGCCGCTGCATACTTATAGTATATGTATCAAGTGTGGACTCCTATACCTTTATCAATGGGAGGTATCATTATGGTTACATCATTTATTTTTATTGTGATGGATCATGCAAATGTCACCTATTAGCAAACAATCATATTGAAACTTTAATTGATCCTGACATCTGATGACGATCAGAGTATGTCCAAAACTGTTATCTGTGGGATGTTATAAAGAGAGATTGTACTACCCATGACTGTGGATTATTGTATATTCCACAGCCAGATATAGACACACATTGCACAGATCCGATCACATGCTCTATTTCTTAAAAGGCATCCCACTTTAAATTTAAACTCACAGTAGGACCCGGTGACAACCAAGGAGTTGCCACCTATAGACACATAGGAAGAAGGAGACTAGCCATTCCTTCTTTTCAAAGGGAATTTTCCCATGTTTACGGTCTCCTTAGAATACTAACAGTGTGATACCTGGAGAGTCACTACTGGGTGTTGTTTTGCGTGTTTAGGGTCCTTTAGCCTCGTTTTCATTTGTTCGGCGGCCATTTTTTTTCTCGCTTAGGTGATTTTTGGCTGTCTAAAGTCCTAAATTTGTACTTAAATCGGGGTGTAACTTTATTTGCAGAGGTCCTGGGTGCACCACCTTGCTGTGGGTAAGCTTTTTATGTGTTTGTTGTGTAAATTTATTGTGTTTGTAATGTTTTTGGGGCTGCGCGGGTTGCGTCCTTGTTTTCGAATCTCGTATGTCTTTTTCGGGAAATCCGTAGGTGTTTTGTGGTGTTTTGCGTCTTTAGACTGCTGTAGCCTCGTTTTCGTTTTTTTCGGCAGCCATTTTTTCTCTCGCTTAGAGGATTTTTGAGTGTCTTTTATTTTGAGTTAAATTGAGGTCTAACTTCAGTTTTCGAGGTCCTGGGTGCACCCTCTTCCTGTAGGTAAGTTTTTTATGTTTTTGTTGTGTGTATTTATTGTGTTTTTGATATTTTGATGTGCGCGGGTTTCGGACGATTTTTGCGAGGTCGTAATGGGTCGTAGCGTGTCTCGTATTATCCTTTTGTAACTCACTGGGCTGAAGAAATAAGTTGGGTAACAAATCATTGTGGGATTTCTTTTGAAACCCATATAGCACTTATTTTCTTTGACTTTTTCACAAGAATAAATCTGGGCCATTGGCTACAATAGCATATAGCTTACAATGGTATTGTTATAGGAATGACTCAACTGATCACACTGTGTTTAAATTGCTCTGGAAAAAAAGTCCTCCATGGTAACTGCATTGCAGCTGGATAATGGCCAGGGAAAGGGATCATTCAGAATGATATATGACACATTTTCCTTTTGATTGGAGCAATATATATGCAAGTATGAAATTGTCTGTCATGTTATTACTGCAGGTCTTCAAGAAAGTTAAATATAGAACACACCTGTTCTGATGTATATTTGGGGCAAGGCGAGCGTGCTTCAGTGCACTGCACCATATTAGAGAACATTTGTCATAGGCAACAGAATTTACTATTAATTCCTGGAAGGAAAGAGGCTAATGAGATCGGAAACGTGTATAATAATAGATATGTTTTCACATGCTCTTTCATTGGAAATGATTTATATGTAACAAACATTTTAAAATTTTGGTGGCATTTCTCAAATTTTGTATTACAATAATAGACGTAATAATATCAAGTAAAATTATATGATAAATGCTGTAATTTTCAGACTATATAGAGTCTAAATCACAATAGGTCTTCATCTGCAGTTGTTTTATTCTATTCTTGTTGGGGTAGTTTTGAAGTACAAAGCAGATCTATCACTTTTGAGGGTTATGTGTTTTTAAAATTGTTAGGACAATAGGCAAAAGGGAAAAAAGTAAATAATCCACTTATAACTGCATTTGGATTCATCAAATAGGAAATAGTAAAAAAAAAGTATTCAAAATATAAATTCAGAAGCTTTTTTTGAAGAAAGCAAGAAACGTAACTGTATATAGGCCTTTTGAGTGTCAAGGTCACTCCCATAGTGCTTTGCAAACAAATTCATTTACTTTCCATTTGTGTCAATAGTCTAGCTGTTTGAGTAAGGCTGGCAGACTATTGATCAATTCCATTTTCTTTATTAACTTGATAGTAAGACTTAAAACTATGAATATGCTAATGTTACTTCTAACAGAATAAAAGATACATAACATATCAAAGTCACTTATAAGAAGTGTTTTGTAGACTAACTACATTAAGTGTGTCTATTAAAAAAAACCAATGAAATGATAGAAATAAAAATCTATATTATATAAATAAGCTCAACTTTCAAGTACATATAGACTGTTCAAGCGGAGACAAATATGTCAGATTTACTTGGAAGAATATTGAAGAATATTGAAATACATTTTTGGGCTGGTTCAGAGATAGTTTTCTACAACTTGTTCCCATTTGTTCCCATTTTAGTATAATATTATGGTTTTAAAATCTGCCCATAATGTAGAAGCAGAGAAAGAAAATGGTAACATTTGTGCACTGTCTGAGCCAGTTCTAGTTTCATGACAAGTAAGCCTAGATTTATATAGCTGCATGATCTTGTAAGGAAATATAGTCCCATGCCATGTTATCCTATGGGGATAATTTATCAACCAGTATGTTTTTCTTTCATAACCTTGAAAGAATACCATAACATTAAGGGATATTTTATTGCAGGAAATAGAAGTATATCACTTTATAAATCATAGTTTATGAATGAATAAACTGAACTCATTTATTTATGTATTTACACCGCTGCCTTATATTGTATTGTTGTTCGGTCCTTCAGTCATGTCCACCTCTCGGTGACTATATGGACACAACACGCCTGTCTGTGTTTCTGGTTGTGCTTATCCATATGTTTTTCATGGCAAAGATACTGGAAAAGGTTGCTAGTTCCTTCTCCAGAAGGGGTATATCCAGAAGGGGTGTATATATATTTTTTCTCCCTATCCCTCTCTCCCCTCTCTCCCCCTTGCACTCTCCCCCCTCTCTCTCTACCCTCTCTCTCTCTCTCTCTCTCACTCACTCTCACTCTCTCTCTCTCCCCTCTCTCTCTCTCTCCCCTCTCTCTCTCTCCCCTCTCCTGTCTCTCTCCACTCTCCCCTCTCTCTCTCCACTCTCCCCCCCTCTCTCTCTCTCCCCCCTATCTCCCCTCTCTCTCCCCCTCTCTCTCTCTCTCTCTCTCTCCCCCTCTCTCTCTCCCTCTCTCTCTCCCCCTCCCCTCTCTCTCTCCCTTTCTCTCTCTCCCCCTCTCTCTCCCGCCAACCCTCTCTCTCTCCCTCTCTTTCCCCCCTCTCTCTCCCTCTCTCTCTCTCCCTCTCTCTCCCCCTTCTCTACCTCCCCCTTCTCTCCCTCCCCTCTCACTCTCTCTCTCCCCTCTTGCTCCCCCTCCCCTCTCCCCTCTCTCTCTCCCCCCTCTCTCTCTCCCTCTCTCTCTCCACACCTCTCTCTCTTTATCTCCCCCCTCCTCTCTCTCTCTCCCTTTCTCTCTCTCCCCCCACCTCTCTCTCCTCCCCTCTCTCTCTTTCTCTCTCTTTTTCCCCCTCCCTCCTTAAATAATATATACCACACACAATAACAATTGAATGGAAATTACATTATTGTTAAAACTGCCCTAGCAATATCGTTTATTGACTTAAAGTGCCACTGAAGTCAATAAAACTGCTCTGCACCATCATGTAGAGCAGTTAAAATGAAGTAGAAATGTGTAAATAAGTAAATTGAAGCTCTGTTCACTATTTAATATTTGGTTTAAGATGTTTCTTTATTATAGCACTTAAACTGTTTTTTTAACCTAACCCCAAGCAGGAGTCAGGTGCACTTCATGATTCATTAATAAACAAGTGGGATTTTTTGATTTACAGTGGTCATTTAAGGAGTGGTCTCCTTGAATACTTTTATTACTAATACATTTTTGTCTCCCTCTCTGTTATTATGGAATGAGTAAATACTATTAACTTTAGAGATAGTTTGAGTTGCACTAAATTATTTAGTCACCATACAAGTAAATGGGTATTCTACAGCTTCATTTAAATCTGCTAATTGACCTATTTCTCACCTATTTTGTTATTCTGTGATTCAGTAATGCACATTTACATACTTTTTTAAAAAGCAATGTATTTTGTTTTATAAAAAATGTTTTAACTAGTTGATTTTATACATTTTAAAATTTACACTTTACTTTTGAGAAACACCGAGAGTAAAGTTTCTCGCCTTTGCGAACCATACCTCTTCCTGTGGGTGTGGCTTCAGGTCACAGCTATGAAACATGTCACCCTACCTGAGAGAGAACAAGCAGACAAGGGGATGTTCCAGAAGGTGAAGATCATTTACTCTGGAGGCCTCTTGTAGCTCATGCATAAAATGTTTCTATAGTAATAGATGTAATAGCCAGTCACAGACGGTGTCTCAGCCACATTCTGTTATTGCCTAGTATATCTAGTACTATAGAAAAATTCTGTATGCGGCGACTTTTACAGTGACTGTTTGGAAAGTTTCAATGAGTAAAAATAGTTAATAAAATTATGTTTAAATATGAAAATAAACACTTAGGTAATTTATTTTAATATTAAAAGCAGGGAACGCATGAAATGTTAATACATTTCCCTAAAGGGACACTGATGACACACATTTGCTGTCATGCGCCTAAAAGAGTGTTTTTATATAACACCAGAGCTTTTGTTTTCATGGAAAATTAGTGCTGAAAAGATTAAACATATTCTTTTAATGACTGTACAAACTGCTTTTGCATCAAAGTCTGGACTTCCTTGTGAGAAAAGAGAAGGAGATGCAGCCAGTAGAGTAACTAATTTCTCTATGGACCTCCATATCATGAGTGGGGCACATGCCATATCCTAAATATTTAGTAAGAAGGAGGTTTTGACTGTGGTCAAAAAATAAAAATATATTCTTTTGAAGAACTACACTTGAAAATAATCAACATGTTTTAGAAAGTAAAACAAATAAATACATAATACAGTCTCTAATTTCTTACTTTTATATTCAATCATGCTTCGGTGAAATGTACTGTTTTAGTTTCCAGTGATGTGGTTCCTGAGGTGTGAACATACTATTGATACACATAAAGTCTGTAGCTACTCAATGAAAATGTGGTATATACAACTGCCAGTGCATTCGTAAGGTCTACAGGAATTGTAATTAGTTTCTAAGAACACACCATGTTGAGACAGAAGCTGCAAGAAACAAGGAAGGAAAATGGATGCTTGCAGTAAAGTATAATTGCATGTAAAAGTGAAACATGTAAATGCTGTCTCTATTTTATTTTTTTACTTTCCAAAAACATTTCACCCATTAAGTTTTGATATTCAAAAGACCATATAGAAAAACATTGACCACAGTTGTCATTTACAAAGAAAGGGGGGTAGAGAGAGTGCACCGGTACCTAGTGCAGATCACCACAATACAATGGTCCCAATTCCCGTATGGTGTTCGGTTGAGGTAAAACTACCACCTTAGATAACCTTGAGGTATGAGCTATAATAAGCTTGTCCCAACGTGTTCTTTCTTCTTGGTTGGTACTTCTTGTTTTGTGATTTTCTTATTATGGAGTATGTTATACTATTCTGATGTAAAGTATATAGACAAATGAATAGGAATAGGGTGTATGTATGGAGGTACTCTACAGCGATCTACTAGATTAGGTAATCACTATGCCAATGTGAGCGGAGCTATTTCATATTTGTGTTGTTGGCAAGCATCTCCTTTGATGCACTAACGCCTGGATAATAATAATAACATTTATTTAATATAAGGACAATTATAAATATGAACTTCACAAAGTCTTGTAAAATCTGTGCAGACGTGTTTCGCCACTTCTGCTTGTGGCTTTATCAATGATCTCCAACATATGGTGATGTGCAGTCTCTGTTCGTATGAACCACTGGTTGGTGCTTCTAGTCGTTACGAATTGTGCCAAGGGCTGTTGTCATTTAACCAAAGAAAACCTTTTTACTATAAAACGCATCTCAAAATGGTGGATTCAGTGTTCCTTGAAATCTTACTGTATTATTTATATTCTGCAAGTTCTTAATTTTCTACACTTCTCACATGCCACCTTTCATTATATGATACAAACCTCAAATTATGTGAAGCCTATCCAATCAACAAGAACTCATCAAATACCTATATGTTTTTGAGCATGTGTACCATTTAAATGTGCATTGTGATATTATATTCAGGCGTGTGTTTCTGCCTCGGCCCAATAAAATACGTCCATGAATATATTTCCCTAAAGGGACACCGATGTCACACATTTGCTATTGAGATATTGTATTGAAATAGAGGCTGCATTCCTCCCATGTGTGTGAATATCTGACCATGCATACTGCAGTAGTATATCGTACCAAATCATTATGACTAAAAATCTGCAACATACAGCAGTCTAGTCTTAACCTGAATAGTAGCATACTGGATTTATTTCACATTATTTATTTTATTGTTTGTAATATTTCATGATGGAAAAAAAAAAGAAAACCAGATCAATCTAGTTTACATGGCCTATTTAACAAATGTGAAATAAAGTCTGAAAATACATGTATCCTTTGTACCACATAAAAAAAAAACTACTTGTAAAATTTTATACAAAGTTTAATATCAAAATATTGATATATGGCATACAGTTTTTTATAGTATAGTATAGATAAACATGTATTATATACACACATATTACACAATACTTTAGGAAGAGGAAACTAAAATATTTGATATCAATGGATTTATCTCTTTCATAAATTAAATATTATATTCGTTTATATTTTGATTTAAATCTATGATTATTTCATAGTACAGGTGGCCCCCGGGTTAGAGACGGCCCACACTTAAGAACATGCTTTTAAGGCTTTTTGAATGAGTTTTTTTTTATGTTCTGTTTGTTTGAATTACAAGAAAGAATATAATAGTTTCTGTAACTTATTATTACAGTAAAGTGGTATTATTATATTACACTGTATTATTACCACATATTGCTATGATTATTATTATTATTATTATTATTATTATTCATCAGGTGTCCAAGTTATATACAAATCCGGTTTAAAGACATTCTCAGGAAAGTATCTCTATCCTTAACCAGAGGGCCACCTGTATTTAAGTCATAATTTAAATCAAGTTAATTTAAATAATTACACCCTTTGTATTAATACATAGAGCTCTTGATTATTGCATATATTCACCTAGACTCTTTCAGGAAAGATTGAACTGATTTCCCTTGGATCAATAAAACAAATAGCACCCTCTAAAAGCATCACACAATTGTGTACAATTGAAAATATGAAGGACTTTAACTTGCAATATGCCAAATATTCAGCAAAGCTTCTATTACATCTGTATTAAATATGGATTTAAAGTGCTTAGTGTTACCATTGGTGGACATGTTTCCATGCATATATTTTTAGATTTGATAGGTCACAATATGATTTGCAACATCTTTTATTTGGGATAATGAGTAGAAATATTATACTGTAATTTGCAATGTTTTGCTGTAACTCTCCATGTGTTTACTATCTCACAGATATTGATGAATGTGCCGAAGGCCGCCATTACTGCAGAGAAAACACCGTCTGCGTGAATACTCCTGGATCCTTCATGTGCATCTGCCAAACAGGCTATCTGAAAATAGATGACTACTCTTGTACAGGTAGGGAAACTTAATGCAACATCCAAAGAGGTAGTACAAGTCTCAAAGGTTTACTTAATATGAAAAGTAAGTTCTAAGAACATTTTACAATTTGTATAGTTTTACACTATCTTTATTATGTTTTTTGGGTTAATATTATTAATCCATATAGTGAATACAAGCATTTTATTTGATAAGACTGAGGGTCAGACAAACACATATATTGGATGTGTTACAATTGACCATGTATTATTATTAAGAAGTGCAGAATGCTTATTATTTGGTGTGTTAAAATGTTTTTAAAGCAAAATAATATCAAGTAAATTTAATAGATAAAAATACAAAATATTAGCTGTTTCTTAGAAAGGAATTAACATATGTTGATCTTATCTTCATGTCTAATTTGTGGAAACCAATCTTCACTTTCACTATTTTTCTTATATATATATATATATATATATATATATATATATATATATATATATATATATATATATATATATATATATATATATATGTGTATATATGTATATATATATATATATATATATATATATATATATACTAGCGACTTGCCCGTCAAAAATGACGGGGCAATAAAAATTGTAAAGCAGGTAATGCTGTTTGCTACAGACATTAATTTTTTTGGTGGTCTGAGATCCTTCGGCGCTCATTGCGAGTCTTGCGCTGAGCGCCTTTGGCGCTCATTGTGAGGCTCTTGGTTGTTGTATTTTTTTTATCAGAGGCGCTTTTGCTGTCATTGTAAGGTTGGCGCTGATCTGCTTTTTGCGCTTATTGCAAGGCTGTCCCCTGGTGTAGTTTGTGTGCTATGAGCAGCGTTGGCGCTCGTTGTGAGGTGCGCAGTGAATGACTTTTGTGTTTATTGTGATAGAGTTTTTTTATTTTTTTTTATTGTGTATCTGTATTTTTGTATGCTAATTAAATAAGTAATAAATTGATAAATTAATATACTTTACCTATTTGTAAGTAATATATGCAGGAAGCATTGTGCCGAAGAGCTGACAATCTGCACTGTTGTGGAGCTGAGGTGTAAGTGTCAGCAATGTGTGCAGTGTGTAGTGTAAATAGGCTGCGTGCGCCAGGGGAAACCGTTAGTCTAGCTGTGTACTTCCGCATTCTGTAAGTTAGTATTGTAAAATGTCAGTGAATGTGTATGTGGTACACGGGTGTGGATGATTTAGTGTCCTTGCTAAAAGTGTATCATGTACCTCGTACGGCTTTTTGGAAAAGCTGTATGTGCTTGGTGGTGTTTTGCAGCTTTAGGGTCGTGTAGACTAGTTTACGTTTTTTTCGGCGGACATTTTTTTCTCTCGCTTAGGGTTTTTTTTTTGTCATTTTTGTGTGTATTTATTGTTTTTTTATGTTTTCAGGTGCGCGCGTTTTGGCCGTTAAGGTCATATTTTTGCAATTCCGGAATTCTTTCTTTCTAAGTCCCGCGGATCATATTTTTTTGTGTAAGTCCGTATTTATTCATTGCGTGTTAGATCTATTTTGTCAAAGTCCTGCTTGTGTGGGTGTTTGTAACCGCTCATGAGGCGGCGTAGAGCCTCCGCAAATGCGGCCCCTCGCTTTGCGAGAGTCCGCATTAGCGGCTTAAAATGAGCCTTCGGCTCATTGCAGCCGACGTTGGAGCCTTCACCTTCCACAAATTTAGCCCCTAGCTTCACGGGGGTCCCCACTTGTGGACCAAACGCAAGGGACACAGTGATTGCGAGCAAAACGTGACAACGATTTGTAGTTTGACAACTATTATATGTGATATATATATATATATATATATACTGTATATACATACATATACACACTTGAGCATTCCATCCATGTACTATCTCTGTAATATTTTAAGATTCCTTTTATATATTTTACATAGCATCTATGAAATGGGGGAGCAATAAATAATATGATATATGTATAAAAAACATAGACGTGAATAAACAAAATTAACTAATTGGGACTTAAGTAAATGAGTATAGGGGATGACTGAGTTAATACAGAAGAGCTCTGGTTAAGTTGACACAGCAGAGATTCCAAATATAATGTAATTTTAACTGATAGGTGTAAGAACTTTATCAACTGAATGCTATTTAACAAATGCAGCACACGTACACTGAAGTTCGCAATATTTAGCTGTCAGTCACTCTTAGTGAGTTACCCACAAATAAATATGCTAATCTCTTTTTAATAAAAGAACATTACAGATAATTAAAGATTATTCACTGGGGCCTTGGCACTATGGCCTTCATCGCAAGTCAACAGCAGTAAAAAAGCAGGGCATGGTCAGCTCTAAGAACTTGTTATTACCTCTGATAATGTGGGACTGGTTTTGGCCATGACCAGGATGCATTGTAGATGGAGGAGACTTAGCACAAAGTAGAACTATGAACTGAAGTGCCTGGTTAGTCCCATGTTTGTGATTTGTCTATAAGCAAAGCTAGAATTACATTTTCATAGAATGTGGAGGTGAAATGTAATATTTTGGATGCTAGTGTAGGGAATTTTAAGGTTATATGTTAGATAATGACTGATGAGTGAAGTTCATGAGTTGTCAGTTTCCAAAGCACTTGCTATGTTGGTCACGCTTTTGCGTCCCTCGCTCACGCTCATTGCACTGCGAGCCTCGCAAAGCGAGGCGAGCAGTTTAGACACGCGGGACTTAGGCTTGACTTAGGCGGGACTTAGGCGGGACTTAGGCTTGAATAAGTGCCGAACGCGTTCATTGAACTAGGAACCTTGCAAAGCGAGGCGAGCAGTTGAAGCACGCAGTTCGTTCAAATGCGTAACTACAAACCCCCCCAAATTTATGAAAAAATAATAAACACACACAGAGCAGGGGGAGAGCCAGGAAGCCTAGGAGGGAAGTTGCAAACAAATTGTCATATTTGGCATTTTCCGCCGCTCGAAAATCGGCTAAGAGAGGGAAAAAATGGCGGATGAAAAATGTGAACATTCTAAATAGGATGAAAAGAAGGCTTGGCTATGCCAGGCACACAGAACTTGGAAAATACACAACGGCAAAAACAGTAACACTTACACTAACAACGCCAGGCACGTAGGACTTTGAAAATAAAACCAACAAGGACCAAAAGCCTCTCATTGTATGCCAACCAGCATTGCCAGCCTTACAATTTCATTCCGGTAATTTTTGACGGACAATTTCTAGTAATCAAGGAAGAATATGCTGAGCGAGTGTGGGTGTGTTTGTCTGACAAACATGTACATCATTGAAAATATTCAATAGCTAACATGATAGTGATTTGTTGAATGTGTGGCATGACGGAGAGAGTGCAGTCATGATTAAACAGAGTTGAGATGCTGCCTTGATTGTCAGTTGAACAAAAGTAATCTGAATTATGTCACAGAATTCCTGAGGTAGGTATTTTCTTGGTGTGATGCTGCACTATATTTAGAGGGAGTTTTCTACTAAAAAATATATTTTCTACCTCCTTATATGATTATTTACAACTTCAAGCATAATCTCAGTATTTGAGCATTTAAACTATTTTCTTTTCAACTAAACAACATAATTGCATTATGGGCAACATATCTGTAATATCACTGCTTGTATTTAATAGCATCAACATCCTCTTACCCAAGCCTTCATTTTAGCATGGAGGCTGCCGTGATTTGTTGTTGTTTAGTTGCTCAGTCGTGTCCGACTCTCCGTGACCCTATGAACAGCTCTGGTTGTTGTTATCCATATGGTTTTCTTGGCAAAGATGCTGGAATGGTTTGCCGGACCTCTCTGCTATGACCTGCCCATCTTGGGTGACACGATACGGTATAGCTTGCAGCTTCACTGAGGTAAAGCCCATGATACTCATTGCTTATTTTCAAGGCACAAGGGGCAGATGAAGAGAAGGGCAAGGAAAGCTTGGGAGAGAGGAGGAAGGTTTCTTGTGCTGAAATCTGAATACAACAAATCAATAAATCAATCTCCTTCCACTACTGAATAAATTATAACAATCAGAACAGTCCTGGCCTGACTTGAGGCCAACAGGAAGTTTGGAAGACATAAACATGTCATCCTTCAGGCATAAGCAGTATTTTCTTTTATAAGTTTACCTAACAATATTTATGCCCATGTCTTTGTAAGCTGACAATGTTGTTTACTTGTTACAGGCTTCACAAACATAAGAAATTGTTCCCAACGTCCAGTGGTCCTTTAAAAAAATAATTCTCTGAGATATACGGTTCTCTCCTCAGTGGTTGCATGTTTGCATACAAGCCGAATCATTATGGAAGGTTGAGTGCAGTATGTTCATTACCTCCTAGAGATCTGAAGTTACTTACCATAATTCTTCTTACCAATTATGAAAAATACAGGAAGCTAATTACTGAAAGGCAATTAAAAAATATATATACAGACACAACTAACAGATCACTTTTTAGATGAAGTCTTTGATCATTAAAAGATGGTGTAATGATGATACAGTATGACACAAATCTTAACACATGTACAGTTTTAGAAATGACTTGTTTACTTTTATGAAATATATTCTTTTATCTATGAATAGAAAAAAAAATACAAGAGAAAGATTTTTGAATAATTATATTCCTCTAAAATAGTATGTTTGGTAGCCAAGGTGTGTTGAAGTCCTCAAACGTATATTTTAGCATAATGATTATATACTTATACTGTAGTTTAAATGTTGATGTAATGCTTTGTGAAGCAAAATTATCTAAATAAGAAAATAGCTGGGACTTTAAAAAGTCTTCACTAGACAACTTTGCTTAAGTGAAGTAAAACATGGAAATATTAGGCTGTTTAGGAAATTAGGTAACAAGACACAAACTGTAAGTCTGGATAACGTCATTACTTATCATTATATTTATTTTTTATAAACCAACTGTTTATGTAGATTGTGTAAAAGCATAAGTGTCATATAAGTAGAGAAATGTAGTGCAGTTGTTACGTTTGTGTTTTAAATTACACAGTTCTGAAAATGCATTTTGAACAGAGCAGAGCACTCCAATGTCATTTATGTCCATACTAGTAACTTGCACATTATAAATGATGGTATCATATGTTATCTTCAATTGTCTGTACTGTCTCTCTCTCTTTTTTGTGCTGTCTCTTTCTCTCAGCTATCTCTCACTCTGTGCAGTCTCTCTCCGTGCTGTCTCTCTCTGTGCTGTCTCTCTGTCTTCACTCTCTTTGTGATGTCTCTCTCTCTCTCTCTGTGTGCCCTCTATCCCTCTCTGTGTGCCATCTCGCTCTCTCTGTGAGCCCTCTCTCTCTGTGTGCCCTCCCTCTCTGTGCGCCCTCTCTCTCTATGTGCCCTATCTCTCTTTTTCTGTACACTCACTATTTCTCTCTGTGACCTCTCTCTCTGCCCTCTCTCTTTGCCATCTATCTGTACACTCTCTTTTTTTCTGTGCGCGCTGTCTCTCTGTGTGTGTGCTCTCTCTCTCTCTCTGTGTGCTTTCTCTATGTGTGCTCTCTCTCTGTGCGATCTCTCTCTCTTCCCTCTCTCTGCCCTCTCTCTATGTACACTTTCTCTTTCCCTCTGTGCCTTCTCTCTCTCCCTGTGCCCTCTCTCTGCCCTCTCTCTGTGCCATCTATCTGTACACCCTCTCTTTTTCTCTGTGCCCTCTGTCTCTCTGTGCCCTCTCTCTCTATAAATTTCTCTCCATACCTCCCTTCTGTGCGCGCACATTCTTTCTCTTCTTTCCAGTGCGAATACGAAGCACCTGCGCATGCTAGACCTTGTCGCGAATGTGCAGTTGCTAATATTTAACAACAACACCTGCACATTGAGCACTGCGCACACGTTACACACACATTACTAAATATTATCGTGGATGAGAGAAATCAAAATGTAACTTATCGTAAAACTTAAAAATAAAAATGTATTTCGAGTCAATTCATTATCTTTATTGTGAAAATAATCTTGTTGTGAAAAATAACATAAATATCTTTCTTCAGGGTGATAAATATAGCTCAGTTTGCTCTTTCATTTCTTTACCATCAATTGGTATTCCTAAGAGAGTCCCAAAATATGGAAATCTGCACTGGAACAATAATTATTAAATTTCAAGTGTGTATATACATATTGAATAGCTACATCTCGTTATTCTATCAATAAATCATAGTAATCTCGGCTATGCAGTGTGTTTATTTATTTGTATCCAAGGCATATTTACTTCTCAGCAGAATTGCTGCTTCTAAGGCATATTTAATTGCCTCTATAGATTGAACGGTTTTCATGTTGCTCTCTATGGCCTTCATTCAATTGCAATTTGGTCAATTGAATAGGGCTCTAAATAAGCACATAACATATTTTTTTTTAAAAGTTTTTAGTTCGTAAACATCTATCCAAAAGCAACCTTTTCACTAACTAAAAACGTCTTTAAAAAAAATATGCTATGTGCGTATTTAGAGCCCTAATCAATTGGCCAAATTGCAATTGAATGAGGGCCTATATGTCGGTCTAATTGATGACATATCTTCAAACGATCCAACAAAATATATTTTCTATACGTGTGGCGTTTATGTACAATTGCTTTGGATACTCATAATTTGTTTCAGTCTATGTATGTGGGCAATTTATATTACCAATCATTTCTGATGCTTAAAATAATTAAACCATTCACCTTGGAATATAATTGCTGATTAAAGTCTGCATGGAGGCCATAAAACAAGCATATCCAGCACATTAATCTCTAACCCTGAAGTTAAAGTGCTGCTTTAATAATAATTATAGATTTATTTCTGCATAATTAGTCTTTGGATTTAATTAATCCCTGCATTTTCTTCATAAAACAGTTATATAATAATTGGACCTATCCTGTTATAGTTACAGCAGCAGTGACCGCAGCAGTTACAGCAAGGAGCTGCTAGAAGGCGCTGATAATATTTTACAGCAGTGCCAATATTTGAGAGAAGATCTAACCTTAGAATATTACACTAACCCTTAAATCCTAACCTCACCCTAACCCTATCAGTTTACCTAATCCTAGCGCTATGATATCGGCACTGAAATATCGGCAGCGCCATCTAGTGATTGGTCTCTGCTACTGCTGCCTGACTGCTGCCATAACTATAATAGGAAAGGACCTAATAATTTCCACATTTTTGGATTAAAAAGAGATAATTAAAATCAATTAAAAACCATCCTTCCTGAACTAAACATGCCAGGAACCTATACACTAATTTTGTAACTTGGCCACTGTAACTTTTTTTTTTTTATATAAGTTCTGTAAATCAGTGCAGTGTTTTCTTTCCTGTGGGCTGTAATCAGGGTCCAGGTGACAGTGGGTGTGGCTTGGCCTGTGCAAAGGTTTATCTGTGTGCATTTTGTTGTGTTCTGTTTGAATCAGTTCTGTAAATCAGTGCTGTGTTTTCTTTCCTGAGGGCTGTAATCAGTGTCCAGATGAGAGTGGGTGTGGTTTGGCCTGTGTAAGGTATATATGTGTGCATTTGTGTGAGGTTCTGTTTGAATCAGCTATGTAAATCAGTGCAGTATTTTCTGTCCTGTGGGCTGTAATCAGGGTCTAGGTGACAGTGGGTGTGGCTTGGCCTGAGTAAAGGTATATCTGTGTGCATTTGTGTGAGGTTCTGTTTGAATCAGCTCTGTTAATCAGTCCAGTGTTTTCTGTCCTGTGGGCTGTAGTCAGGGTCCAGGTGAGAGTGGGTGTGGCTTGGCCTGTGTGAATGTTTATCTGTGTGCATTTTGTTGGGTTCTGTTGAATCAGTTCTGTGGGGCAGGGCAGTGTTTTCTGTCCTGTTCTCGTTTATCATTGTACAGGTGAGTAGGCAGGGTCTATTTTAACAAGGGAAGAGCGAGCTTAGGAGCTTGCAATCATTTCTAGTGTAAGTGTAGTTAGTGTGTAGGAGATTGAAAAAAAGGAGGGAATTCAAAGGAAACGGGTATTATAAGAAAAAACAGAAAACAAACATACATATATTTTTTTTTCTGTTTTGTTTGGGTTAGGTGTAGAAAAGCAATCTTTATACAAATGCATTGATTTTTTTTTTTTTTTGTAACTGTATTTTTGTAACTGATAATTATGACTCAGTCCAGTGGCAACCTCATTTAGTGTACATCCTGCCATATGTATGCACTGCTGGAACAGATGATCCAGAGTCCATATCTCTGTGACAGGTGTGAGCATGTTGCCTCTCTGGAAGCTCAAATTGGAGATCTAGAGAGGGGAATTGCAGCACTTAGTGATACTGCTCCACTGGAAAGGGAGTTGGTGCTCACGGACCACAGTTTAGCTGGGCCTAGCATGGGAGGGAGGAGCTGTGACTTGTGAGGATGTCCCTGGAGGTAGCTGGGTTACAGTTAGAAGGGTAAATAGGGGGAACAGGAGGAGGCAGGCCAGTTCTGGGTTGGCAAACACCAACAGATTTGCCAGATTGAGTGAAACTGTTGGGGATGTCCATTCAGGAATGGCAATGCCAGATAGAGCTGTTCCCTCTCACATTCGGGAGAACAGTTCTGCTGGAGGAGTGGGAGGGCAGCATAGGCAGAGCAACAGACATGTTTTGGTGGTAGGGGACTCTACTATTAGGAATGTATACAGGGTGATTTGTCACCCAGATCCCAGCAATCAAATAGTTTGCTGTCTCCCGGGTGCTCGGGTGAGGCATGTTGTGAATTGGGTGGATAAATTATTATTGGGAACTGGCGCTCTTGGTACACATTGGTACCAATGATAAAGTTAGTGGAAGATGGAGTGTCCTAAAGAATGATTTTAGAAAACTAGGGAATAAGCTTAAAGCAAGGACCTCCAAGGTAGTATTTTCTGAGATACTACCAGTGCCACGTGCTAGCCCAGGGAGACAGAAGGAGCTTAGGGAGGTTAATGCATGGCTAAAAGAGTGGTGGCGTGCAGAGGGTTTTGGGTTTTTAGAGCACTGGGCTGACATCTCGGCTGGGGGAGTTTTTAAACTTGTTGGTGGGGGGGAGGGACTATATAGAAGTATTCGGGTAAAAAGGGTAGAGAGGGAAAGGAATGAATTAGTTACCCATGGGGGAGGAGAAGGGGGAGGGTTACAATAGACAGTAGGGAGGTATTAATAGGGGCCTCAAATACAGTGGCAAGCACTTCACAACAGCAGAGCCATAGCAAAATAAATTGTATGCTTGCTAATGCAAGAAGTTTGCCTGGGAAAATGGGCGAGCTGGAATGATTAGCAGTACAAGAAAAATGGGGCTTAATAACTCAGTGGATGTAGTCTTTATGGATTTTGCAAAGGCTTTTGATACAGTGCCTCATGGGAGACTTTTGAGCAAACTAAGGGATTCAGGAATTGCAGTAAATATCTGCTCATGGATCAAGAACTGGCTAAAAGACAGGAAGCAAAGGATTGTTGTAAATGGAACATACTCCGATTGGACTAATGTGGTAAGTGGGGTTCCGCAAGGTTCAGTATTAGGTCCTCTCCTTTTTAAACATATTTATTAATGACGTAGAAGTAGGACTCGAAAGTAGTGTCTCTATTTTTGCTGATGACACTAAGTTGTGCAAGGTAATTAAATCAGATAATGATGTACTTTCCCTACAAAGGTATTTGCATAAATTAGAGCAATGGGTGGCTAAATGGCAGATGAGATTTAATACAAATAAATGTAAGGTTATGCATTTGGGAAGGAAAAATAACCATGCAATTTATAATCTTAATGGAGCAAATCTAGGGGTATCAGATATTGAAAGGGATTTGGGAGTACTAGTGGACAACCACCTAGGTAGCAGTGCTCAATGCCAAGCAGCAGCTGCAAAGGCAAGTAAAATATTAGCATGTATTAAGAAGGGTATAGAAACAAGGGAAGCAAATATAATTCTACCACTATACAAATCCCTAGTACGCCCTCATTTGGAATATGGAGTACAGTTTTGGGCACCACTTCATAAAATGGACATTTTAGAGCTGGAAAAAGTACAGAGAAGGGCAACAAAACTAATAAGGGGAATGGAGGGGCTAAGTTATGAAGAAAGACTAACCAAATTAAACTTATTTTCGCTAGAAAAAAGGCGTCTACGAGGGCATATGATTACCTTATTTAAATACATCCAGGGTCAATTGAACTTTTTGTAGCAAGAGATTTTCAACTGACAAGAGGACATGCTTTGAGGTTAGAGGAAAAAAGATTTCACCTTAAACAAAGAAAAGGGTTCTTTACAGTTAGGGTAGTTAAACTGTGGAATTCTCTACCAAAGGAGGTGGTGACAGCGAATTCGATAGATAACTTCAAAAAGGGGTTAGATATATTTTTGAATAAAGAGGGCATTCAAGGTTATCCTAGATAACTAGCGAAGGAATATTGATCCAGGGAGAAATTTGATCTCCAGTTTCTGGGGTCAGGAAGGAATTTAGCTTTTTTTGCCCATTATAAGACAATTGGCAAAGCTTCAATGTTTTTTTTTTCTGTTTGCCTTCCTCTGGATCAATTTACAATTAATAACAAATAGTCCCCATATTAAAAAGATCAAGAGAGATCTAAAAAGGTTGAACTTGATGGACTAACTCTTTATTCATCCTCAAATACTATACTATGAATAATTAATTAACAACTAATTAATTGATAACTAATCCGCATATTGCAGATCAGAGTAGATCTTAAAAGGTTGAACTTGATGGACTGAAAGTATTTTTTTCAACCTCAATTACTATGTAACTATGTAACATTTTAACATTTAAAAATAATATTTTTAATTGCATATTTGTTAGCTTGATATTGTTGTGCAATTAATTCTAATGTCTTTCCATGCCTCCCAATGCTTTGAAAGTACAGTATTGTGTGTTTATTTGCTGCTACAACTTTAATAAGTGATTGAAAAAGCCCTTGCAAGCCCTATTTAGTACTCATAATATTTTTGACAGAAACTTGATACTTTTTTCAGTGGCTGATCAGACTTTATTTGCGTGCTAGGGCTATGGGTCTGATAGAATATTGATTTTGTGTAATACTGTAAGAAAGAAAAATATGGAATACATTTTCAACCATAAGTGAAGCTAAAATAAGAGAGGGTATGGAAACTGATGAAAGCCACTACATTTGGGAAGGGATACGTTTAAAAATAAAACAAACTTACTGAGAAACTACAATGCAGAAAATTACAAAGACCTTGGGCCCGATTCAATTGCAAGCCCACAACTCGATCTTTGTAGGCCGTATGTCTGCGAGTGTGCTGTATGCTCATGTTTGTCTCTAAATCCGGAGCTATTCAATTTCTCAAGGCCTCAAGTTACTGGCACAAAGACGACTCTGTAAACCATGCACTGGTTCGTAGCAGTTCAGGGCAGAAACATGATCAATTAAGCAATACCGTAACCTCCCATTTCGAGTCAGCCAATAGAAAATGAGACTGTAATTATTACGGCAGTAAAACATGGTGGTTACATGTCAATCAATTAGGTTCGGGGGTACAATATATGATAAGACTAAAAGAAACGCAAAATAAAGAATTATGAAAATGAATGGCAATACTGTTCTAGTCCATATGGGTGGCCTGATATGTATTAACTCATTGATATCCGAGAATGATTTAACCCCAAAATTAAACATAAAAATAAATCTTAGAGGCTGACGATTTGCGAGCTTGAGACTGTTGTGCAGTTAATTCTAATGTCTAGCATCACTTTCCCCATTATTTACAGCAGTATTGATTTTTTTTTTTTTGCATTTACAGTGCTACGAATATGTGTTTAACCCCCTTGTGGGTCCTCTCTAGTACTCGTAGGATTTTCTCCTACATTGGCCGCTTACGGGTGTGAAAACATTTGCGGGCTTGGGGAAATTGAGCAATTTAATAGTGATTTGCGATTTGAGCCATCATAACTCTTGCGAAAGTAAAAGATCAAAGGCTTCAGGCTGTAAGTTACAGGTTTAACCATCGCAATTTTTTCTAGGCCGTAACTCGTAACCCGTTTGGAGTCTGCAAAAAGATGCCAATTGAGTAGCAAATTAACTTGCAACCTCACTTACGGGTTACAGTAACATGCAATAGCTCAATTGAATCGGGCTCCTGGTTAGTAAGTTTCTCAAGACCTACAAAGTAATGAAGTGTAAAATATCACATTTCTTAAAATTGTATCTGGATATTTTCCTGAAAGAATTGCTCTTAATGGTGAGCATTGAGAACTCTTTCATCAGGATATCACTACCACAAGACAAATGGACTCCAATATGCAGCCTGAAGCTGGACGCTTAGTAGGCATGTTACACAGACATGGGACCTCATTAATTCCAACCCCGCAGTTGACTTCATACAGACCGTAAGTCTGTGCTCTTGAAATTTGCAGCAGTTACAGATGGATTAAATTGAACAAGGCCGCAAGTACAGGGCCGAAGCCTCAAAAACGAAAACCATGCACCCGTAAGTAGCATTTCAGGGCAAGATCACAATCATAAGCCTGTAACTTCTGATTCAGAAACAGCCAATAGTAAATGAGACCGTCATCATGACGTCAGTAAAACATGGAAGTTAGACAAATTAATTAGTGCTAATGCGTTAGATTAGACGCAATCCAGCAATGTAAAAATCAATAAAAAATAATAAAATGTTATAATACATGTGTGTGGTCTGATATCTATTAACTCCTTGACTCCCGAGATTGATATAACCTAGAAATAAATTACTTTTGATTGAAGATTTGCGAGCTTGAGACTGTTGTGAAAATATTCTAATGTCTTTCATCGCTTTCCTTGTATTTTAAAGTGCAGTATTGATTTTTTATTTGCTTTTATAGTGTTACGAACAGGTGTTTAACCCCCTTGTGAACCCTCTCTACTACTTGTAGGATTTTTGGTTACATTTGCCATTTACGGGTTGAAAACAATTGCGTTTTTTTCTTTTACTTTTGCGGGCTACATTAACTACAATTTGGACAATTTAATGAGGCCCAAAGTTTAGTAGAAAATCATAATTAGCTACATTTTAGGTACAATGTGTGTTTTAACAAGAATATGTAAATGTTTGGAAAACCTTGGATGACAGAAAATTGGGAAAGCACAGTCGCTATAAAGATTACTTATTTTTATCCATGTTACAGGGAAAATATTAATGTTGTTAGTTTGCTGCTATCCACAGTTTTCACTAAAAATATGGGTTAATTATCTAAACATGTATAGTCATAATCTATCATGCTTTTGGTTAAATTAACCAATTATAAAATATACTTAAGACAGCTGCATTTGACATTTCTGGAATACAATTCAGCATTACTCACCTTGGTTCAGTTCACGTTAAAAACACTTTCATTTATTTGTATTTCCTCTTCTGCTCCTTGCTGAGCATGTCATATAAAGCTAAAATGATGTTTAAAAGAAAAAACTGTTTCATGTGTCCTTGAGGCAATCTAGTTGTGTCCTATTTCTTTGTGTATGTACCAGGCAGTATAAAATGTCACACAATTGGGAGTCTTAGCGATGTGCAGCAGCTTCCAAAATATGTTGCTATAAGGCAAAAGGTATACTATTCAATAAATACTTGTGCCGTTTAATCACTATGGGCTAGATTACACTGCTGTGAATAATTTTCTGAGCTTTTTCTCTTTTGATTGAAATCGTGAAGTCTGTTAAACCAGTTATTTTTGGACATAAACATTCTTTGTGTGCAGCATATGGGTCTGTGCCCGGAATAAACTATAACTTACTCAAAGTATTTCAATAGTAAACAGTTATAGACATGTTCAACGTATTTAAATTCATACATATTTTTATTTAATTTTTGACTGTTGTGTTTTTTCGTTTAACAACAGTCATTAAAAGCTTCCTGTTAACATTGTAGACACCATTAACCTGTAATTTATTGTTGCTAATAGGTATACTATTAATGAGCTATATTTGCTAAGGGTAGATGTGTTGGAGACCTATTGTAGATGTTTCATTTTACTACACATTCTTCAGAAGGATAAAATAGGAATGGATATATTCTCCAATAGTTCTCCAACACACCATTTTTTTAGTGGATATGATCCATTGTCTATATATGCATGCCTTAAATAACAAATACAACACAAGTGATAATTCATGTATGGATGAGATAAGTAACACTGGTACTATGTACTGCACTCATAGTGCAATATACTGCTGCTTATGATCATTGAGTTGTGCCAGTGGTGTGCTTGATTGTTGTGAAGACTGACAAACCAGGCAAATCTGTTTCTATAATCACAAGGGAGAATTTATTGTCAGCAACAGTAATTACATATGATAATTGGTGTCATTTACCTTGTTATAGACCAATGGATGTGACGAACTTGGGACAAACCATCTGTCACACACTGTTAATTCTCAAGTTAAGGGATTTGAGCGCTGCACGGGGTGCTTGTTGATGAAGAAATTAACAATATCTCCAATGACATAAAAGCTTTAGGAGTTACACTTTAGAATAAAATATTCATCCGCCTGGGCTTTAATTTTATCTGAACAAAATATGTCTATAAATGTCATAAATGGAAGAGAATCAAAATCAGTAGTAGAAAATTAAAATTTAAATCACCTGTATAAGTTTGTACATATTACATATACCAGTACAACCAACTTGGGCCATTTTTTTTTCAAGACTGTTACTCGGAAGTCGTTGAAGCCTCCCCCCCCCCCCTACCTTGCGAGCCTTGCGATGAGCGCTGAAGGCCCCTTTGGCGCTCATTGCGAGCCTTTCCCCCTCTACTTTACGTGCCTTGTGATTGCTCATGCACAAGCCCATAACTTTTAACATAGCATTAGCGACAAACTGGCATTTACGACAACTATATATGTGATAGTATTTGCTGAATATTAAATTATTTTGTGCTATAAACCTAACAAAACGAACTAAAGTTATAATGGTAAATCGGCAGGCAAAATAATACCTATGCAACTGCTAATTCACCTATTTATATATTTGTTAAATGAACGGATATCAAATTCAGACTACAGTTTGTGGCCTGTATGTGGATATATGTATTTGTCTATCCATCTGTGGATCTGTCTATCTGTGTGTGTGTTTATTTGAGTATATATATATATATATATATATATATATTGACAATTAGGTTCTCAGTGTTGCAATAAGTATATCTATTCAATTACAACTTCTGTAACAGTGTTTCATTATTTTCTGCAAATTTAAATAATATCAGAAACAGAGATTTTTCAAGGTTTATGACTTGTAATAGATTTGCAAACTCTTATTGGTCATTGAACTCTTTCAATAAAATGTATTTCTTGAAAGGTACACATAAATGAGTTGATGTAATGTGCTCATGGTACAGTTATCACAATTAAAAATATATTCTCTTTTTAATCAACTCCGTTGCGAGAAATGCAGTATGGTCTGTTAGAGCAGGTAAACGCTGCATGGTTTATTGCTATATGCTTTAAATCGCCTTTTTAAATCTCCTGATTTGAGTGCCACCTTGTTTATTACAGTGCTGTTATTATATAATAATCAAGTCACTTTAATTAATACTTACTTCCATATATAATTGTTGGTTATGTATTATGAGTATCACATCCTAGGCATAGGATCCAATTGCTCAGTGTGACAAATGACTTAAGTGCAAATATTGATCATTTGCTTGAGTGTTATTAAATTGTATTGTGTTGTAAAGGTTCCCAGTCAATTATATCCAAACCAAAAATAGTCTGTGTTTCATTCAGGTGGCCAACAGAACAACAACATATTGTAATGCAGAACAATGCATAAAAGTACTCCAATCTGCTAAATATCTATATTGTTTGCAGGATAAAGTTGTATTAAAAAATACTATGACACAATACCAATTCAGTTAAAAATACTGCAGTATTTTGCATGTCATTATTTTACCATGTTATGTGCGTTTTTTTTACAAATATGTTTTTTTCTGCTCTATTCATGATTTTATTTACATGATTCCTGATTGGCAGGGAGAAATGAAATAAATCCAGTATTTAACATGAATTTAATGTCACACAAAATGCTAGTCACATAATTCCCAATTAATAACAGAATTGAACATATTGTCTCAAAGGCACTGTTTCAGTGAAAAGTGGCGTATTTTAATTGGTCTACTTTGCAGAACTTTATGTAGTTCATCTTCTTTTGTTGTTAACTGTGTTAGTGGCCCATTCCAATCAGATACGTAGCTTTCCCGTAACTCTGGGAGCATCAATTCCAATCTCAACTAGCCATGTTTAGCGTAGTTTCCTCATAATACATAAACCCATGTACCGTCTGTAGTCCGCGTAATGACCAGGTTAGGTGACGTGTTAGCAAACTAGCTAATCTGTGTTGTTTTCTGAATTTCAAGCTGCTCAACAGCTATCGGAACCTGTTAGAAAACTGAACTTCACGTTAATTGACAGGTAGTGTTCATAAAAGAGCCTGTTTCCTGCCCAAACACCGACTGTGTCGTAGGTTTTGGTGGGTTTATCAAAGTGCCTTGAAGAGGTGGTGAGTTTGTCAGAGAGAGTAAATATGAGTTTTTGTTTGTTACTGTTACATCTTATTTTACTGTACACATGCATTACATATACACATCTTTTGTTGATAATACATAATTTACTTACTCATAAAATCATACATCCCCACATAGCTACATATTTAAAGATGGACTACAATTCAAATACCCCCCATATCCCCCACCACATACCCTTACCTTAAAATTAACACTTAAAGCATGTTTATGTTTATATAAACATTATATATTATATTATTATTACTTTTTTATTATTATTATTATATATTTATTTATTTTGGATCTAGTATGGAGTGGACAGGGAGGAGGAAACGGAAGGAGGAGAGAGGCTGCCCGGGGAAGAGAAGCTGGCAGAGGAAAAGAGAGAGGGAGGGGTATGGAGAGAGGGAGAGGAGCAGAGAGAGGTAGAGGAGCGATGAGTGGGGAGATGAGGAGGAGTGTCAGCAGAGGAGGGCCAGGAGTGTCAGCAGAGGAGGGCCAGGAGTGGCAGTAGCAGAGGAGTGGTGGAGGGATGTTCCAGTGGCAGGAACACTGAGATCAGGGTCAGACGGGGATAGGCCTGATCCCATTGGTGAGGTGGACCTGGGGAGGGGAAGTCCTCAGAGGCAGACAAGGGAGGTGAGCCACCCCAGGCACACTCAGGGGGAAAGCAGTCTGTACCCAAGCACAGGACCCCAAACTATACTTATGTGGAGTAAAGGTTTACTTATCTTCTTCTGGCGAAGCCCCCGATTCTGCACAGATTTGTCAGCAAACGATAGAGACTGACAGTCATGGCATCAGTTCATATGTCCTGTGGTGGGCTTCTGGGCAGACTATTGTTTTAACCTCTTACATAACCCTTACTAGATCACACTTCCGTTCTTATTATAGAGTTTATATGGCTTAATTGGTTTGTCTGCTATTGCTCTTGACTTTAGAGTTAAATAATATGTTCTTGTTTTGACTCCTCCTGATCTTGAGATTGGGGACAATGACTTGTACATTAACAGCCTTAGTAAATTGCGATTCTGTAAATCTAAAAGGGCTCTATTTAAGCACACAGAATATTTTATTTACAGAAGCTTTTAGTTAGTGAAGACCTTGCTTTTGGATAGAAGTTCACTAATTAAAAACTTCTGTAAAAAAAAATATGCTGTGTGCTTAAATAGAGCCCTTTTAAATTTACCGAATCACAATTTAATAAGGCTGTCAATTTCCTGTATAGCTTTAAGTATCATTTGTAATGTTTAGCAAAAATTATGAAGTTTGCATCTCAGTAAAAAATAGGGAAGATTGCATTTCAGATGACATATAAAAACTACCCAATTAGTCTATATCTTCATATAGGGACTGTGGTATAGCCGAGGGCAATGTAACATAATTACTTTACCTTTTCCGATCAGGTAGTTGGTCACCTTAAGCACCAAAATAGGTACATCCTATGTTAATCATTTATATTGCTATTTTTTCAAATGAAACAAATTTCAAATAAAACTCTTTTTATAATTTAGTACTGTTTTGTTGCAGTAATGAAGGAATATGGAGTTTCCACACTGTTGAGTATCCATTGCCTATATAGCTGCGACATGCCTATATTAATATTTTAGAAGGCCTGAAGATTTTGAAAACATTGTCTTTACTCAAGGGATATCTGTGCTTTTTTGTGCGTTTTAAACGTAGAGACCTATGTCCAATACAAGAACCAAATAACATGAAACGTAACAATCCTTGAGCCAACACCCAAATGTACTGTATGAACTACCATGCGTGTAATGTGTCCCCATTAATCCTCTAATAAGTTACCGGAATTTTGTCTTGCAGAACACAATGAATGTGCAACAAACCAGCATAGCTGTGATGAAAATGCTCTGTGTTTTAACACAGTGGGAGGACACAACTGTGTTTGCCAACCTGGATATACAGGGAATGGCACTGTGTGCAAAGGTAAAGTTCCAGAATGTTAAAACATATATAGAAGAACTTAAAACACTGAACATTCTCAGCCTTATTAAATTGTGATTCGGCAAATTTAAAAGGGCTCTATTTAAACACATAGCATATTTTTTTTACAGAAGTCTTTAGTTAGTGAAGACCTTGCTTTTGGATAGAAGATCACTAACTAAAAACTTCTGTAAAAAAAAAATGCTATGTGCTTAAATAGAGCCCTTTTAAATTTGCCGAATAACAATTTAATAAGGCTGTCTTTCAGCACAAGACAGTATTTAAGCTAAAGTACATCAAAAAGACTATTTACACATTTTTCTTCCAACGTAGCTCACATGGTAGGCCAAGTGACACTTTATAACTATATGTAAATAATGTCACAATAATATGCTCTATGTGAATTTTTCTATGTGAATGTAATTTCTATATTTATAAAACTATGAGTTACAGCTCAATCTATTTAGAGAAATAATTAAATGTAGTTATTAATAAGACTAATGTTTTTTTTGTTTTTGTTTCCATAAAGCTTTTTGCAAAGATGGTTGTAGAAATGGAGGTACCTGTATATCCCCAAATATGTGTGCATGTCCTCAAGGTTTCACTGGCCCTGGTTGTGAAACAGGTAAGAACATTATTATGATTCCTTTGTCCGGCACACAATGTTCTGTACACATCACTACTGCGGTTTATACACGTAACCTATATGACCATATGGTGCATTTATACTATGTATCATATTCCACATTGTGATTTTTGTTTATGTTAATAGCTTTTAGCCTTCATTATATACAAATTTTTAAGTAGTCCAGTGTTTTAACTGAAACTGACTGCCTAAAACTTAAATTTTTAAGGTGGTTTTCTCATATTTTCATTAGTATGACTTATTTATACGGTTTGCCTTTTTATTTTAAAACTGCTTAAACTTAGGATAACTGAGCGTTCGTTATGACCAACAGCCAAATTATTATAAAACAAACTATTTATTCTGACATATTTTGATTTTCAGTATAGTGAACATTTCTGGTATAGTCTGGTTGTTCAGTTTATTAGTTCTGATTCAGCAAATGTGATTTTGAGATTACAGTAAGCTGTCAGTGTCCTATTTCTTGTTTTTCCATGGCTACATGGTACCAATCAATGTTTTATTTCAGACTACATAGCTAAGATTCCTGCAGACAAGGCAGAATTGTTGAACTAGAATGAAAATTAATTTCTGCTGTAACTGAGGGAAGGAATGCTTTGTGTATATATATATATATATATATATATATATATATATATATATATATATATATATATATATATATATTCATTCAATGTAAAAGAAAATCAACATCATCAAAAGTTCCACAGATATAAATCAGAGTTTGCTAGAATATATAAAATGTAAAACTATTAATTGTGGGAGAAGCATTATTATATACAGTAGACCTTATTTTTCCATGGTATGGGAGCACAACTATCATTACCAACTCACTGCAGATAATGACCTAAAGTAATTGCCTCTGGTCCAGTCAATAGTTGAATGTAAGTGAAAGATATTAGAAGCACTCTGTGTTCCATGTTAGAGTATACTGGTATCATTAAACTAGACTAGATAGTGAGACAGTGTATTAACAAAAAAATGAATGACGCCATCTAGGGTTCCATGCTGGAATTCTTGCTATTTATCAGGCACTGTTTCAGTGAAAAGTGGCGTACTATTGCATTTAAGATAGAAATCATAAAGGCAAATAATGTCATGTATCGTCATATATATTGCTGTTGGTACTGCTGCAAAAAAAAGTGCTGCAAATATACTTAAACACATATCTAAGTTTCCTGCATTGTAAATGCATCTGATAGAGGATAATTAATAGTTTCTAAAAACATTTTTTTTGCATGAAAAAATTCCAAAATAAACATTTAAACTCTTACCTTAAAGTTAGCAAAATGTCTTGTAATTTCTGACAGTTGGAAATTAGGGTTAACACCCCCTACAAACCCAGGATGAAATAGCATAATTTGTTTTGGCCAATCAGGTAACATTTGTATTAAACTCTAGGGTTCCTGTCTGTGCAGCAAAGCAGCCTAAGATATGTAGTGTGGCACTATGTTAGGTGGCAACAGCTCAGCACAGACAGTTAGCAGCAGGGAGTCATATGCCAGCAGTGACTTGGGGCTGACATCAGTGTTCTCCTATTGGCTGAGGAAGAAACAGCAGGTGCATAATGGGTTAAAAATGATCCCCTAATGCTGCACGCTGATTGGATGGGGATCAGGGGCCTGTGTAGACACCACTGGGGGTGTCAACTTAATAGTTAGAGGGATTTTTTTATATTAATAAAGATAAAATATTTTATGAGATGTGCTGCATATATTAAGGCTGTTTTGTGCCTATATAATGCATGTATTAATCCATGAAACTTGGATATGCCTTTAATGCAAACTTGACTGAATCACTGGAACATTAACAAAATCTCCCACAAGTTCTGGAAAACTGGGGAATGATTTTAGATAATTTATTTTTCCTAATATTTAAAGGGATGGAATGTAGGGGATGTCCAGCCCTTAATATCTATAATGAGGAATGTCTTGTAACATGTACTCTTATTGTTCAAAAGATGTGCCACAAAAATCACTGCTTTGCAGCCTTCTGCTCTGTATCTTTTCAAAAAGCATTTTTGTTTGGTCTATCTGAAATGTTCAGGGTTCAGGTTTATCTTCGGCCTCCATAAATTTTGATCTGGGCAAATCCAGAGGATTTAATACAGCGGCCATATGCCTAAAATGAGCCAAGTATAATTTTTTTTTATTAATAGAGTGAATGTGCATTGTGGTCTCATTTGCATGTCCTTGCCCAGTTTCCCAGAGTGCCGTGCAACAACAGTATATCTGAGAAATGTGAGCAGGAAATTTTAGACATTCAAATAGAATCACACAAACGCACTATACATTTTCTGTACTACTGTACTCTGTACAGTGGAGGGCTTCTATCACTCCTCAGTCCACCATAAGTTTAATAACTATATATATTTAAACAAAACAACAAAATCAGAGGTGATCAATCGGAGAACGAACTAACCTTAATAGGTTAGTTATTTGGACATGATAACCCACTCTGAGAGCAACCTCTTTTAGCTCAACTCCAGACGTATGTTTCGGCCTTCACTAGGCCTCGTCAGTGAGGTGTAGCTGAACTCTCTAAGGGACATATGATAGGGGATTCCCGGTGTGAACCTCTTTCTCACTGTGCCTTAGGGAGATATCAGCTACACCTCACTGACAAGGCCCAATGAAGGCGGAAATGTACATTTGGGGTTTGCTGTTTCTTCTGTTCCAGATAGAATTGCTTGGTATTTCAAAGCTGGATCAACCAGACTGATATACTACATGATATTTCTCCCTGTGAAGGGCACAAGTGAGCTAAAAGAGGTTGCTCTCAGAGTGGGTTATCATGTCCATAGAACTACCCTTTTAATGTTAGTTTGTTCTCTGATTGAGCACCTCTGTCTTTGTTGTTTTTTTTATATATTTATAAATGTATATAAATATTTTTTTAAATAACTAGTTCACATAATTATTAATTTTTAAGAGGTTAGTGACCTCTTATTTACATATTGTTATTACATAACCTAAAGAACATATTTCTGATTTTTAAACAGCAACCCCCACAGATGGCAACCTTAGCTGCTGTGCCACCTGCTCTGCTGCTACTTAAGCTGCTAGAGTAGGTAAAAGTAGATACAAATTAATTAGCCACTGCCTGAGTAAAAGCTTCAGCACTTGATTCTAATTAATATTTTTTAGATCCCGCGGGTACATAGCTCATCGCTCATTCAGGCAGAGGCAACACACAGAAATAGACTGACTTCAGACGATCAAACCTCCATGAATTCAGAATCAATTTTAAAAATTAAAACACTTTTTCCACATGCTTTTTCACACTCTATATACTTGTGAAGAGAACATATAGGGATTTTTTCCATTGTTTTTGGGAGAAAAGCCAAATATAGATTATTATTACCTTTTTATATTGCAATGTGTATTAGTATGTAATGCACTTTCTTTCTTGAAAGTATATATTGTGTGTTAGCATAATAAATGCCCTGTTAAGTAGCACCCACATGCAGTTTATGTTACTTTATGACCCCTCCTCCATTTATATTTTAGAAATACTGACATACTAATGTGTGCTACATAAACCAATGTGCAAAGAGCATATATACCAATTTTTGAGTTACCAAGCATTATATATGTAGATCTTTTTTTATCATTGTTATACTTCACTCCACTATTAGTATCAGAAATGTGCAAATATAGCTATTAAAGACTGGAAAAAAATCAGCAACACTAGACAACGGCTAAAAGCAATTTTTAACATAGCTTGTTGTAACTGTCACACTGAACAATTTATTAACCATTATCCCCATAGTTCGTCTGTTATAATAATCAATACTCTAACAACAAGATAAAGAACAAGGAAGCATGCTATAATGACTCTTTTTAACACAGATACCCTCATGTAATTTGACTGAAATATTCTAATTACTGATAAAAATGTAAAAAAATAATAAAGAATTGCTTTTAGATATATTTAGATACAAATTCAAATTACTTTAATTCATTATTTATTTTATTTTATTCACATTGACATTAATTTTGTTTCATTTAAACCAGTTACCGTGACGACAAGCGTCCTATTTCTATAGCAACAGAATTCTTTATATATGATCTACTGTCCAGTTGTCTGTTTCACTAAGTGGTGTTAATATGATACTGAATAATAGTCCTTCACTGTACTTTGTGGTCAAGTGCATATATTCAGGTTGCAAAACACATGCCTCACTACCAGTTATGTTGCCTTACAGGGAAATATTTATATACATTTACCATCATGTGCTATTTACTGTAGACGGTGGTACCATTTGGACACCTGTATCAGTGAAAGAAACCAATACTTAATCATATCTTGTAGATTGCAGACGCTTTGCAATGAGGAACATTCGCTAAATGTCTCTGCGACATTAGGTAGAAGCAAAGTACGGTAAATACTACACTTTCTGATTTTAGTGGAGGCCCCTATCATTTATATCGACTTTTATATATGTACGAGCGAATTGCCCGTCAAAAAATGACGGCAATGAAATTGGAAGTGAGCTAATGGTGTTTGGTGTATATAATGTGGCTGATTTAGCGTCCTTCGTTTTCTATGTCATGTGACTTTTTCTGAATATCCGTAGCTGTTTGGTGGTGTTTTGCGTGTTCATGGTAGTGTTTTGCGTGTTTAGGGACCTTTAGCCTCGTTTTCGTTTTGTTCGGCGGCCATTTTTTCTCTCGCTTAGGTTAAAAAAAAAATGTGCTTAAATGGAGGTGTAACTTCACTTGCAGAGGTCCTCGGTCCCCCCCCCCCCCTTGCTGTGAGTAACCTTTTTATGTGTTTGTTGTTTGTGTTTATTGTGTTTGTAATGTTTTTGGGGTCGCGCGGGTTGCGTTCTTGTTTTTTAATCTCGTAGGTGTTTTCCGGCAAATACGTAGGTGTTTGGTGTTGTTTTGCGTCTTTAGACTGCTGTAGCCTCGTTTTCGTTTTTTTCGGCGGCCATTTTTTCTCTCGCTTGGAGAATTTTTTAGTGTCTAAACTCTTTTAATTTGAGTTAAATTGAGGTGTAACTTTAGTTTTCGAGGTCCTGGATGCTCCCTCTTCCTATAAGTAAGCTTTTTATGTATTTGTTGTGTGTATTTGTTGTATCTTTCATGTTTTCATGTGCGCGTGTTGCGGACGATTTTTGCGAGGTCGTAATGGGTCGTAACGTGTCTCGTATTTTTCTTGCGTAACAACGTAAATTTTGCGAGGGTCGCAGTTGCTGGCAAGAACCGTGGGCTCGCTACACAAACCTGCAAGCGTCAGCAACGGCTCGTAGGCTCACAACTATATATGTGATCCTTTTTGACTCACTTTTCCTAACCTTTGACTGAGTCTATTAACGGCATCTGCATTCTATTGCATATACCTTTAAGTAGACCTGTTGCATTCTTTTAGCAGTTTCATATTATTTCTATACTACTTTATACTTGATATATATTTCTTTGGCTCCTCATGGCATTCGGGGCATATTTGAAACACATTTCCAATAACAGTGTTAGAAACTAGTACTGTAAAGAAATTAAAAAATGCATGGTATATGCTTAATGCAATTCCGAGGAATAACAAACAAATAAAGCATTTATTTTGATTATTATACGTTGTCAAAAACTGTTTAAAGAACAAAGAACATTGAGGTAAAACAGGGCTAAATCATTTAGATCACCATAGTAAATTACACTGTGATTCTAATTAGCACTTAATTTGCATTAATGGACATAATGAATATATTTCAGAAATGATCTAGAACTGAAGAAAAATGTTAGTATTATGTATAGTTATCTTAATGTTTAAAATATGATTAAAATGATAAAATTGCATGGGAAAGTGAATACATTTTTCATGCATAGCACTCTGATAATATGCAAAATAAATCTCTTAAATTTATTACAGTATGATGTTTCTACATAGTTAAGTTACAATTCATGTTTTTCCTTAGAACATTTCTTTTATGCAGGAGTAATATATGTCCCTTAGCCAAGGCATGTATTTTCTTGCAAAAATGAATTTATACTGGACTTGACATTGGACTTGACAGATGCTATAAACATCATCTAAATATTATGTTGTAAAGACCGCTGTGAGGAAAATAAGCTTATATGGAATATATCTATGTAAGCATCGCTATGTGTACATCGTATGTCTTTGTGATAAGAAATCCATCAAATTTATAATACAGATGCAAATCAAAAGCTAATTTATGTGTGTGGTACGTCAGCGTGTAGAATTTTTTTATTTTGAGAAGATGCTATATGCACATATTTTACTGACTGCTTAACCCCATATGAACACTTTGTAGGAAACATATATTTATTTGCCACAAAGCTTAAAATAAGTGATATACTGTTAATGATAAGAATTTTAACAACATATCCAGAAGGGATAAAATCTACTATTCTATGATTTGTATCATGCCTTTCAATTACGTCTTCCCTCCTTATCTTTTAACTACTACCAGGTAATCCAATTAGTACAGTACTTATGTGAAATAGTCATTCCCTTCTTCATGTACCTTCAATCATTCAGCATCAGAGTCCTGACTGCCCATTATATGACCAACATATTTGAGATTTAGCCTCATGGTAACACCTTCCAGTGAACAGTTTGTCTTGATTTTCTGTAATATTGATTGGCTGGATCTTCTTGCAGTCCAAGGACCGCTAAGCAGTGTTTTCCAACTCCACAATTCAAAGGCGTCAATTCTACGGTGGTCAGCCTTCTTTATGGTCCAGATCTCACATCTGTACGTTACTACTGGGAATACCATTATTCGAACTATGCAGACATTTGTTGATAGTAATATATTGGCTTTTTAATAGCATGTTCATACTTGTCATAGTTTTTCTCCCCAGAAGCAAACATCTTTTAATGTCATGGCTGCAGTCACCATCTGAAGAGATCTTAGGGACACTGCTTCGGCAAATCTTTCCTATCTCCACTACCTTTCACTTTCCTTCTTTCCTGGGCTCCTGTCAAAGTCCCATCAGATAGCTGTTTTGCCTTCTTTGTTTTCTTTCTTTTTGGGGATATGCTTTGTCATTGTTTTCTTGACAATGTCACAAACTTCTGTCCAAAGTTGTCAGGCATTCTATCTACCATGTCTAGTCCCTTAAATCTATTCATTACATATTCACAGTGAATATTATTTATCTTGTATCTGCTCGGTCTGATGGTTTTCCCTCTCCCATCACTTTAATTCTGAACTTTGCCATAAGAAGCTGATCTTAGCCGCAGTCTACTCCAGGTCTTGTTTTGCTGACTGTATAGAGATCCTCCATCTTTGGCCACAAAGTATATAGTCAACCTGATTTCTGTATTGACAGTTTGTTGATGTCCATGTTTAGAGTCGTCTCTGAGGTTGTTGCAAGAGGATGTTTACTATGTCCAGAGAATGTTATTTTTTACTGTGGTCCAAATTCTAATTATCAGAACATAACTCTAAAGATTTAAAATTTATGGTAAATACTATAGCTCCTCAATAAGGCATCATATAAATGCTTAGTGTCACTATTTACGAATCAATGTGTATATGTATTTTATATATATGCTTAAGTAATCATTACCATTAATTCGGATAACTCTCCTGGTAAAGAAATCAACAAAAACTGCACTTTACAAGTCCAACCGTTCCATCAACTCCACTCTGCAGAGTTTGGGATCCACCCAATGAAGAAAACATTCCAGTGTGCCAACTTCCACTCCCACCTCGCTTAATACAGTTTAATAAAATAAAACGATCACCTCATTAAATTGCATAACGTAATCTATGTTATGCAAGTTTTAATGCAAATGATTATTACTACAGTGATATGTTACATAAGAATACAACAATATTGATATACATTTCCTGTTTATTTGTATATCAGAAAAAAAAAAACTTGGATTTTCCATTTCAGGTTTGCAATTTAGTGCAACTCTGTCTAAATATAAGGAGTCACACAGCATATAAAAATTAAATATTTATATGCAAACGCAACAAGCGAAAGTTATTACACTATATTTTGCTTTATTCTCAGCTTTATCTTTCTATATGCCTTTGTTTTTCTGCTCTCCTAATTATGTAACAGGAAAAAAATGTGCACAACTTAATGATTTTGTTCACACTGGCCACTAAACGTTAAAGGGAACACTGGCTGTGAGCTGACAGTATGGCTCTGTTATATATTATTATTATTTATACTTGTAATGTGCAGAGCAATATATAGTATGATACAGATGTTATTTAACTTGGAGAACCTTAAATACATGTGATATACAGAGGCAGGGTAACAGTAATATGTAATGTATGGTATATATTTATTGTCGATATAGCTGTAGAAATTGTCATAAATAAGGTATATGCCCCTTTGCTGCCATGTTAATGCAAGTGAAAGTCAGGCTTTTGGGAATATAATACATTTGGGGGCACTGTAGATCAGGCATATTATCTGACAGATATATCTCATGCATCTCGTAGGGAAACATGCTGAAGAAGGGACAGATAAATGTAAGAATAAGGGTGCTTCAAATTTGTTGTTTGGCACCTGGGCCCTCCATCCACTAGCTCCATAACTGGGTATAGTATTAGATTTATCCTACTGAAAATGCCTACCTATGTTACTCGCAGTGAAAGATCACTTTCTGTAGATGAAGACTATACACCACTTATCCTTCTTCAACACAATCTTTAAATATATTGGACTATCTTCATATATGGATCTGATTCTACTCTGCACAAATAACATCTTCCTACTCGATGACACAAGGTTTTCTTTACTGTCTTTGGGAATGTAAACCTTTATTTTTTTCAAGCATATGCACCTATACCATAAAAAACGGTACCAATTCAAGCAGATTCCAAAATTGTCTCCAGGTCACATTACGGCAGGTTTAACTAAAAGTAATATATATATTCTTCGATGAGACATACATTTAAGTAAACTTCTGGATAATTCTGGAACATAGGCAGAGCAATGAGTCTAGTGTTAACTCACTGTTAAACTGTTTTTGTGGGTAGTAAAAAGGGTATCACAAAATAATAAAGGGCCAGTACTTTAGCATACCAAATAAAGGGGTCTATGTTTTAATTTATAATATGATGCTACCATTTAAGTTAAAGGCCTGCCGGAAAAGTCCCATTCCGTGAGACATATATAACAAATATAATTATACATTTTATACTACATAGATTTGCTGCATTTTAAGGCCCACATTTATGTTCTAAATACTGCTTCGTTTGTGAATTCTCATCAAATTATTAAAATATTTCAAGTAGAAAAGTGAAAGACTTTTTTCCCCTCCAACAATGTCTTAATAAATAATGAAATACTGTCTAGAAATTGTATGGCTAATGCTAGGTCAGCCTTGATTCATGATCATAGTGACAGGATGACAGTTGGAATATGGCAAACAGATGTAATGTAATTAGATTTAATTTTATCTGAAAAAATCTTTCCTGCTCTGACCTTGAGACTGAAAAGCCAGATCAAGACATGGTTATCTGCCATTTTAGTGGAAAAAGTAGAGCTTGCAGAATAACATACCTTGCTAGAAAATACGTTCTGTAATATTAGCTAAAATAATAAATTAATTTCTTCTTTATTTCACCAAGCATATAAATACTGTATAGTATAAAGTATTTAAGATCAGCTGCATTTGATGTATTATTGGATTAATCAATAATTGATCATGTCAAAAACATAATTGTAGGCTTATGTATAGTAATTCTAATTTGTGCACAATCTTAGTACCATATTCAGTGTGTCTCCATATATGAAACTTCTTGACAATAACATTTACCTCAAAAAGTGTATAATCCATTCATCATAGATATATTTTTAATGACTCATTTTTATTATAAGAGGATAATATTACATTTCTGCCATATTTACAAGAATTACAGAAAATGACAGGTTATAGTAAGTTCAATACTAATGACAACAATTGAAACAAGAGAGTCTGTCTCTAAAGAGCTTACAATCTATAGAGGAGTGGGGAAGTGAGACCGGAAGGTGAGGGATATGTCTAATGGACATTATATAGACATCTTATTGCCTGTGTCACGAATTATGAGCCAAATAGAACCACGTAAAATAAATATTAATAATAATTTTAATGTGAATAATAATAATAATTAGAATAACAATATATGGCTGTAATAAGCTTTTCTAAATTTAGAATTTTGAATAGTTTGACTGAGGCAACATGACAGAATATGTACAATTTGAGAAAAGTCTTGATGATGGGAGTGCAAAGAAGAAACGAAATATTGGAGGAGATGGCCCTGAGCAGATATTATTTTATTATTATTCCATTATAATTTTTACATAATTTTACTCATACCATATTATTTGGTCTAAATTATTGCCTGATTTAGGCTTTTGTAATAAAATGCAGTGATCTGTATTGTTTTAAAGCATACTTTTGCTTGGCAGAAGCCAAACTTTTTGACGGCAAGTCGCTAGTATATATATATTATTCAATTATGTATATTAAATAATATATATATATATATGTCTCATTTTCTTTTTGTATTTATATATATATATATATATATATATATATATATATATATATATATATATATATAAAACGAATAATACATTAATAAGCCTATTGGCATGTCTAAAAAGCGGGGACATGCAAATGAGAATACAATGTACCTCACTCTTTCAAACCAAAAGTTGCAATTTTATACACTGATCCCGTAAAGCATATGCCCGCTGTATTAAACAGCTTTTAAGCAAAGCACCGGGTTGGATTTTGCACAAAACAATAATCACTCATGTACAGGGGGGGGGGGGGTTGCGCAAAAAAGTAGAATTAGATTGCACTGGGCCCCCCAAAGCTGGGACCGCGGTGCATTGCACCACTTGCACCAGCTGTTGCTCTGCCACTGCATGAGAGGCTACTTATATATTTTTACATTGTCATAAAAATCCCAATTTTCAATTGTTGTTCTTCAAAAATGTATATTTCAAATATGAGACGGCAATGGTTCTTTAAGCATCAGGAATATCTTATTTGGAGTAATACAATTAACTTTAGTTGCTTTTATTGACTAAAATAATGATTTTTGCAAAAAGAATAGTGGACTCCAGACGTGGACCCCTTGCTCACTGTGCCTTAGGGAGTTCAGCTGCACCTCACTGACGAGGCCCATAAAGGCCGAAACGCGTCTGGGGTTTGCTGTTTCTCCTGTTCAGGGTAGAATTGCCTGGTATTTCGGGGCTGGGTCACTCTTCTGAGTGGGACCAGACTGATATACTACAGGATATTTCTCCCTGTGAAGGGCACAAGTGAGCTAAAAGTGGTTGCTCTCAGAGTAGCTTATCATGGCTATAGAACTAACCTATTAAGGTTGGTTCGTTCTCTGATGAGCACCTCTGACTTTGTTGTCTTGATTTCATTAAATCGCTAATCTTATTTGCACTAGTCAATGTCAGTCTTTATGTCTTGAGGTCTAGTTTTACAATATATTTTCTATTGCACACTTCTGCTCTATGCTGAGTATATTTTACATTGTGCATATGTTAATATTATGGTAATTCAGTTTTTTATCTATGGATAGAGAAATAGCAATGTACTGCTGGCACAATGCCAAATATACTCTCAATCTTTTTTTTTTGGTCACTTCTTTTTGAAGTGCATGTGTCACCTTATAGATCAGTAATACAATGATATGTGAAAAAAAAATGTAAAGATTTAACATTAACCTAAAGCTTAACAAAACAGGTAAAAATGTCATATATTTATCAAACACTGCTATGTTGAAAGGAATAAATTGCAAATAAAATAATATACTTTCAAAGAAATATTTACGTATGGGATGTGACATATTTCATTACAGGACCACTGTAGCAAGCATACAATAATGTCATTCATTTAATTATTACTGATTATTAATAAAATTAATTTTGGATGGAAATAAATTAACTGTAGTTTGTAATACTTACACATTAGAGTTTCAAGGACAATCAGAACTCTATGACCTATTAAGTGTGCAGGGGCTTGAAGAGGGTCTGCCCAGGGGTCATAGATGGCTGCCCTCATTTTATTTTCTATGAATGGTTTAGGATTTTCTGTACTGGCCACTGCAGGGAATGTGGCATATAAATACTCATATCAGGACAGCCTCCCTTGCAGATTCTTTCCCACAGCCTGAGGATTTCTCTCATTATCCCTTGCTAAAATCCCAGCCCCTACCTTTGTTTTGTAAATAATACCTTTTTAGTGAACCATCTAAAAGTTCTTCATAGATGGTATATAGAGCATTGACAACTTAAGGGTTACTTATTCAAATTATTGCTTTTAGGTATGTCTGAAAATAATCTGTGAAGAACCATTTATTAACCAGTTAAATTGTCTCATTACATGCAGCCTTCATTTGATTTGATCTTGCAGGCTACATTTTTATATAGAAATGTACATTCTGACAGCAATTAAGAACTGAAAAGGCCATATAGTCTGTCTATTGAATCTAACTAAAAGCTTAGCTTAATACGTCTTTGTACTTGTCATAGGCAGGAAAACCAATTCAGTATTCTTTACCACTTCTACTGGAAAGTGGGTCCACTTATCTAAAATTGGCAATCTGCATTTTTATATAAAAACATACTTTATAACAGCAGGTAAGAGCTAAAGTGGCCATATAGTGCATCTCTTGTATCTAACAAAAATCTTATTTTAATACATCCGGATGACAAACTTATGTATATTCCAAGAATGCTAGTATTTTTTTTACCACTTGTGCTCAATTTCTGTTCCACTTATCTACCATAATTTCTCTAAAGCAATAATAGTCAATTTCCCCTAATTCTTCTATCCATGGACCTTAAATCATGAGATATTGTTCTTGTATGCCTTTTCATCTTAAAAGCATATCTAAGTTTCCTGGATTATTAATGCATCTGATAGAGGAGAATCAGTAGTGTCTGAAAACATGTTTTTGCATGAAAAATACCAAAATAAACATTCATAAACTCACACTGATGTTTGCTAAATCTCTTGCATTTGCAAGCAGTAGCTTTTGTGAGTTGACACCCCTGAAAATCCCTGCTAAAATTAGCATACAATCCATCATTTGTTTTGGCCAATCACAGGCATCTATACATTTGAATACAATGTATCAATCTATGATGGCAGATTGTGCAGGATGGAATCATGGGATGTGTAGTCCCCTTGTAGAAGGAAGTAGGAGGATAGGAGGAGTCAGCCACTAAGCTGCAGAGTTCTGTACTGAGATGCTGCTGGCTTGAAGGTTTGTAAAGGTTAAAATCTGTACCCAAATGCAGTGTTTTTATTAGTACGTAGGCAGCTCTGGGGTGTGGGGAACCTTTTTTTTATTTTTAAATAAAATAGATCTGTATGTGTATAGAATCACTCCATGTAATACATGTTTCTGATATAAGCAGCATGTGTTTAATTAAAAAAAGGCAAAAATAGGGAAGCTTGTACCTTTAAATACATTTCCATATGAGAAAAAGAAGTTAATGTAAATATATTCATGCAGCAACACATTTTGCTCATTAAAATAAAACATTTAAACTTTTTTTTCTTAAATTATCTTTCAAAGTAAATGACCTCAAAGGAAGCTATTTCAAAATGATGACCCCGGCCTCCTAATGGATGGGCAATCTGCCACGTATGATTCACAATTGCCTCAGTCTCATATTGCTTTCAATAAATCTTTACAGTAGTTGTATGGCTTGGAATACACACGTACAATGAGTGGATGAAAGGCTGTTTTACTAGATTTTGTAGCCATTCATTTTTTTTCTGCTATGAAGTACTGAAAGTCAAACCACACATTCCACCAGTTATTACCCACACTATTTTATTTTATCTTTTTCCTTAACTACAATGCCACAATAAAAGTGCACATGCAACAAACTTTATTGCACTTGCAAACACACACAAGAAATTATTATTTGCCAACACAGGCAGACTACAATAAAAGTGCTTGTGATTATTGTAAAACGGGCATGATGATACATACTACACGGCTTTTGAAGCCAGTGGTAAATTTATATATAATCATTAACATTTTTCTAATTTTCCTTGTGTTGATGTCAAACCCAAATTTTGAAATGTGCCGCACAGGATGCAAACTCAATAGCAGGACATAATTAAAATTATCGCTTATTGACTAGGCTCAGCCAAGGATTAACAATCTATACTAGAGAAATGTACAATGCTATGGTAAGGGAGGCGGAATGCTGCCTATGACCCCAAGAACACCACCCTTACTGTCAAACATGGAGGTGGAAACATCATGCTTTGGTGGTGTTTTTCTGCTAAGGGGACAGGACAACGGCACCGCATTAAATCGAGGATGGATGCGGCCATGTACCGTCAAATCTTGGGTGAGAACCTCTTATCCTCAGCCAGGGTGTTGAAAATGGGTCGTGGATGGGTATTCCAGCATGACAATGACCCAAAACACACAGCTAAGGCAACAAAGGAGTGGCTCAAGAAGAAGCACATTAAGGTCCTGGATTGGCCTAGCCTGTCTCCAAACCTTAATCCCATGGAAAATCTGTGGAGGGAACTGAAGGTTCAAGTTTCCAAACATCAGCCTCGAAACCTTAATGACTGGGGGCCTCATTCTATTATCGGCCGTAAACCGGCCGTAAGGCTGCGATTCCTTGCGGGGGTCCCGTTACCTTGCAATTCAATTAAACGGCCCCGCAAGGATCTCCCCTTACGGCCGGCCGTAAATCTTGCAACCGGCCGTAAGCTCTGAAATCTAAAAAGTAAAAAATAAATTCAAGACAGCTCTGTAAAGCTCTGTAAATGCTAGGGATCATATTGGGGGACATGAGGATTAAAAGTAACCCACTCTCAAGCTTGCACATCAGCCCAAACCCGAGTTCAAATTAACTGTTTATTTTCCGTCTGCGGCATGGGCGGGTCTGAGGTGCTCCAAGCCCTATGGACTTTTTACATGGATATTTGACGTATATTAAAAAAACGGATTTGAGTATAGGGAAATTTTGTGCTATTTTTGCTAACACCGAAAATCACACATAAACACAGATTTTATTTTGTTTGTTTTTTGTCAGTGAAAAATTCACGAATTTCAAAACTTCAAAAAGTATTTCAACATGCTTTTAATAGATCTTTACTGTGATGTGGTCAAAATTGTGCTGAGTTATGCAGCTTTTTAAGCTTCTTTTCGAAAATGTCCAATAATGGAGGCTTTTGGACTGTCACAGAACTGGAGCTGCATGACTAAAAGCTATAGCACCATAGGATGCCATGCATACATTTAACTGTGATGCCCTTCCTGATTGAATAAAATGGGTAGGGGTATTGGAACCAAGAGTTCTTTCAGGTAGTTGGGAGCACTGAAATGGTTTATCTGCAAGTCCCTGGAATAGTGCATTGCAGAATATAAGCTGGGCAGTCACACAGGCATGGTCCAGGGTAGCCAGGTCATCTGAAGGAGTTCAGTGCTTAATCTTTTGCTATATTTGTCAGGTGGAAAAAGAGATCTTGATTGCTGCAGGCACTTGATGTTTCAGTATCAATCCACAATCAAGTTCCATACCATGATTTTGCATTTACTCTTAATGACTTATTTGTAATTATCTGTATTCTAGACAAGTCACCTGATCCTGCTGCAGTTTTGATTTTAGAAGAGGATGTTCTATTTTGTCTTGTCAGGGTTTAGCTTCAGCCAGAGGGAACTCATCCACTCTAGGAGATCTGCAAGACCATCATTAATCAGTAAAAACATATTTAAATAATAAATAAATGTATGTGTCATCAGCGTAGCAATTACAACTTAGACTAACTTAGGCAAAAAAGGTGGTACAGTCTGGTTCTCAGTTGCAAATCTCTACCCAGAATCCTTAATGGCAGTGTTCAAAGGGCCTTTCTGTGGGAAAACCAGGTTTTCTGGCCTTCCTGAGACATGTAGGTGTTCTCAGAATAGTATTTTCTTAACGTGTCAGTATTTTACAGCCTGTTTTGCTTTTTGATTTCTGTGAAGGTTTTTTATTCTGTGTAATTTATGTTTTCATTCTATTTTTTTATTGTATTTATTATTCATTATTTGTGTCTGATTTCTATGTCCCGTATTTTGGCGTTCGGTTATAGTTCTTTTCGTCTACTTTTCTTATTATGCTTGTGTTTCTTTCTAGTGGGTCACATCAAAGAGGTGCTCTCTTCTGAGATTCTAGGCTTCATAGCTTTATTTATTATTTAAGAATCTCTGGTAAATGTAAATTGTTCATTGAAATGTGAAACTGGAATGACAAGCAAGGCATAAATAATAAAATGAAAGGCACATATACCTACACACACACAATCACGTACACACTTATTGAATAAAATTATTTCTATTGGAAATTATAAGCAAGATAAATGATACCTAGCATGGAGCCCTTGGATTTTAAAATAAAACAAATTTAAAATTGTACTATATTACTTTTTAAGCAAATATATTATGTAGTGTACACACATAAATCTCTTATAATATATTGACATATGTATTTCTGTATTGTTTTTAACATTTCTAAGTATATGTTCTAATTAATTTCAGAATTGTTTACAAATATTATATTATTCTTTCTATACTTTGTTAGAGCTAATTGTTATGATAGTTATTGTAAATGCAACCTTCATTTATATTGTAATAAAATGTAAAAAAATGCACAAAGGAAGCAATAAATTGGAATATAAATGTATGTTAATCTAACATACAGAAACCAAAGATATGGAGTTATCCATTAAAGAAGTGATGTGAAGTGTCCTCTGTTAGATACACTAGATCATATGCGGTGAGAGGCATTTAAGGACAAGCCTAATGCATAATTTAGCAAATGGAAGGAATTAGTCGTCATTTTTTTTGCAACAAAAGTGTTTTACTTACTCATCAATTATATAATATAAGACACTACAGTTCTTTCTCAGTGACACAATTCTAGCAAAGAAGCATTTCTGCATTCTGTATATCTGCAATGAGTTGGTCTCTCTGTCCCTCTTGTATTGGTCAGCATTGATTTCATGTCATATTCATTTTTGTAGACATATTGTACAATGCTACAGTATGCTGGAATTATCAGAATAATGAAAATGTCTGGTCATGGATCTCAAGTCAGGAAAACTAAATGAAGGTTTAAGATTAAGAAAATATATCTTCAGGACCCAATGTACTGCACCTGAGACAGATACAATTGGTTGCAGCTATCTCTCTGGTGATAAGTCCATCCACGTTGGAGGACTCCAATATGAAGATGGTAGAATATCTAGGGTGGGAGATAAGTATGATGGATTTTTAGGTCAGTGCACTGAAGGCATTGGGGGACCTAAAGATCTTTTCACTCTACCGGAGGAAAAGAAAAAGAGATCACCATGCACGGATAGGAAATAAGAAAAGAAAAACATGCGTAATAATATTGCTTGCATATATGCAACTTTATGTTTCTAGAACAGTGCATGCAAATAAACTTTTAAAATTAAATTCTGTTACAAGAAAAATTATTTGTTTAACAAAAAACATTTCACTTTTATATTACCGTTACTATCATTACTATTTATAGAGTACCAGCACACTCTTAAATATTAATGTGACTATCGGCTTGAAGCCATCAGATCGCCACTAAAACGTCTCCCTGAAAGAGTTATGTCCCCTTCATTTCCCGATGGACTTTACACCTTGCTAGCTAATATAAGCACATAAAAGGAAGTGGAAACCTACAGTGAATAATAACTCCAGTTACGCGTTTAAGGTCCTACTTTTAATTTTTTAGTTCTAAAATATTTTCCCCATTATGAAGTTTAGTTATTCAAAAGACCATAATGCAAAATAAGTTAAAAATTATCATTTAAACTGCTCTATGTTTATTTAGGGGTTTCCTGGTGGTCCAGTAGTTAGGATTTGGTGCTTTCACTGCTGCAACCTGAGTTTTATTCCAGTCAGGGAGGTCACACTACCCTGAAACCATGCAGGGTTGGGCTTGGTCAGTACTTGGATGGGACACACTGGGGAAGGAACTGTCAACCCACTCTAGTATCTCTGCCATGAATACCGAGGGGATGTGTTGCAGTCCATGGGCCTCATTCTATTAGCGGCCGCAGCCGTTGCGGGGCCGCAAGGACCGGCCGCAAGCTATTCTGCTATTCTATTCCCTTACGGCCAGAGGCTCCGGCAGGCTTGCGGCCGGTGCCTTGCTATCTCTTGCGGCCGCTCGCGCCAGAGGAAATCCTTTGATCTAAAACGGCCGCAAGAGTTTCGGCCGTAAGAAATTCCTATTTGCAATTCAATTGCTCCGGGAAACCTCTCTGCAAGGCTAAAAGCGAGCCGCTGCTTACTTGCAGGAAAGAGGTCCCGCTAGCACCAATTAAGCACATAAAATAGCTCAAATAAAGCCATCCTGCACTTTGAGAAGACTATAAAGGGATTTTAGGTGTTAGAAAAAATAGCACATAATTATCCTATACTCAAATCCGTAAAATATTTTATTTTTAATATCCGTAAAATATCCATGTAAAAAGTCCAGAGTGCTTGGAGCACCTCAGACACACCCACGCCGCAGCCGGAAAATAAACAGTTAATTTGAACTTGGGTTTGGGCTGATGTGCAAGCTTGAGAGTGGGTTCCTTTTAATCCTCATGTCCCCCAATATGATCCCTAGCATTTACAGAGCTGTACAGTGCAGGCTTGAATTTATTTTTTAGTTTTTATATTTCACAGATTACGGCCGGTTCCAAGATATGCGGCCGGCCGTAAAAGGAGATCCTTGCGGGGCCGTATAATAGAATCGCGAGTTAACTGAACCCCCGCAAGGAATCGCAGCCTTACGGCCGATTTACGGCCGCTAATAGAATGAGGCCCCATGAGTTCACGGGGGGTCTGAGCCTACTGAATGACGCAAACACATAATCACATATATAATTCCTTATGAGCTTTATATGAAAATCTACCTCTTAACAGTCAGACTTTCTTTATCTCTAAATAAACGTAATCTTTTTTTACTATACTTGTTATATTGAGGATAAAACCAGACAGGGTAAAACAAGATTGCAGCTAGTTTATAAATTCATGGAAGCAATCTTAATTAAAATTCCTCAACTAGTTCAAGTTCAAAATTGTAAAGTTTCAAAAAACCTATTAAAATAGTCTGATTCCATTAAATTGCAAAATTAACCTCTCAAACGATTTCTATTGTCTTCCAAAATTACTTTCCATATAAAAAGCATGGTGAATAATGCAAAATTCAAATCCATACAAGAATTATTGCTTTTACCTGTAAATACTTTTATTGGATTTTAATGATAGTGCCCCAAAGTCTATAGTTCTAAACTTGTGTAATTATTTTTAATCACATGAAATACAAAGTTATGTTCTTAATATTATTACTTAAACAATATAAAATATATTTTGTCTTCAGGTGTTGCTAATCTATTGGGAGGCCAAATGTCTAAAACATAGTGTATATTTTCTGGTTAAAATGTTTTTTTTTATATTCAAAATTATTATTATCTAAAGCAGGGGTCTTCAACCTTTAAAAAATGACTGCCCACTTTTGATGGTAAAATGTCCTTACTGCCCACCCATGCTGCAGTAACTAACTTTTCCCTATCTCATTTCTTGTTACATAAATTATATGACCCAAGCTATGTATCGCCCTATACTTACTAGATAGTGAGCCGGTCCTGATTACTCTCCCTAGGCTCTCTCACAAGCTCTCCAACCAGCCAAGCATGGTGATGCAGGTCTCTGGCGTCTGACGTCACTCGTCTGCAACGCCACCTAGCGATTACCCCGCTGCCCACTATAAAAGCCTGAATCGCCCACTAGTGGGTTGTAGAAACCAGGTTGACTACCACTGGTATAGAACATTCTCAACACAATGTAAAGCAGGAAGACACAAGCAATAATTAAAAAGCTAAAAGACAGACTGGGTAATTAATAATACAGTTTAGTATTTATTTTATGTTAAGTCATAAACTGGAATAAAAAACTATTTCATAAATGCAAATAAAGGAACACATATAAATAACTTTAAAAACACTATGCTTTAATTTTACAATAAAAAATACATCAGTAATATGTTTATCACATGTTTTTCTTTGGGATTCCACTAGAGCTTTTATAGAAATTCAGAGATAACGGACAGATTCAAAGTATTCGGGCTGTATATAAATCAGAACTATACTTCATTTTTAAAGGACCACTGTAGTGCATTTACAAGTAAGGTTTACATGTTTCTTTGCTATGCATAGGCAATTAAAACAGTATGCAGTTTAAAATAATTTAAAGTTAAAATTTTTCTTTCAGCTTTTAAACTGTGTGATTTCCTCAAGCAAAGCTGTATCACCAGGTGCTATGTAAAGGGGCTTTGATGGATCATATACTGTTACTAGGAAGGGGTATGTGGAGCACAAACACACATGTTGCAATAGAGCTGTTACCTCTGTATAGGTAGCGGGAGTGGAACTAATGATTTTATAGGGCAGAGTCAGTGACATTAGCAGTGGCGGCTGGTGACTTTCCAAGTTGGTGGGGCGGAAGACAGAGACCTGGCCCCTCCCTTTACATTGACGCCACCCAACATTATAAACTCCTCCCCTTCACAACATGTTACCCCTATAGGCCCTTACAGACTACACCCATTTGGGTTTTTTCCTGTCACTTCACTTACTTATTATCTTGCTGAGGTTGAGGTGGTTCTGGTTCTGGTCACTATTCTTATGCTGGGAAGTTCCTGCATTTTCTTGATGAGGGTGAAGTGCTGCTGGTTCTGCTTACTTTTCTTATGCTGGGAAGTTCCTCCATTTTGTTGATTTATATGCAATAATTAAATAAAATACAAATGAGTATACATTAGATCGGGACATAAGCCCTCCTCTCTATCCCCTCCTCTTTCTCTCTCCCTTCCTCCTTCTCTCTCTCTATCTGTCCCTTTCTCTCTATCCCTCACTCTCTATATCTATTCCTCTCTCCCTGACGATTCCTTTATCTATCCCTATCAATCCCTCTCTCAATCCCTCTCTTCCCTTTTTCCTCTTTTACTAGTATATAGACTGTGTCTTTAATATTCCTTCAAAGCACTAATCACATTGTTGATTTCATAACTTTGCAGGATTGTATACAGCAGACACTATTTTTGCATCATATATACTGATCAGGTCAGGCAATTGGTACCTTTGGATGTCAAGCTGAGCTCTGCATTCCTTGCAGCAAGCACTGGGTTCAGATCACTCACAACGTGTCCTCCTGTAGACTGAAAACAGAGCAAGATAATATTAGAATTTGTAATCCTAAGAGGAGCTTTTCATGCTATAAGAAGGTAGAGAGCTCAGTTTTGTAGAAAAAGCATATCCCAGACATGCACTGGATTACTATCTCCTATCTATCTATCTATCTATCTATCTATCTATCTATCTATCTATCTATCCCTTTCTGTCTACCCTTATCTCTATCTATCTATCTATCTATCTATCTATCTATCCCTCTACCCTCTCTCATCTATCGATCCTTTGCTCCCTCTCTCTATTCATCTATCTATCTATCTATCTATCTATCTATCTATCTATCTATCTATCTATCTATCTATCCCTCTACCCTCTCTCTATCAATCCCTCTATCTATCTCTCTCTGTCTACCCTTATCTATCTATCTATCCCTCTACCCTCTCTCTATCTATCCTTCTATTATCTATCTCTCTCTCTGTCTACCCTTATCTCTCTCTATCTATCTATCCCTCTCTGTCTACCCTTATCTCTATCTATCCCTCTACCCTCTATCTATCCCTCTATCTATCTCTCTCTCTCTCTCTGTCTACCCTTATCTCTCTCTCTATCTATCTCTGTCTACCCTTATCTATCTATCTATCTATCTATCTATCCCTCTACCCTCTCTTTATCTATCCTTCTATTATCTATCTCTCTCTCTGTCTACCCTTATCTATCTATCTATCTATCTATCTATCTATCTATCTATCTATCTATCCCTCTACCCTCTCTTTATCTATCCTTCTATTATCTATCTCTCTCTCTGTCTACCCTTATCTCTCTCTCTATCTATCTCTCTCTGTCTACCCTTATCTATCTATCTATCCCTCTACCCTCTCTCTATCTATCCTTCTATTATCTATCTCTCTCTGTCCACCCTTATCTCTCTCTATCTATCTATCCCTCTCAGTCTACCCTTATCTCTATCTATCCCTCTACCCTCTATCTATCCCTCTATCTATCTCTCTCTCTCTCTGTCTACCCTTATCTCTCTCTATCTATCTATCCCTCTCTGTCTACCCCATATCTCTATCTATCCCTCTATCTATCTATCCCTCTACCCTCTCTCTATCTATCCCTCTATCTATTTATATATCTATCTCTGTCTATCCCTATCTATCTATCTATCTTCTACCCCTTCCTCTCTCTATCTTTCCCTCTCCCCCTCTCTTTATCTTTACCTATGAGACTATATATATATATATATATATATATACATACATACAAACATACATACATTACAGTGTCATACAAACTCTGTTTGGCTTGTATGTGTTCTTGGCTCCTAAGTGTTAACTATTTTTGTCCACCCCTGAGTATACATATAGTTATATGCATAGAAAGAAAAACAGAAATTATATATATATATATATATATATATATATATATATATATATATATATATGTATATACACACATGCAGGAAGTTATATTTACCGTTATACAACATACAAAATACACATATAAAGCATTTTCATAAATAAATACAAGTCATGAGTATTTACATCTATTTACAGCAATACAGAGCATGCAATATATTTACATACAAATACACACAAAGCAAGCTGTATATACACATATTAACAAACACAACATGCAATATATGCAAATATGTTCACACATAAACACAGTATGCAGTATATATACATATAATTACACACATACTCACAGCCTGCAGTATACCCATATATGTAGATACAACATACAAAATATTCATATATTTACACACAAACACAGCAATCAGTATATACATATAAATACACACATACACAAAATGCATTTACACACATATTTGCAGACATACACACACATATACACACATACAACATGCAATATATGAATATATATATATACACACATAAAACAGAGCATGCAATATACATATATTGACACACATACACACACAGCATGCTGTATACACACATGCCATGCAATATATACATTTATACAGAAACAATCACACCTAGACAGAACTGACAAGTAGCTTCACTGTGAGAATGACTTGGGATGCTGAGGAGACTAACATAATGTAGTTGTAAGTTCCATGGAATAATAAATAAATAAGAGCCTGTCTTCAATACTTACATTTATTGTAACCACCTCCTGGTACCATGTTGCTCCATGCTGCCACTCTCTCTTCTCCCTCACACACAGCTACGCATGTGTCTATGAGGTAATGTATGTGCTCTGCAGTGCCTCTAGTGGTAGGAATGAGTGGACGTTGCAGTCAGACGCCCCAACAGCTTTTAATCATGCTGCACAGGGAGCTCTGCTGAGCCTCTCTTCCATGTAGCAGAGCCCTATGTAGAGGCTTTGGGCGCCGTCCCAGTAACTCAGTGGCTCCACCTTCACTTCAGGTACCTGACTGCATGACAGCCGCCGTGTAAATGCATTACACAGACATCGTTTTTTTTGTTTTAATGTATGTTTTTGGGGGGAGGAAAATGAAAGAGGGAAGGGAAAAAGATAACCACTGTCTGTTAGATTTATAGGAATAAAGAATAAAACAAATGATAGAATAAAATATGCTTTTATGGACTCTAATTAGGGAGGGCGGTTGCCCAGCTGCCCCAATGGACCAGCCGCCCCTGGACATTAGGCTGCATCCAAGCTCCACAGTAGTCCAGTACCCAGGCAGAGCTGGCAATGCCAAAAAAAAGGTAAGTCAGAGGCGCTCATCAGAGAACAAACTAACCTTAATAGATTAGTTCTATGACCATGATAAGCCACTCTGAGAGCAACCTCTTTTAGCTCACTTGTGCCCTTCACAGGGAGAAATATCCTGTAGTATATCAGTCTGGTCCCACTCAGAAGAGTGACCCAGACCCGAAATACCAGGCAATTCTACCCTGAACAGGAGAAACAACAAACCCCAGACGCGTTTCGGCCTTTATGGGCCTCGTCAGTGAGGTGCAGCTGAACTCCCTAAGGCACAGTGAGCAAGGGGTCCACGTCTGGAGTCCCCTATTACCCTTAGGGAGACTAAACCCTAAGAGTAATTTGCATAGACAAAAAAAAGGTAAGTCAGAGGCGCTCATCAGAGAACAAACTAACCTTAATAGATTAGTTCTATGACCATGATAAGCCACTCTGAGAGCAACCTCTTTTAGCTCACTTGTGCCCTTCACAGGGAGAAATATCCTGTAGTATATCAGTCTGGTCCCACTCAGAAGAGTGACCCAGACCCGAAATACCAGGCAATTCTACCCTGAACAGGAGAAACAACAAACCCCAGACGCGTTTCGGCCTTTATGGGCCTCGTCAGTGAGGTGCAGCTGAACTCCCTAAGGCACAGTGAGCAAGGGGTCCACGTCTGGAGTCCCCTATTACCCTTAGGGAGACTAAACCCTAAGAGTAATTTGCATAGACAAAAAAAAGGTAAGTCAGAGGCGCTCATCAGAGAACAAACTAACCTTAATAGATTAGTTCTATGACCATGATAAGCCACTCTGAGAGCAACCTCTTTTAGCTCACTTGTGCCCTTCACAGGGAGAAATATCCTGTAGTATATCAGTCTGGTCCCACTCAGAAGAGTGACCCAGACCCGAAATACCAGGCAATTCTACCCTGAACAGGAGAAACAACAAACCCCAGACGCGTTTCGGCCTTTATGGGCCTCGTCAGTGAGGTGCAGCTGAACTCCCTAAGGCACAGTGAGCAAGGGGTCCACGTCTGGAGTCCCCTATTACCCTTAGGGAGACTAAACCCTAAGAGTAATTTGCATAGACAAAAAAAAGGTAAGTCAGAGGCGCTCATCAGAGAACAAACTAACCTTAATAGATTAGTTCTATGACCATGATAAGCCACTCTGAGAGCAACCTCTTTTAGCTCACTTGTGCCCTTCACAGGGAGAAATATCCTGTAGTATATCAGTCTGGTCCCACTCAGAAGAGTGACCCAGACCCGAAATACCAGGCAATTCTACCCTGAACAGGAGAAACAACAAACCCCAGACGCGTTTCGGCCTTTATGGGCCTCGTCAGTGAGGTGCAGCTGAACTCCCTAAGGCACAGTGAGCAAGGGGTCCACGTCTGGAGTCCCCTATTACCCTTAGGGAGACTAAACCCTAAGAGTAATTTGCATAGACAAAAAAAAGGTAAGTCAGAGGCGCTCATCAGAGAACAAACTAACCTTAATAGATTAGTTCTATGACCATGATAAGCCACTCTGAGAGCAACCTCTTTTAGCTCACTTGTGCCCTTCACAGGGAGAAATATCCTGTAGTATATCAGTCTGGTCCCACTCAGAAGAGTGACCCAGACCCGAAATACCAGGCAATTCTACCCTGAACAGGAGAAACAACAAACCCCAGACGCGTTTCGGCCTTTATGGGCCTCGTCAGTGAGGTGCAGCTGAACTCCCTAAGGCACAGTGAGCAAGGGGTCCACGTCTGGAGTCCCCTATTACCCTTAGGGAGACTAAACCCTAAGAGTAATTTGCATAGACAAAAAAAAGGTAAGTCAGAGGCGCTCATCAGAGAACAAACTAACCTTAATAGATTAGTTCTATGACCATGATAAGCCACTCTGAGAGCAACCTCTTTTAGCTCACTTGTGCCCTTCACAGGGAGAAATATCCTGTAGTATATCAGTCTGGTCCCACTCAGAAGAGTGACCCAGACCCGAAATACCAGGCAATTCTACCCTGAACAGGAGAAACAACAAACCCCAGACGCGTTTCGGCCTTTATGGGCCTCGTCAGTGAGGTGCAGCTGAACTCCCTAAGGCACAGTGAGCAAGGGGTCCACGTCTGGAGTCCCCTATTACCCTTAGGGAGACTAAACCCTAAGAGTAATTTGCATAGACAAAAAAAAGGTAAGTCAGAGGCGCTCATCAGAGAACAAACTAACCTTAATAGATTAGTTCTATGACCATGATAAGCCACTCTGAGAGCAACCTCTTTTAGCTCACTTGTGCCCTTCACAGGGAGAAATATCCTGTAGTATATCAGTCTGGTCCCACTCAGAAGAGTGACCCAGACCCGAAATACCAGGCAATTCTACCCTGAACAGGAGAAACAACAAACCTTAGACGCGTTTCGGCCTTTATGGGCCTCGTCAGTGAGGTGCAGCTGAACTCCCTAAGGCACAGTGAGCAAGGGGTCCACGTCTGGAGTCCCCTATTACCCTTAGGGAGACTAAACCCTAAGAGTAATTTGCATAGACAAAAAAAAAGGTAAGTCAGAGGCGCTCATCAGAGAACAAACTAACCTTAATAGATTAGTTCTATGACCATGATAAGCCACTCTGAGAGCAACCTCTTTTAGCTCACTTGTGCCCTTCACAGGGAGAAATATCCTGTAGTATATCAGTCTGGTCCCACTCAGAAGAGTGACCCAGACCCGAAATACCAGGCAATTCTACCCTGAACAGGAGAAACAACAAACCCCAGACGCGTTTCGGCCTTTATGGGCCTCGTCAGTGAGGTGCAGCTGAACTCCCTAAGGCACAGTGAGCAAGGGGTCCACGTCTGGAGTCCCCTATTACCCTTAGGGAGACTAAACCCTAAGAGTAATTTGCATAGACAAAAAAAAGGTAAGTCAGAGGCGCTCATCAGAGAACAAACTAACCTTAATAGATTAGTTCTATGACCATGATAAGCCACTCTGAGAGCAACCTCTTTTAGCTCACTTGTGCCCTTCACAGGGAGAAATATCCTGTAGTATATCAGTCTGGTCCCACTCAGAAGAGTGACCCAGACCCGAAATACCAGGCAATTCTACCCTGAACAGGAGAAACAACAAACCCCAGACGCGTTTCGGCCTTTATGGGCCTCGTCAGTGAGGTGCAGCTGAACTCCCTAAGGCACAGTGAGCAAGGGGTCCACGTCTGGAGTCCCCTATTACCCTTAGGGAGACTAAACCCTAAGAGTAATTTGCATAGACAAAAAAAAGGTAAGTCAGAGGCGCTCATCAGAGAACAAACTAACCTTAATAGATTAGTTCTATGACCATGATAAGCCACTCTGAGAGCAACCTCTTTTAGCTCACTTGTGCCCTTCACAGGGAGAAATATCCTGTAGTATATCAGTCTGGTCCCACTCAGAAGAGTGACCCAGACCCGAAATACCAGGCAATTCTACCCTGAACAGGAGAAACAACAAACCCCAGACGCGTTTCGGCCTTTATGGGCCTCGTCAGTGAGGTGCAGCTGAACTCCCTAAGGCACAGTGAGCAAGGGGTCCACGTCTGGAGTCCCCTATTACCCTTAGGGAGACTAAACCCTAAGAGTAATTTGCATAGACAAAAAAAAGGTAAGTCAGAGGCGCTCATCAGAGAACAAACTAACCTTAATAGATTAGTTCTATGACCATGATAAGCCACTCTGAGAGCAACCTCTTTTAGCTCACTTGTGCCCTTCACAGGGAGAAATATCCTGTAGTATATCAGTCTGGTCCCACTCAGAAGAGTGACCCAGACCCGAAATACCAGGCAATTCTACCCTGAACAGGAGAAACAACAAACCCCAGACGCGTTTCGGCCTTTATGGGCCTCGTCAGTGAGGTGCAGCTGAACTCCCTAAGGCACAGTGAGCAAGGGGTCCACGTCTGGAGTCCCCTATTACCCTTAGGGAGACTAAACCCTAAGAGTAATTTGCATAGACAAAAAAAAGGTAAGTCAGAGGCGCTCATCAGAGAACAAACTAACCTTAATAGATTAGTTCTATGACCATGATAAGCCACTCTGAGAGCAACCTCTTTTAGCTCACTTGTGCCCTTCACAGGGAGAAATATCCTGTAGTATATCAGTCTGGTCCCACTCAGAAGAGTGACCCAGACCCGAAATACCAGGCAATTCTACCCTGAACAGGAGAAACAACAAACCCCAGACGCGTTTCGGCCTTTATGGGCCTCGTCAGTGAGGTGCAGCTGGCAATGCCCCTGAGAGACACAAGTAAAAGAAGATACCTAGCTCCAATTCAGGAAAAATAAGGCAGATTAAAGCTATGAAAAAATGAATAGTTGTTTTTAAACTGCATATTGTCTTTAATAGTCTATGCCCAGCAACAAACATATGAGCTTTACTTGTAAATGCACTACACTGGTCCTTTAAAAAATGTACTATACCAGTTTAGTATTTATTTTATGTTAAGTCATAAACTGGAATAAAAAACTATTTCATAAATGCAAATAAAGGAACACATATAAATAACTTTAAAAACACTATGCTTTAATTTTACAATAAAAAATACATCAGTAATATGTTTATCACATGTTTTTCTTTGGGATTCCACTAGAGCTTTTATAGAAATTCAGAGATAACGGACAGATTCAAAGTATTCGGGCTGTATATAAATCAGAACTATACTTCATTTTTAAAGGACCACTGTAGTGCATTTACAAGTAAGGTTTACATGTTTCTTTGCTATGCATAGGCAATTAAAACAGTATGCAGTTTAAAATAATTTAAAGTTAAAATTTTTCTTTCAGCTTTTAAACTGTGTGATTTCCTCAAGCAAAGCTGTATCACCAGGTGCTATGTAAAGGGGCTTTGATGGATCATATACTGTTACTAGGAAGGGGTATGTGGAGCACAAACACACATGTTGCAATAGAGCTGTTACCTCTGTATAGGTAGCGGGAGTGGAACTAATGATTTTATAGGGCAGAGTCAGTGACATTAGGCTGCATCCAAGCTCCACAGTAGTCCAGTACCCAGGCAGAGCTGGCAATGCCCCTGAGAGACACAAGTAAAAGAAGATACCTAGCTCCAATTCAGGAAAAATAAGGCAGATTAAAGCTATGAAAAAATGAATAGTTGTTTTTAAACTGCATATTGTCTTTAATAGTCTATGCCCAGCAACAAACATATGAGCTTTACTTGTAAATGCACTACACTGGTCCTTTAAAAAATGTACTATACCATGAATAAATTATTTGAGTTTAGAAGGTTTAAAGAATTCTAGTGACTTATTAATATTTTTTTCATTGTTGCAATAGGATGTTAATATTTGTATAATGCTTTGTACACTGAATACAGAAATAGGTCCCTAAAGAAAAAAATATTTTTCTTTAGAGCAGGAGTAGCTGTAAAGTATCTTTATATTTGCTGCCAGTTTAGTAAGTAAGTGTTTTTTTTTTTATTTTTATATTACAATATATTGTAATTCAAGTCTCTCTTTGACAGTGAGGCGACAGACACGACTATTTCCAATCACTGCTTGAAACTTGGGCATTTTAAGCATGAATTAACAATACAGGATCTCCTCTCTCTGCCTCTTTTTAAGGTCCATTGTTTTAGAAAATTGCTGAAGAAAATGTTACATGTACCAAAGACAACTCGCAAGTGGTTTTAAAACCTTTGCTGAGTCCCGCTGCAGCAGTTAAGGTGACAGTGTAGCACCAAAATACACACAAAAAATGATTAAATGGCAACAACATTATTTTACACTTAACAGTCCAATATCAACATATGTGTAATTCAAAATATGATATGTTATTATTATGCCCATTATATAATACAACATCCATTCATATTTGAACAGAAAATAAACACATCTTTATCTGTTGAAGCTACAAATACAATTGTCACCTCTTTTTAATATCAAAATATATTATTAATTAAAATAACACTTCAGTAGACTCTCAGTTAACCAGCACCCATGGGGATTGGTAAATGTAGTTTCTGGTTGATTGAGAGTTACTATTAAAAAAGGCCTAAATTAGCAGCACATTGGATATTTGTCAGTGAGGGCTGTTCTAGCAGCAGCAGCTTTCACTTCTCACTTACACATAAGTACGTTCGTCTGGAGGGTGTGGTGCTGAACCCGGGGAATGTAACGCCAACATTGCACTTGCTCAGTCACTCATGCCTATTTGCTTCCAGGTAAAATGTAATTGCAGAGACATACAGTGGATGAAATCTAAGTGCCTGTAAGCAATTTGTGGCATGACAACCTGTCTCCTGGCATTTGTTTTAAAGTGCAGTATTCAATTTGGTTTCTGGTTGCTTGAGTTCCGATTTAACTGAGAGTATACTCTATGTATGTATATATATATATATATATATATATATATTGTTTTTTTTACTGCCTCTAATCAGCATGGGGCCGTGGTTTCTAGCTTGTATAGTAGATTTTGTTTATCACAACAATCAATTAATTTATGGTGGGCAAAAGAGTGAAAGAAGCCCTCTATTGTACAGTAATAAATAAATAGTATATTTGTGTTCACATTTGAATGTCTAAAACAAGTTAAAAAACTAGTTTCCTGCTCAAAATCAGAATTTCGAGAAATACAGTTATATATAATGTGTCCTTGACGCAGCAGTTATGGCACTTGTTAGACACTTCTCACTCGTTATAATATTCATGACTTTCGTATTTCCTATTGGCTCCTAGATCCTAGATCCATGTCTCATCTCAACTCCCTACACAGAAATCTGTTGTGGCTAAGGCAGGATTTATGTATGTGCACTGATTGCCCTAATCTGGGGGAGCAAAATATTTACATTAGTATAGAACTTGGGGTAAAAACCCCTGCAGCCAATTTACGGTAGTGCCCTAAATTATAGCACTCGGTTAACATGAAGGCCATATTTATTCACTTGTGTAACCTTTGTTTTCAGCAGTAACTGGGACCCTTGCTGTATCGCTTTAAAACCAGAAATAGGTGAAAAGCATGATAACAGATATTGACATTCTCCAGTACAAATACATTTAAATATTGCGATAAATGTACTGTCGTGTCTCATTAATATTTAAGTGGCTTAACATGAGTGCACATTGAGACAGATTTAATTAATTTTCGATATATCAGAATTGCTTTCCCTACAAAATCATGTGAAGTCATCAACAATATATATATTTTTCCATGTCGCAGTTTCCTGGAAACTATTTCCTAATATACTGTTGCCCATATCTTGTCTTAAAATATAGAAAACTATCACTGTTGGATAATCAATTTCAGTCGGCATGGGCTTTATTAAAAATTAAACAGCGACTTCAATATCTTTGCAGTGATTTGACTTGGTCACTCTGCAACTATAGGGCCCTATTAAATTCCAGCCTCGTAAATAAGAGGCTTCTACTTAAGCCCTACGTACTGCAAAGTTTCTCTAACTTACAATGCTATTAAATTAGCCCTGCTGCGAGCAACGTATGAGCTACGCAGCAGGGCCGTACGTATCAACACTGCGTAAATGTACATGAGGAGTGACAGCCTGCGAGATGATATCGCAGGCTCCCACTCCTCATCAAGTGCTGCGGGGGTCCTAAAAGGGACCTCCGCGGCAGTCCCCCACATAAGCCCTGCCGTGGGGGGTACTCCAAACCCCCCCCCAGGCACCTAAAATGAACCCCCCCTCAATGCGGGGGTCCCTGTCGGGACCCCCGAAGTGTCCTCACATGAACACCTTGCTGCAGGGGTCCATAGGAACCCCCGCAGCCCCCACACATTAACCCCTTGCAGCGGGGGTCCCCGATCGGCACCGATCAGGCCCTCCGCTGCATTTAAAACTTTTAAATTCCCCGCCGCGGCTCCTTAAAGGGACCGCGGCACACTATTACCCAATCCCGGCCGCGGCACTTAAAATTAACCCCCCTCTATGCTGGGGGTCCCCATCGGGACCCCTGAAGTGTCCCCACATAAACCCATTGCAGGGGGGGTCCCCGATCTGCATAGATCAGGCCCTCCGCTGCATTTAAAACTTTTAAATTCCCCGCCGCGGCTCCTTAAAGGGACCGCGGCACACTATTACCCAATCCCGGCCGCGGCACTTAAAATTAACCCCCCTCTATGCTGGGGGTCCCCATCGGGACCCCCGAAGTGTCCCCATATAAACCCCCTGCAGCGGGGGGCCCCGATCGGCACCGATCGTGACCCTGCTGCAATTCAATTTTAAATTTCCCGCCTCGCGGGTCCTCAAAGGACCGTAAAGGTCCTGAAAGGACTCGCACTAAAAATATTAACCCCAGGCAACTATAATTACCCCATTAACTCATGATGGTCAATCCAGACCACCATAAGGCCTAAATTAACCCATTAACTCATGGTCGTCAATACAGACCACCATAAGGCTCTATTTAACCCATTAACTCATGGTGGTCAATCCAGACCACCATAAGGCTCTAATTAACCCATTAACTCATGGTGGTCAATACAGACCACCATAAGGCCTAAATTAACCCATTAACTCATGATGGTCAATACAGACCACCATAAGGCTCTAATTAACCCATTAACTCATGGTGGTCAATACAGACCACCATAAGGCCTAAATTAACCCATTAACTCATGGTGGTCAATACAGACCACCATAAGGCCTAAATTAACCCATTAACTCATGATGGTCAATACAGACCACCATAAGGCTCTAATTAACCCATTAACTCATAGTGGTCAATACAGACCACCATAAGGCTCTATTTAACCCCATCAGTCCCATAAGGGTATATTATTACCATTATGGGCCTGTTACAACCCAACATTAACCACATAAGTGCCATGATGGTCCTCAAGGACCATCATGACACTAACTACAAACACTACACTATAACCCCCAATAAACCATTTAATCTAAACTAACCCCCCTCTACACTAATCTATTAACACTTACACTACCTACCTACACTACCTACCCCCTAATAAACCTCCCCAACACTCTAATTACAAAAAACAAAAAACCTACAGCACAGAAAACAAAAAACCTACAGTACAAAAAACATAAAAACCTACAGTACAGAAAAAAAAAACAATTACAACCCCACCCCCCACTACAGAAAACAAAAAAATACATTACAACCCCACCCCCCACTACAGAAAATAAAAAAATTACACACCTGAAAAGGAAAGACAGATAAACACAATACAATACATACATATAATACATTACATACATTACATACAATAAATGACATTACATATAATATATTACATATAATATATTAAATATAATATATTACATATAATATATTACATATAATATATTACATATAATACATTACATACATTACATACAATACATGACATTACATACATTACATATAATGTATTACATATAATATATTACATATAATATATTACATATAGTCCTAATCAAATACCCCCTATCTATCTAACATACAATCTATTTAATTTAAAATAAATCCTAACTATATCAAATACATCCCCCTATCTATCTAATATACAAAAAATCCTAACAACATACACAGACCCTTATTCTAAACTAAAATAAAATAATTACAGTCCTAACTACATACACAGACCCTAATTCTAAGCTAAAATAAAATAATTACAGTCCTAACTACACAGACCCTAATTCTAAGCTAAAATCAATATATTAAGACCACTTACCTTTAAGATGTTGCTTCAGATCACTAACCTATGGGTCAAACAAAAATAAAAATTAGTACAAAACATTAACATCAAATAAATAAACATTCTATACATTCTAAATATTCAACTCACCTTTACAGCATGTCCAGTCACTGTTTAGCTCTTCGGGCGCGGCCCTGTTAAAAAAAAAACACAATACATGAATAATTGAATACAATATATAAACAATAAATAAAATACACAAATAAACCTCTAAATATACATTTAACTTACCTCCCCGCGATGTCCCCGGCCTTCTCTCCTTCAGCCCTGGCTGGGCCGCGGAACCATCCGCGCTCTAAAAAAAAAAAAGAAAAAAAACTAACGGAGGTCTGCACTGGCAGACCTCCCCGACGCTACTGAACCTCCCGGAGTCGTTTCCGGGAGGAAATTGGCATTGTCGGCTTGTGATTGGCTGAAAAAGCTGTCAGCCAATCAAAAGTCGTCAATGTAGGAGCCAATCAGGATGCGCAGATGTCTTCTACCAATCACTCCGTGGGGGTGTATCCCATAGTGATTGGCTGAAGGCATCTGAGCGTTGTGATTGGTTCCCAGAAAGATAGACAAGTGTTTAAGCCAATCAGGGTGGGATATTGGGGTGTATCCCATCCTGATTGGCTCACACATTGACGACTTTTGATTGGCTGAAATTGATAGACAGCTTTTTCAGCCAATCACAAGCCGCCAATGCCAATTTCCTCCCGGAAACGACTCCGGGAGGTTCAGTAGCGTCGGGGAGGTCTGCCAGTGCAGACCTCCGTTAGTTTTTTTTCTTTTTTTTTTTTTAGAGCGCGAATGGTTCCGCGGCCCAGCCGGGGCTGAAGGAGAGAAGGCCGGGGACATCGCGGGGAGGTAAGTTAAATGTATATTTAGATGTTTATTTGTGTATTTTATTTATTGTTTATATATTGTATTCATGTATTCATGTATTGTGTTTTTTTTTTAACAGGGCCGCGTCGGAAGAGCTAAACAGTGACTGGACATGCTGTAAAGGTGAGTTGAATATTTAGAATGTATAGAATGTTTATTTATTTGATGTTAATGTTTTGTACTAATTTTTATTTTTTGTTTGACCCATAGGTTAGTGATCTGAAGCAACATCTTAAAGGTAAGTGGTCTTAATTTATTGATTTTAGCTTAGAATTAGGGTCTGTGTATGTAGTTAGGACTGTAATTATTTTATTTTAGTTTAGAATAAGGGTCTGTGTATGTTGTTAGGATTTTTTGTATATTAGATAGATAGGGGGATGTATTTGATATAGTTAGGATTTATTTTAAATTAAATAGATTGTATGTTAGATAGATAGGGGGTATTTGATTAGGACTATATGTAATATATTATATGTAATATATTATATGTAATGTCATGTATTGTATGTAATGTATGTAATGTATTATATGTAATATATTATATGTAATATATTATATGTAATGTCATGTATTGTATGTAATGTATGTAATGTATTATATGTAATATATTATATGTAATATATTATATTTAATATATTATATGTAATGTCATGTATTGTATGTAATGTATGTAATGTATTATATGTAATATATTATATGTAATATATTATATGTAATGTCATGTATTGTATGTAATGTATGTAATGTATTATATGTATGTATTGTATTGTGTTTATCTGTCTTTCCTTTTCAGGTGTGTAATTTTTTTATTTTATGTAGTGGGGGGTGGGGTTGTAATGTATTTTTTTGTTTTCTGTAGTGGGGGGTGGGGTTGTAATTGTTTTTTTTTTCTGTACTGTAGGTTTTTTTGTTTTTTGTACTGTAGGTTTTTTGTTTTCTGTGCTGTAGGTTTTTTGTTTTTTGTAATTAGAGTGTTGGGGAGGTTTATTAGGGGGTAGGTAGTGTAGGTAGGTAGTGTAAGTGTTAATAGATTAGTGTAGAGGGGGGTTAGTTTAGATTAAATGGTTTATTGGGGGTTATAGTGTAGTGTTTGTAGTTAGTGTCATGATGGTCCTTGAGGACCATCATGGCACTTATGTGGTTAATGTTGGGTTGTAACAGGCCCATAATGGTAATAATATACCCTTATGGGACTGATGGGGTTAAATAGAGCCTTATGGTGGTCTGTATTGACCACTATGAGTTAATGGGTTAATTAGAGCCTTATGGTGGTCTGTATTGACCATCATGAGTTAATGGGTTAATTAGAGCCTTATGGTGGTCTGGATTGACCATCATGAGTTAATGGGTTAATTTAGGCCTTATGGTGGTCTGTATTGACCACCATGAGTTAATGGGTTAATTAGAGCCTTATGGTGGTCTGTATTGACCACCATGAGTTAATGGGTTAAATAGAGCCTTATGGTGGTCTGTATTGACGACCATGAGTTAATGGGTTAAATAGAGCCTTATGGTGGTCTGGATTGACCATCATGAGTTAATGGGTTAATTTAGGCCTTATGGTGGTCTGGATTGACCATCATGAGTTAATGGGGTAATTATAGTTGCCTGGGGTTAATATTTTTAGTGCGAGTCCTTTCAGGACCTTTACGGTCCTTTGAGGACCCACGAGGCGGGAAATTTAAAATTGAATTGCAGCAGGGTCACGATCGGTGCCGATCGGGGCCCCCCGCTGCAGGGGGTTTACGTGGGGACACTTCGGGGGTCCCGATGGGGACCCCCAGCATAGAGGGGGGTTAATTTTAAGTGCTGCGGCCAGGATTGGGTAATAGTGTGCCGCGGTCCCTTTAAGGAGCCGCGGCGGGGAATTTAAAAGTTTTAAATGCAGCGGGGGGCCTGATCTATGCAGATCGGGGACCCCCGCTGCAAGGGGTTAATGTGGGGGTGCTGCAGGGGTCCCGATAGAGACTCCTGCAGCATGGGGATGTTTATAGGGTGCAGGGGGGAGCCTCACACTGCTGTCTCGGGCTGTTCCGAGGCAGCACGTAGAGGCTTTCGGATCCCTTGCGTGGACTTTTTGTCCACGTAGGGATTCTTACGATATGCGAGACTCGTGCATAGATTTAAGGCTACGTAGCTCTCTCGGAGCCTATTCTCGGCCATTTTCTCGCAGTCATATCGTAAAGCAGGCTGCGAGAGATTCGGTTCTCGCAAACAGCAGGAAAACTGCCTTTTGCGAGCACCGAGAGAACTACGAGGGAGAATTTAATAGGGCCCATAGTTTGTACAACTTTTTCGAGAAATTATGCAAGATTTGGTGCCAAAACATTTATATTCATTCTAATAAAAATATAATTATAAGAAATATATCTCAAGTAAAAATGTTACTGCTTCTCCATAGTGAGATGAATTCTGTCACAGGCTGTGTCAAAATGGAATATATGAATATGTTTTAGACAAAAGGAAAATCAGTCTGTCAGTGAGTTTGAACACTGTGGATAGTATTTTGGAGAAGGTTGGTAGCAAGTATGTACATGTTCAGACATCCTTGGAAAAGAACAAGTAATTTGTTTCTGAGCACACATTTGTGTAAAAGTTTCTTTAGTCCTTTAGAAATACTAATGAGTAAAGGGGTTTGTGCAAAATAATATAGTATCATTAAAACAATAAAAGTTGAAAAAAATTAAATAAATTAGAAAAAATGTAGCCTACCAAGTCACAAAAGGAGATCCCAGGTGTCTGTAATATAGTTCTCTCTCTACATTGATTGACACGGTAATGACAAACCAACTTGATTTGTGGGAAATGTTCGCCCCCATAAATGGCCGCACAGTGACTTTAATCCATGCCTAAAAGAGAGATCACAGTCTATTGGTAGATGCTCTACCAGCCTCACTATGTTGGTAGTACAGAATACTCATTAGCTGTGGATCTCAGTGGAATAAAAGTATGGGAGAAAAAGGTTAGATGTAAAAGAAAATGGTAGACATAATATATTGTGCAGAATATATGAATGTGACTGTGAGGCCTATTTGATAATATTTAATCTGGGAAATGCGAATCTAGTTTGAACTGCTTAATGTTTTTTTTTTCAGTAAAATCACATCTCGTCTAATTATACTGGATGTCATAAAATAATATTTTTCAGACAAGCTAAATTAAGATCATACACTTCACAAAATCTGAAACAGGATTAGTGTCCTTTCTGATTCTGATTACATTTGCGGCTTTACATACAATGACCGGTTTGGATATTTAGATATTTTACATTATAATTATAAATGTAAACCTTAATGTAAAGGGCATAACAATGAATCCACATTTCTATCCAATAATTCACATTAATGTCATTGTTATTTTGTCATTTTAATTTTTATCACAAATTTCCAATACCAGTTTGTAGGCATTTTTATGAAGCAGCATCTTTTCTTTTTCTGTTAATATGTTTGTATTTTGCCATAATTTGTTTTATAATGTCTTTGGCATTATGTTTGAAATTAAATCATAGTTACCAAAACAGACATCTTTTATCAGCTTTAATAAAAAGCAAATAGATGTCGGATTAATGTGTGCTTTTTAATTTTACTAATTTTTTTTAGGTGTATTGTATTTGGTTCAATCATATTTTGCACTATAATCAAATATTTTCTTTAGTGAGATAATTATGGGCATGTAACAGCTTTTGAAGTCATTATATACCTTAGATGTTACTGTTGCGTGACTGAAGGGTAACCTAGGGCTCCATTCCCTGTGTTCAGCTAGTAGTGAGAAAAAAAACTCTCTAGTAACTGTGGGAGCTTTTTTTTATTAGCTACAGAGCCATATGGCTCCTGTCAAACCCTCTCCCCCAAACACATAAAACTGACTTGCACCAAGAAGTGTTTTGCCATTGCTCTCTATCCCTAAGGTGTGCTAGCAGGAGACTCTGTAGCTGAAGCTCAGTAGTCTCTATAGCAATGATGCAGAATGGTACTCACTGAACAAACTACTCTAGCCCTTGCATTCTTCCTTCCCAAAAAAAAAAATTAAAATAAAGAACTTTGAAGCAAAATCCTCAACCTCCCTCCTCATCCTCAACCCCCTCCTCAACCTCCCTCCTCAACCCCCCCATCCTCAACCCCCCCCTCAAAGCCGCTCCTCCACCCCCCATCCTCATCCTCCTTCCTCAACCCCCCTATCCTCAACCCCCTCCTCAACCCCCCTCCTCAACCTCAACCACCCTCCTCAACCTTCCTCCTCATCCTCAACCCCCCTCCTCATCCTCAACCTCCCTCCTCATCCTCAACCCCCTTCTCAACCTCCCTCCTCATCCTCCCTCCTCAACCCCCCCATCCTCAACCCCCTACTCAACCTCCCTCCTCAAAGGTATTTAGGTATTAGGGGGGTGTAGGTTGAGGAGGGGGGTTTAGGTTGAGGAGGGGGGGGGGCTTTAGAATGCGGAGGGGGGTTTAGAATGCGGAGGGGAGTTTAGAATGAGGGGGGGTTGAGGATGAGGAGGGGGGAGGGAATATCAGCGTATAACACACACACATCATTTGCCCCCTATTTTCAGGGAGAAAAAGTGCGTGTTATACGCCGATAAATACGGTATATAAAAACCCTTTCCCATGGCAAGGAGGGGTTTATTAAGGATATGCAGAGGGTTTATGAAGCTTCTGCCTATGACCCACTATGGAGATTCCACCTGAATATCAAGCATGAGAACCTTATATGTATAAAAAGAATTTGTAGTTATCCTAAGAAATCTACCAACCTACCAGTACAATGTCAACTTTTTCTCACACCGTAATATTCAGATATAATGCAAAATTACTATGAGCCTGCTGCTTTACTGGCACAGTGAGATATATATGCCCATGCAGGCTGAAATTTATGTGCAGTATATCACTCCAAGATAAGTTTGCCTCCACGCTAATAGTAGATAGAGATGGGCCTTTTTGTGCCAGAGCCTTGGGGAATCTATTAAAAAGTCCAACTTATTTTTGTGAATATTTTCCTTATAGTTTAAATGGAACTTGTTACGGTTGGTGAGCACTCACTTGGCTAGTCATTTGAAGACAGTGATTTCTGATCAATGAGTATATGATCCCTTTCCGAGGCTTTCCTATGTGGTGGAGGAGCACAAAGTTAAAAGAAACATAATTTTTGTACGTACTTTAAATAATTATTTCTGTATCTCATTTTTAAAGAAAATGTACACTGTAAACATGTTAGTAAATACTTTCTCTATATGGCAGTATATCATGTGTTCTATATTGTGAGTAAATAAAAATATTTTAAGAGGGAAAAGGCCTTTAATATTGTACTGAAAAACATTACAATACTGATTTAAAATACATTGGAAGTGTCCACTGATTAAATCAGGCAAATCAAATTCACCCAAACTGAGCTTTTCTATTGTTGCAATACTCTTATCTTTGGTGGTAGGTACTGTGCACTGAAAGGCCGTGTATATACTGCCTGCCAGAAAATGATTGATCAATTTTTGACAACAAAATGTTAACAGGAACAATGAAGCAGTCCCGAAAAATGTTTCTTTCATAACATTTCCAAAATCACTCAGCCCTGCAGTCTTCTTGTCACTTGTGGATTGAAACAATTGAGTTTCGTGTTGTTGGTATTAAGTAATAACTGTGAGAAATGCAATGGGGATCATGATTATGTGAAATTAGACCATTCAGTGTATAATAAAGCTTAATTCCCTAATATAGGTTCAGTTATAGTGTAGCTTATTTTCATTATTAACATTGTAGAATGTGTTATAATTAGAAAAAGGTGTCTCCTTGCTGTTAAATCATGAACACCTCCTGTGAATTACTCATATAAATGACAGACACATTTTTAGACCCATACCTTTACTCTACGCTTTTCATTTTGGATCTGACCCCCATAGTTTTAGTACAATGGTTTTATCTGCATCATTATCTAAAAATTAATTATTAAAGTTTTGTTTATATTTACATTATCCTCAAAAGTGTATTCAGCTTTTGAATATAGTTTTATGTAATTTTATATATTACGATTTCAGATATTTATATTGTAATATTATATGTAACAGTTTTGGGAGCTTGCACACAGTTCTAGTGTAAGTGCAGTTGTACATCCTGCAAGATTTCTCACGTCTACACCTGCTTCAAGGGACAGGCAGGAGAGGGAAAATGACAAGTACCGGTATATAAAAGTTGTTTTTAAAGCAAAACAAAAAACAGATTGAACATTTAATATATGACAAGTATATAAAAGTTGTTTTTAAAGCAAAACAAAAAACAGATTGAACATTTAATATACTTTACATGCCATATTCATTCTGATTAGAGGTTTCAGAGGTGTAATATGCATATTATCTGTCCCCATACTAACACACTCAACTGGAGCAACTGATTCAGGGTCCATACCTCTGTGACAGGTGTGAGCATACTGCCTCTCTTGAAGCTAAAATTGAATCACTTCAGAGGGGAATTGCATCACTTTGTGATATTGCTGAACCTGAAAGGGAGTTGGTGCTCACTGACACGGTTTAGCTGGGCCTAGCATGGAGGGTAGAACTGGAGCTAGTAAGTATGTTCAAGGAAGAAGATGGGTTACAGTTATAAGTGAAAGCAGAATGAACAGGAGGAGGCGACAGGCCAGTTCTGAGTTGGCAAATATCAACAGATTTGTCAGATTGAGTGAAACTGTTGGGGACTCCCATTTAGGAATGGTAATGCCAGATAGAGCTGTTCCCTCAACAACAACCCGGAGAACAGTTCTACTGGAAGAAATAGAGGGGACATTAGGTTGAGCATCAGACACGTTTTAGTGGTAGGGGACTCTATTATTAGGAAGCTATAAAGGGTGCTTGGATCAGCATGTTTTGAATTGTGTAGATAAATTATTGGGAGAGTCTTTAAATGACCCAGTTATCTTTGTACCAATGACAAATTAAGTGAAAGATGGCGTGTCCAACTTTTTATTTATAGCAATAGGGCTTAGGGCAAGTACTGTCAAGTTGCTACATTTCAAGATGTTAATGTGGTTCAGGAAGGTGGGTTTAGGGTTTTTAGAGCACAGAGCTGACTTTTCTCTTGGGTACAACCTCTATAGCAGTGATGGCTCCACCTTAATGAAGACAGAGCTGTGTGCTAGGGGAGAGGATAGTAGAAGGGCTGGGGGATTTTTAAACTACTAGGTGGGAGAGGAACTACATATAATTAATGGGGTAAAATGTTTAGAGGGAATAATTAACAATTCATTAGGGAGTAGAAGTGGGTTAGTCAATGGAGAAGTCATGGTAAGTAATGCAAATACAGTGGCAAGCACTTCAAACCTGCAGAGACATTGGAACCTGAGGTGTATGCTTGCTAATGCAAGAAGCTTGTCAGGGAAAATGGGCAAGCTAAAATTAACAGTAAATGAGAAATGGGAATTTTGATGGTTTAACCTAATTATTTAGGAAAGATAGGGGCAATGGTACAAGAGGAGGAGTGATTTGTCTATATGTAAATGCAGATTTAAAGTCTATTAAGAGAAAATATTTATGGTGGAACTAGTGATAGTTTTGATACCTTGTTGGTTGAGTTAACTAGTGGAGGGACAGATCCTAAATAAAATATTGGTAGGAATATGCTATAAACCCCCAAATGTAATTTATAAGAACAAAGGATTCTTGTAAATGTAACATACTCAGATTGGAACAATGTGGTAAGTTGGGTTCTTCACGGTTCATTATTATGTTGTCTCCTTTTTAACATATTTATTGATGACTTAGAAGTAGGACTGGAAATTACTGCATTTATATTGATGACACGAAATTGTGCATGGTGGTTAAATCAGAAAATTATGTACTTTCCGTCCAAATGGATTTAAATAAAATAGAAGAATGGCCAGTTAAATGGCAGATGAGATTTAACACAAATAAATGTATGGTTATACATTTGTAAATAAGCATGCAATTTATAATCTAAATGTAAAAGATCTAGGTGTATCAGAGAAAGAAAAGGCATTTAGGAGTTCTAGTGAACAACCACCTACATAAGAGCTCAATGCCAAGCAATATCTGCAAAGACAAGTAAAGTAATAGCATGTATTAAGAAGGGCATAGAAGCAAAGGAAGCAAATTTAATTCTGCTACTATGCACATCCCTAGTTCGCCCTCATTTGGAATATGGAGTACAATTATGGACACCACTTCATAAAAAGAACATTTATGATTGGAAAACGGTACAGAGAAGGGCAACACAACTAATAAGGGGAATGGAGGGCCTAAGTTATGAAGAAAGACTAATCCAATTAAACATATTTTCTTTAGAAAAAGGCATCTAAGAGGAGATATGATAGCCTTATATAAAAACATCAAGGGTCAGTATAAAGATTTGTCAAGTGAACTTTTTGTACCAAGATGTTTTCAACTGACAAGAGGACATCTCTGGAATTTAGAGAAAAAAAACGATTCCACCTTTAAGAAAAACTGGTTCTTCACAAAAAGGGTAGTTAAACTGTGAGATTCTATAACAAAGGAGGTAGTGACAGCAGATTCAATAGATAACCTTAAAAAGGGGTTGGATATATTTTTGAATAAAATGTGCATTCAGGGTTATCCTATTGCCAGTATTTGGGGTCAGGAACATATTTTTTTCTCTCCCCTTAAGAGACAATTTGCAATGTTTTAATGTTTTTTTTTGTTTGAATTAAGTACAAATAAAGGATAACAATGATAATAATAATACATATTACAAGGATTAGGGGACCTAAAAAGGTTGAACTTGATGGGCTAAAACAAGCTTGTATGTTTATTCTTTTTTTGAATAATGCATCAAATTAAAAATATTTTCTTTTGCTATCTGTCTCTCTTGATAAAACACCTGGTCCAAATTAATTACCTATTTAATCTTTCCACCATTATTTTAGTTAAGAATTTTCATGTATAAATTCATTAATATCATCAGTATATAATTTTTGATTTTCAATTGATATATCTGATTTTGTGACTGTTGCTATGTCAGCCTTAAAAATCTCACTAGGTAATGTTGCAGTCTCAATACTGAAATAAATAAGTTAATAAGATATGGTGTTAAAATATCTATACATTTCTTATAATAGAGATTTGTCATACAATTTGGTCCCTGTGATTTCCCAATTTTACACTTTCTATTGTTCTTTTTATACCCGCTGAAGTTATTGGAGAATTGAGATGCTTGAATTGTTTTTCATTCAGCTTATGAGGTTTACACTCATTTAAACGTTGTCCTATTTTTCTATACTGGTTTTCTTTCCAGTCTGATATAATTTGTTGATAGACTTGTAAAAAGTCATTTTTGATATTAACTGTATTATGTGTTATATGGCCTTTGGATGTATAGATTTCTTGAATTATAGATTGTTTAGTAAATCCTTTTAATTTTATGTGCTATCTGGCTTATTACCTTTATCATAGAAAATAGGTTTTAACCAATAAAAGCCTATGTTATTGATTTTGTTTCTAATATCATTAGTTTTACTTATTAATCCTTTTTTTGTATGTTTTTTTCTTCTGGTTTTCTTGTTCCAATGCTTTAAAGGCATACTTAAATTTGCTTGATTATGAATCCACCTGATAGAGGAGAATTAGTAGTGTATGCATGAAAAAATCCCAAAATAAACATTTAAACACTTACATTGAAGTCAGCAAAATGTCTTGTAATTTCTGACAATTGGAAATCAGGGTTAACACACTCCAAACCCAGGCTAAATTAGCATTCAATTTTAAATGATTTGTTTTGGCCAATCAGGTTAGCTGACATTTTTGAATTAATTCTGGGGTGTCTGTTTGTGCTGCAAAGGTAAATAGTGGGTTAACATTGATCCCCTGATGCTGCATGCTGATTGATTGGGGGGGGGGGGGGTGCAGGGGGATGTTTTATGAATGTGCTTCATACATATAAAGACTGTTTTTTGCCTAAGGAGTCCAGAGATGTATTAATTCATGAAACTTGGATTTGCCTTTAAGTTGATAAATCAATGTTTTATTTTATCTTCACTTTCTCTCTTTATTCTTTAATTAAGCTGCATCATAGTGCACCTTAAATATGGTTTATGAGCATCCCACACCATTAATGGGGGTACCACTGCTGTATCATCATAACTGAAATAATTACTTAGTTCTGTCGTAATATATTCTACACTTAATATATTCTAATATAATATATTCTACATGTTTTACATTGAGTAATATATTATCATTTAATCTCCAATTTCTAGGATTTACTGTATCATTTGAAATGTGCACCTGAATTTGAATAATGGTCTGACCAAGATGCAGGCATAATATCTGTTTCTAATGCACTTGATGTTATGTTGATGTTAAAATTAAATCTATTCTTGAATAAGAATTACAGTATGTGGATCTGAATAGAATTATTATGTATGTTGTCTAGGATGCTGTTCTCTCCAAGGGTCAGCTATATTCTAATGCATTTGAAATGTATTCAATTTACAAGTTAATCATTTTGTTGTTTTTTTTTTTTATATTCTTATTACATCTATTTTGCTATCTAGACATGAGATGAATTGTTGTTTTGCGGATATCATTAAATAATTTATATTAATGCCGTTAAAAAGTAGCAAAATTAACTAAATTACATATTTTTAAATTAAAACATTTAAAACATTAAAGGCATAATTGTCAAACTGTTGCCTGAAAAGCATAAGGGAAGTATATCTACCGCTACTCTGCAGAACAGTTAATATCACATCCATGGCTATACCAACCATACATTATAACATGCTTATATAATTAAATATATCTCCTGTTTTATATTAGGTCAGATTTCTGCAAATTATATTGGAGTAAATGATCTAGTCTTTGTATATGTTACTGCTTGTGACCAAAGTCTTTTGATATTGTACATAGATTCCTGAGTTATAATTTGTATTTGTAGATGTAAACTAATTGTGTCTCCTAAGCAGTGCAAGTCCTTTATGTACGTTGTTCACTGTATATGTTATATTTTCATAAGAAAATAGTAAATAGAAAGCCCCATCTATATTTTAAAGGTCTTTCCTGAAGATTTTTTGTCAGTGGTTAAAAGTCTGTTCTTTTTTGTAAAGTATTTAGAGATAAATCTTGATAAATTAAATTTTTTCTCTATCGAGCCTTAATTTTTTTTTAGTAATGCTTTGCTTTGTTTCAATCATTTTATTATCACATATTTATATATTAACATACAATTTCTTGTATAATCAGAGGAATCTTCACAACAACGAGGTAGACATTGTCTTAGATGTTTATAAACATTAAAGTGTGATTTAGTATTTTACATTTAAAATTTTTAATAGGAAAAAATGAATGAGAAGGTGCTGGTTATTTAACTAGTGAAGAGGGTCCAGTATCAGAAGGTTGTTTAAGGTATAATTAGGCCGTATCTCTAAAAATGAATACTCAAGAATTGAATAATTGTCTTGTTTACTTTAGCCCTTTTACTTTAAGAACGAATAAATATTAAGCCAGCTACCTTTCATCCCAGAGCACTAGTCGGGAAAGAGGGGAGAAGGGGAGAAAAGGAAAGGGGAAAGCAAATCTCCATTCTAAATGTAATTTGAGATCAACAGTTTCTCCGAGGCTCCTTAGTCTGCACCATCCTAAGCATTTTGAAGTAGTGAGAGAATTAAGCAGGATATATTCCCCTTACCGTAAGGTAATGCTGTTAGGGACCTCAGCCAGATTTCCCAGATTTTTAGAAATGAGGGCAAGGTATCAGATACTGTATGTGTTAATATTTCATTAATCATGATAAAATTGATTTTGTTGATGATTTCTTGGAAGTTCGGGCATGTCTTTCCATTTCCTATCGATGTGACTTTTGGAAGCCAACATTATAAATTGAAATAATTTATTTTAGGAGTTGGAGAGAGAGGGGTTGTGAGAGCCTAAAAGGCATAATTCAATGGAAGGAAGGATTGGAATGTTGAATAGATTGGAGAATAATTGTGTTGCTTTATTCCAAATAAGTTGAGCTTTGCGGAAAGACCACCAGGTGTGTAAAAATGTCCCTAAAGTTGAACATCCTCTAAAACAATCAGCGCTTTCTTGGGGTTTCATTTTGTGTAGCCTATCAGGGGTTCTATGGAGTACTTTTATTAACAAGGTTTCCAATTGTAAGCCATATTTTACACAATATAATATAATTCAATGAGCCATTGGAAAGGTTACTGCAGATTTTTTTCCCATTTCTCCAAGTCATGCTCCCATTTGCTCATGGATATGGGTTTGGGATTTATAAAAGGTGTATTAAAGATTGTATATAGTGAGCCTAAGATACCCTGGGTTAATAGGGCATCTTTACAAATGCTTTGTTGCATAATACATTTACTTAACTGTTATGTCTGATCGCTTAACTGTTATGTGAGGAACGTGTTGGGCCTAAACACAGTATACTGAGGAACGTGTTGGGCCTAAACACAGTATACTCTCTCCATTTACAATCCGAGTTTGTCTAATTCCAGAAGCAAATCCTTTATGTTTCACTAGGTGTATAAAATACCTGTGTATCTATACATTTGTATGTACTTTATTTTATAAAAACATGATCTAATTAGATTTTTTTTTGTAATATCATTAATATCATTGTAATATCATTAACATAGTATATTTTTCAGGTATTCCCCATAATCATAAATTTGATGTATTTTCTGCTTCCTCTTGTCCTGTAATGGACATTATGTCAAGCATTTCACTAGGATTGTCCAGTGTGGATTTTAGATTTAAGATACAATTTGTGTGTTAATTGGATGATATTTCTAGTTCACCTATTCTATGACCCATTTCATATTGACCTGTGACTTCAGCTATTGCTTCATTCAGTTCTTTATGCAAAAATGAATTAATATTGAGCAGCAAAGGTCTTGTGATTCAAGTGTATTTGGCTGTTCATCTAAATTTGCCTCCATTGCAAACACTTATTTAGCAATTGACATATTACCTTTTATTATTTTTGTAGGAAAAATAGTATATGCAACTTTCTTATTACCTTTTGTTTTTATACTTATCATACATGGCCTTATTTTTGCAGCATGTTATTTAGGCCTAGATAAGGTCCTGCTCTTATCTAGGTCCTCTGACTATTGCCAGTAACCTTTTGGAGTACAGTTCCCCCTCTTTTTTTGTAAGCAGGCATGTATTGTTAGTATTTTTGCCTATAATTTTGTAATTAAAGTAAGTGAAAAACTGTGTCAGCTATTGGGACATATACAGTGGATATAAAAAGTCTACACACCCCTGTTAAAATGTCAGGTTTCTGTTCTGTAAAAAAATGAGACAAAGATAAATATTTTATAGAACTTTTTCCACCTTTAATGTGACCTATAAACTGTATAACTCAATTGAAAAACAAACTGAAATCTTTTAGGTAGAGGGAAGAAAAAATATAAAAATAAAATAATATGGTTGCATAAGTATGCACACCCATAAACTAATACTTTGTTGAAGCACCTTTTGATTTTTTTACAACACTCAGTCTTTTTGGGTATGAGTCTATCAGCATGGCACATTTTGACTTGGCAAGATTTGCCCACTCTTCTTTGCAAAAACACTCCAAATCTGTCAGATTGCGAGGGCATCTCCTGTGCACAGCCCTCTTCAGATCACCCCACAGATTTTCAATCAGATTCAGGTCTGGGCTCTGGCTGGGCCATTCCAAAACTTTAATCTTCTTCTGGTGAAGCCATTCCTTTGTTGATTTGGATGTATGCTTTGGGTCGTTGTCATGCTGAAAGATGAAGTTCCTCTTCATGTTCAGCTTTCTAGCAGAAGCCTGAAGGTTTTGTGCCAATATTGACTGGTATTTGGAACTGTTCATAATTCCCTCTATCTTAACTAAGGCCCCAGTTCCAGGTGAAGAAAAACAGCCCCAAAGCATGATGCTGCCACCACCATGCTTCACTGCGCGTATGGTATTCTTTTGGTGATGTGCAGTGTGTTTTTGTCCAAACATATATTTTGGAATTATGGCCAAAAAGTTCAACCTTGGTTTCATCAGACCATAACACCTTTTCCCACATGCTTTTGGGACACTTCAGATGTGTTTTTGCAAAATGTAGCTTGGCGTGGGTGTTTTTCTTTGTAAGAAAATGCTTTCGTCTTGCCACTCTACCCCATAGCCCAGACATGAAGAATATGGGAGATTGTTGTCACATGTACCACACAGCCAGTACTTGCCAGATATTCCTGCAGCTCCTTTAATGTTGTTGTAGGCCTCTTGGTAGCCTCCCAGACCAGTTTTCTTCTCGTCTTTTCATCAATTTTGGAGGGAGCTCCAGTTCTTGGTAATGTTACTGTTGTGCCATATTTTCTCCACTTGATGATGACTGTCTTCAATGTGTTCCATGGTATATATAATGCCTTTGAAATTCTTTTGTACCCTTCTTCTGACTGATACCTTTTAACAATAATATCCCTCTGATGCTTTGGAAGCTCTCTGTGGACCATGGCTTTTGCTGTGAGATGCGACTAAGAACATTTCAAGAAAGACCAACTAGAGCAGGTGAACTTTATTTGGGGTCATTTAGAGGCACTTTAAATGATGGCAGGTGTATGTGGACTCCTATTTAACATCATTTGGAATGTGCTTGCTTAATTCTGAACACAGCTACATCCCCAGTTATAACAGGGTGTGCATACTTATGCAACCACATTTTTTTTTCTTCCCTCCACCTAAAAGATTTCAGTTTGTTTTTCAATTGAGTTGTACAGTTTATAGGTCACATTAAAGGTGGAAAAAATTCTGAAATTATTTATCTTTGTCTCATTTTTTTACAGCATAGAAACCTGACATTTTAACAGGGGTGTGTAGACTTTTTATATCCACTGTATATGGAGGTATGTTTAGAAATAAACATTTTGTAGTTTCAATGAATTGTAGTCTTTAGCTGCTTGTGAAATGTAATTTCCAACTCTCAGTCTGGTCTCCATACAGTGCCACAGCAGCCCCAATAACATATATTTTCCTCATATAAATCAAATTGGTAAGTTATATTTCCATTATAAATATTTCTCCATCAAATTTAAATAGTGAAATACTTCATAGTATAGACCAATGTTGATGTATTTAATCATATGTGTGTCAGACAATCAGCAACGAGTGGAGTTTACTTACTACAGTAACACATTGCCTCTAAATAAAATATGATGAAATAGATATATTTTGGCTTGTCAGTTGTTATTTTAGACTTGTCCAACTGGAAGAGATATTGTGATATCCTGATTATATAGAAAGGATTGCCTTTTCAGATGATGTCAAGATGTTTGCTATTGATCTCTTTCCTCTGACCTCTTCACAAATTAAGCTTTGTATTGTTATTTAATTGATCATGACTTACATTTGATTTTATGTGTCAAATGTAATGTATAAATAGTTCAATCAGGCAAATTAAAGATAATGAATAATATTACTAAACAAATGGTTACTATGGAGCCACAGTTCTCTGCTTCTTCTCATCAAGAGCAACAATTTATAATCATGAAATCTGTTTATATAGACTATATACCCATTTGCATGTCGGCATGCAGAATAACTGGGGTTTAATAGAAACATTTGTGTTTTTGAGATTCTGTGTTAAAAGAGATTAAATAGATAGAGTAAATGGCATATTCCCCTTCTGGACCGTTATCTTGTTGTGGTGAAGGGCTGGTGTACCTCAATGAAGCTGTTATCTGTACCATGTAGGGTTACCCAAGATGGGCAGGTCATAGTAGAGAGGTCAGACAAATCACAGTCCACTGGAGAATGAACTGACAACCCACTCTAGTATCTTTGCCAAGAAGACCATATGGATAAGCACAACCAGAAACACAGACAGATGTGCCTGACGTGCTGGTCCATATGGTCACCGAGAGACTGACACAACTGAAGGACTGATCAACAACAAAATGGCATATTATCAGTAAATAGGTTTGAAGCAATCTGTGTACATATGTTAAGGATATAGATAAATAAATAAATAACACAACACTATCATTTGTATATATACACATGGCATATACATAGTTTGCCTAAGGAATTTTATTTGGTATTACATCAAATTGAATTTAAAATTGCATGTGTCTTTATGATGACAAATAGGGGGGTAGCTTCTGAGGAAGGGACACCTCCGATTTTATTTTGCTAAATTTCCTCATAATTTAATAATAATGTCTTACACCAAAGGTTTGTATAGATTAGAATACACAATAATAAATTTGCACTTAAAGACTGAAATAACTTTAGGTAAACCGATAAAAATGCACTAAAATATCAAACATTAGCAGTTAAACTATTAACTTGCCGTTTTACTTTTTTTTTTTTTTTGATTGGTTTATGCTTTTTTTTTTACTTTATGGAATCTTTCTTTGTTCTGCAGTTTATGCGTAAATAATAATATCCCCAGTAGTGGAGAAATAAATATGTTCTGTATCACACTTTAAGCAGTGGCTTAATAGACGCCTATTTAATTATATGCAATCATTTTTACCAGTTACTTTTGTTACTAAAAGCTTCTATCATTCAGGCTCCAAACTCTGTGCTATATTAGTGTAATTCTACCTCCTGATTTGATGTTAACCCTTATGTTTTTCTTTTTCTTTCACAATAACATTGCTGTGCCGGATGTTCAAACCAATAGTAATTAATTTTTTCTGTGCTGATTATATCCTTTTACAGTTAATAGTATATAGCATACATTCAGCCTAAACATTTTTATTTAACCAGAATTGATATTTCTAAGATACATAACTTTGGCAAGGATGGTCATGTGTATCATATTACCATAAATCAATATGAATGTTACACAGTTGTAATTACTGGGTTCCAGTTGTGACAGAAATAGTTAACATTTGACCTAACCGAGGTACCTTAGTTTCCTATGGTGTAGAAAAAAAGTAGTGACTCTAATAAACCTTGAATTTATTAAACTAGACGGGCAGATAATTATTTTTATAGAAGGGTGGCCTGACCACATGCATCTATATTTTTTTGCTTTTTTATCAACCCCCTTTATATAGAGAAGTTGCAAACGGGGCCCCTAAATTAGTTTACACCGGGGCCCTCCATTCCCTAGCTTCACCACTGGGCTGAATGTTGTGAAGCAAATATTGATGTTTCCGGTCACTCTTGGAAAATTAGGCTTTGCACAGCTAATAGCAGTTGAATAGAGCAGACATTGGTATATTATTATCTACAGTCATACGTGCGAGGAGAAAAAACGCTGGCTACTTTATGTTATAACTGTGCAAATATTCCCACAATTTGGGAACAGTATATCTGGATGGAGAGACTGTTGCTGCATTGCTATATTTTGTTTATGTTGTACCAAATAAGTTAGTGTCTCAACACTTTCCTACCATCATCTTCATTGCACCTGTTCCCTGTGATTTATTTCTGCTAAGGCTACAAGAATTGGGGCAGATTAATTTCAAGGTATAGGATACTACACCAAGGGCCCTATTAAATTCGCCAAATCGCAGTTCCAGAAGCCTGTAAAGGAGCCCACAAAAGCTATGGCTATCTAATTGGCCTCTTTTAGCTACCCGCAAATGATCTACGGGTTACAGGCTGAAAAACCCTACGGGCTGTCAAAATCTGAATTCCGACCCAGCTAAGCCTTTGATCTTTCAATCCCGTAAATGTTACAATCACAAATCGCTATTAAATTGCTACAAGTCGTCAAGCCCGCAACTGTTTTCACACCCGTAAATGGCAAATGTAGCCAAAAATTCTATGGGTACTAGAGAGGACCTGCAAGGGGGCTAAACTCCTGGCCATAGCACTGTAAATGCAAATATAAACACAATACTGTGTTTTAAATTAAAGAGAATGCGATGAAAGTTATTAAAATTGATAGCACAACATTCTCAAGCTCTCAAATCTGCAATAAAAAAATATTTTAGTTATCTTTAATTTCTGTGTTATATCGATCCCTGCAATCAATGTGTTAATACATATAATAGAACTCGCATTGACTATGTAATTTTAGTCATTATTAATCTATATATATATATACTAGCGACTTGCCCGTCAAAAATGACAGGAGTAAAATTGTAGGACTAGCAATGCGTTTGGCGCTCATTTCAAGCCTCTCCCCCTGTGTAGATAATAGGCCTCGCCCTTGAGCGTTACTGTCTTGGGTTGTGTTAGTGCTTTGGGTTAAGTGTTACTACCTAGTGTTATATGTTAGTGAGTGAAGTGTTACTGCTAAGTGCTATTTTTACATCCCTCTGGCTAGTTTTACGTCCTTGGGGCTCGTTTTCGTCATTTTGTGTTTTTTTTTGGCAGCCATTTTTTTTCTCGTTTAGGCGATTTTAGATCATGAAAAAATGGCAAATATGGCTCAAATTAACTTGCAACCTGACTCACAGGTTCCCTGCCTCTCCCACTGTGGTGTGTGTACGCAAGTTAATTTGAGGCATATTTGTATTTTTTTCCATGTGTTTTCAGTTTCGTGGCTCGGCCGTTAAAGTCGTAATTTTGCGACACGCACAGTATGTATGGGTTTGGGTCCTACGTCGTACGGGTCGTAAGTCCCGCATGCCTCAACTGCTCGCCTCGCTTTGCGAGGCTCGCAGTGCAATGAGCATCTTCGGCTCTTTAAGTCCTGCGTGCTGCAGCCACAAACGTCTCACCTCGCTTCACGAAACTGTTGTATGTGATAGATTAATAATAAGTATTGCAGTATGTTATGATACCTTTTGTAATGGACAAACACCTTATTTATATTAATGAGCTTTTGAGAGGTTTAACCTCTCTTTATCAAGTCTGAAGCAATATATATATATATATATATATATATATATATATATATATATATATATACACTCATACATACACTTATTCTTCTGTATGTATTTGTGGTAACACTGGGATGACGACATAACTAGGAGGAAGGAGGGGCTGTATTTGCAGGATGGGGAATGGCAGACATCTGTATACGACCTAGTGCAGCATACACACTAGATGTGCCGCAGCACAAAATAATATACCTTATCCACAACAGTGTCCATGTTAGTCCTTAAGCACATGAAAATTATGTGGAGATTAAAAACTTGCTGCAGCTGTGTAGTTAAAGGGTTACCAATTCCTTTTAACTGTCTTTTCTTTGTGAATAGGCAATGCTAGGCTGAGCCATTGGTACACTCTCTCTCTGGACCCCATTCTTATGACTAATTATGGCTGGCCTACAGTTCCAGAATATGGGCAGTAGTCAGAGAGAATAATGAGATGTGTAAGGCTACATTAAAAACTCTTAAAAGTAACACAAGGGAGTCTTTTGTCTTGTTTGGGAAAACAGAGAAGAATAGAATTGAATGATGAGGGTATGGGCGTAGGACAGGAAGCAGGGAGCGGATCTACCCGGTGCAATGTACCAGGGCCCTGCTCTGGGGGGACCCATTGCTGCAGTGCCGCTCAAAAACTTTTTTTTTAATTTCTCAGTTTAAATTCTTAATGCCCCTGGCATGTATATAGACTTTTCAATGTGGTTTTTACTCTTATTTTAATAACTGATTGTGCTGAATATCAGTGTATATTTATAATTTATTTTGATTATACGTACTTCGTACTTACATATATTTATTAATTAAATTTTTCTTCTGTGCTCTTAAAAAGCCGAAGATACAAGGGGTTAACTGTTCCCTTGTGAACAAATTTGGATTTTGTATAACTTGTATTGTTCTGGGTAACTGAGGGATCCCAAAGATTTCTATTTCTTAAACTGCCTTTGGGGTAGCCACATTATATTGTTGATTTTGGGTTCTGCGTGACCATTAAAGAGGGTTATTACCGTGACTGTAGATAACTGATAGCTTGAATAAGTTGATTTGCAATGAACCCATGCATTTACACTCCCATGTTAGATGTTAGACACATGCAGCCTTATTAAATTGTGATTCGGCCAATTGAATAGGGCTCTATATAAGCACAGGGCATAAGTTTTTAGTTAGTGAAAACCTTGCTTTTGGATAGAAGTTCACCAACTAAAAACTTCTGTAAAAAAATATGCTGTGTGCTTATATAGAGCCTAGAGCCCTATTCAATTGGTCTAATCACAATTTAATAAGGCTGATGATATGCAAGTCACTTTTAGCCAAAAAGTGACCAATGACCAAATATTATAGACAGATATGTCTTGTAAGATATACATGTGTTTTACATTAGTAGTCTTTGCTTTTATATATATTTCAAGTTACATTTTGTATGTTGAGACCATAACGTTATAATGGTCTTTTGACATGATTAAAAAACTGTCAGGAAAGACAAAAATAATTCAGTATGTGCAGTTAAAAACAGTAGTCAAAATAGGCAGTTTTCCAATGTACAAGGATAAAAAAAAGAAAAAAAGAGGAAGTATTTCTTGATGGTATTGATGTTTTAACGTTGGGGCAATGATCGCTAATGCTGCATGTTGTTTAACGGGACGCTATAGTCCTGTATTTAAAATATACTCCTTCGAAGAACTACATTTAAAAATAGGTTAAATATATTTAGAGTGTAAAAAAAAAGAAAAAACACCAGCTTTTAGTTTTTACCTTTTATATGAAATTAGTTTGCTATGATTTCTGCCATTTTAATTTCTGCTGACCAACTTCCTGAGGTGTTCAGAGACTTTGAATGCACAAGAAGTTTCATCAGCACAATGCGAATGTAGCAACTACAACTACTAGTACTTTCCACAGCAGTAAAGAGTGATTCATTTACAACATTGGTGGCCAACAGGTATCCCATGGGCCCTGTGTGGCCCTCGGGCACTTGCCATGCCACCCTTAGGCTGTTCTCTAGAGTATGAGAACATTTCCTGCTTCAACAATACTAGCAAATAGTACCCAATTGTATTCCTGAATACTTTTCATTAACTATACCTCTATTACCAATTAATTCCTGCAACAAATGTACCATTTTATGCTTGGGCTGCATATGAGACTGTTCAAGTGCAATAAGTTGCCCATCACTGAATTACAAGAACACATCCTCTTGAAAGTAACAGACATGATCTACAAAAAAAAGAGAATTAATCCTGCAGTAAAAGATAATTGCATATCAAAGTTACAAATGTAAAAGCTGTGTTTATTTTATTTGCTTTTCCATTATTAAACGTAGGCTCCTATGCTAATCCCTGAAAAATCAATTACAAGTGCCCCAACTGCAGAGTAAATCCTACCTAGCTTTGTTAATACCCCATCCCTAAAACATTGTGAGAAAACTGCTACAGGTAACTGCTACGAGTGAACTTTACAGCAAAGCTGAAAAGCAAGGCATAAATCTCCACTGACAATAAATTACGAGTTACTCCGTTAGACTTTGACACCCAAACCCTATGCTATTAAGACTTTACAGATCATTTGCAAGTCATGGCAAGACCACTCGCAAGTAGTTTTCAAACCCTTGCTGAGTCCCCCAGAAGCATTTAAAGTGACAGTATAGCACAAAAAGCACTATAAATGATGAAATGTCAATATTATTTGACACTTAACAATCCGATATCAACATATGTATAATTAAAAAAATATGATATGTTAGTATTAAGGCCGTTTTATGATACAAAATCCAGGGTATCACACTACCCAGGACTCAATTGGTTAATACACATCACAAAACCACATTGCCTAGGAACAAATACTCTAGTGCATTGTCTATAAATATATCATATTTTAACACAAAATAAACACATCTTTATTTATTGAAGCTATAAATACAATTGTCACATCTTTTAAATATCAAAAGATATTCATAAATAAAAAACAATTTCTTTATATATATCTCCAATGTTTCCTTTACCGAAATCTAGTTATGGCACTTGTTACGGCACTTCCCACTCATTATAATATTCATGACGTTCGCATTTCCTATTGGCTCCTAGAGCCCCGTTTGGCTACTCCCTGCACAGAAATCTATTGCAGCTAAGGCGTAACAACACAACATCTGTTGCAGCTAAGGCAGGATTTACGGCTGTGGGCTGAGTATCCTAACCTACATTATTGTAGAACTTAGGGAGAAAAAGCTCATGCAGCCGATTTACAGCAGTGCCCTAACTTAGAGCACTTGATTTACATAAGACTCTTAGTTATTTAAAATACCATATACAGAATAACTGACCATTGTGTTCTTTTAAATCTAAAAAATAAATAAAGCTGAAAATCAAATTAGGAATGAGACTTTGTGTGAGAAAAGTAAATGTACAGTAATGGTCAAAATGTACAGAAAGTATGTTTTTCTACTGATAAACTAAATACATTTATATTCTCACTTTGCAGTTTTTCAAGAAGATGCTTGAAAGCTTAAAGTGTGAAAACAGTATTATTGCTATTTTCATTGGACAATTTGCATTTGTGGTTTTGGAGAAGTATAATTCGAGCAAAATGGGATAGCATTTAATTTGAACAGTGTTTGTTAGAAAACTCTAGGTTTGTTTCACGCAGATTCACAGTCGATGACCAATGTTGCTCAGATCATGTCCTGTTGGCAAATAGAGCGCTGCACACATTTCTCTGTTTTTACACTCTTTTATCGGTCCATGTCCAGCTGGGTAATATTGATCATGTACTTTGCCAATGATATGACCTCAGGTATCATAGGCAAGGATATACTAAGCTGAGCTCTTCGCCTCTACTTTAAAGTATCTCTGAACAGATTTTCTTATCATTCACATGCACATTAGGGTATTTCAAAATGATATCCTCTTTCTGACGGGTTATGATCAATTGTTTTTTATTTGGTTCTATTCAATAACTAAACTTAATAATGTCGGAAAAGCACAACCTTTAAATTTTTAAAATTTTTATATGCAATAATAAAAAAAAATAATAATATTAATTATTATTATTATTATGCTTTATTTGTAATGGGACAACATTTTTGTAGTGCTATATAGGGGTTAAGTACATGGCAAAAACAATATTAACACATTGTAAAAGATTGGAGGGCCATGTCATTGAGATTAAAATCAGATGTACATAGATAGTGCTTGTTTCCAAAGCATAAAGGATTGAAAACTCACAAACTTACAATCTCGCTGCAGTGTTCCAGTTGCTTTTCTAAGCTAATCCTGTCATGATCCCCCTGACCATCCTTTGGGTTCAGTAATTGTTATTGTTATTTATTATGTTTTTATGTTAAGTTGATTACCCTGTGTATGTTAATAACTGCATATTATGTTACTTCCGTATGTGTGATTGACTTGTGATGTTTGATTCCGTATTCTGCATGTTTGGTTCATGAAGTGTTAAATAATTTAGAAAGTTGTGTTGTCAGTCTGTAACTGTCAGAGAGAGAGTCAGTTTAGATTCAGTTACATGGAGAGAGATGTAATGGTGTCTCTGACAAGCCAGTCTGAAGGCAGCCTGTGATGCTTGTGAAGTAGTTTGTAAAGAGAAGTGAGGCAGTTGAGATACTGCTGTGGTGAATTTCTTAATGAAGATATATGCTCCTAAATAATGAGAAAAGGACATATCTTGAAAACATATGTGTCGCGACCTGCTTCTTCAATGGGGCTTGGCAGGAACCTGGTTCAAGCCTACCCCAGCAGGACCATGTCGTTTTTACTACTGCTGGTACAGAAGATGGCCTCAAGATATCAGGAACACCATATAATCTCTTAGAGTTAGGATTAATTCACAGAATGACACTTACACTTTGTCTATGTAAATTCAGAAACCACTGTCATACCTTTATTAATTGCCACCTTTTATTAAATTTTCTGGCACACAGGCTGGCCAATTACAATAAGCCCCATTCCTAAATAATAGGCTGAGTGAGTTATCACCAGATAACAACATTGTAACATAATAGGCTGATGCAATAGCCTCCCGAATAGCTAGTATGTTTTTTTTTACAACAATTCCTATAACATGAAACATAATACATAAACCAACATACATACAGTATAACAGTGTAATCATATTTTAACCATAAGCACTAGTAAATGCATAACCATAATAATAAAAACAGGGTATCTCTGGACAGTCAGGCCCAGGCCATAGTGTAAAAACGTCCAGTCAGGCCCTGGGCATGACAACTTGCTACTAAAGGAAAGGGAGGTGACGTAACTTGAAGACATATGCTCCTAAAGAAAAGGGAGGTAATAAGATAAGCGCTATTACTGTATGACTGAAATGCATGTTATGATACATTGCAGATGAAACATTGTTAATAGTACTTTATACAAAGTCCAGAAGATACACAAACTGTTACAGAATGTTATTAGCTAGTTTAAATGTACATCTATTGAACCTGTTATGAATTACAACAGTAATTAAAGCAGTTCCTGAGTTTTATAATGCTGAGCCTGAGTTCATATTATTTTTAAATGCTGCATGTGAGTAAGGGCATTTTAAGAGACATCAGCTGTCTTGGTGAAGGGATTAAAATTATCTGAAAGATCTGCTGGGTGGGTTTGGCAATAACAGCCTTATCAAGCCGGACTGAAGAAGCAGATCGTAACAGATCCTGTCTGCTACAATTCTCAGGAAGGTGTATGCTTGTAAACAAATTAACTTTCCATTGGCCCAATTGAAAGAACAATCAGTTTTAGCTGTCACATTTCCCATTTGCATTCAAAGTTTCCTCCCACCAATAGAAGTTAATCAGAAGAAACAGAAATTGTAGACTCCACTGCAACAAAATTGTGCATAGAAGTTTAAAATTTGTAGGTTTTAATGTTTTTTTTTGTATTTTATTTTTTTGCATTCTAAAAACATTTACCTAAATTTGTGTAAATATAGGACTAAAGTGCAGTATTGTGTGGTTTATTTAGAGGCATATATGGGCCATTTTTTTTATTTTTCTATATTAATATCTAGTTAAATGTGTCTTTTTCGAATCAGTATTACAGATAAGTTAATGCGTACGCTCAGTGTTCCTACAGTATCTTACAATTTTATATAAACAACCTAGCTTGTTCCTCTAAAATATAACAATGCAGAAAACTACAGTGTAAATAACCTTTGCCCATTAAATTATGTTACATTCTTTTTTACAACTGGAGACTAGACATACACACAGTTTGGCCAAAAGACTTCATTGAGTTAATAGCTCAGTTTCTGAGTAATATTATCCCTTTTAAATCATTTGTTCTGTTTACATTCATCTTTTATTCAGTTCCTTGATGTTCATTTTCGTAAATAAGTGGAAGCCTTAGCATCTTAACCCTTTTTTTTTTTAAATACCAGTTTATATGCAATTCTTCATGCCAGATGCCTTAAAGTCTTAGATAATTGTGTATCTTTCATATTATGCTATTTTGTGCGCTCTTCCAGTCTAGAGAACCGCCTGGGGGCCACATGTGAAGACTGTTCCCATTACTTCAATAAGTTCCCCATGTTGCAATCTCTTCCTTCTATTCTATATGCAATTTCTGAAGACTGGATCTTATTTGTCATTGTTACAGTAACCTTGTTTAGCTATCACAGTAATCATCTTTGTTTCACTTTTGTTTTAGTGGTGTGTTTCTGCATAGGCCAATGAGCCCCAGGCCTAGGGCAGCACATTTTCAGGGGGCAGCAGGTTGCCTAAATAAATTGGTACAGTGCTATGGAATAGTGTGTGCGTTTCTGATATACCGTATTGGTCCGAATATAAGCCGCACCTTTTTTCCGATTTTTGAGCTTGCGAGTTACGGGTGCGGCTTATATTCACGACCGTAAAAAAAATTATTGCCGATTTGCGAACTTTGCTTGTTAGGTGTGCGGCTTCTATTCACGAAGGCAAAATGTCTGCCGATTTGCGCGATTGAAACTGTGGTATTAAATAGCGATTTACGTTTTAGTGATTCTGAGATCCTGTAAAGCTTGTAACCTGCAAAAAAAACTACAGTGCTAATTAGAAAGCCTGTTTCTTGCAATGGCTGATCACTTTGAGAGTCTTTTTCTCTCCAATCTTACGGGTGCGGCTTATATTTGAGTACTATCTTTTTTCTATTTTTTCCCCTTGAACTTTACGGGTGCGGCTTATATTCGGACCAATACAGTACTGTATATACCTGTATAGATAAGCACATATATAACTATGATTTATAATGTTGCAATAAAAAATGAATACTACCTGGGGTGTAGGGAGTATAAATCTCAAAGGGCCAAATACAGCATAAAATCCCAATACGCCCTTGTTGGTTTATTTGTATTATGAACACCTTACTCCTTCATCCTTACAACAACTAAAAATGCTGATACTGCGATTGTTTAGCTGGCTTGTTTCCCGAAATGTGGAAGTGTTTTACTGTATCTATTGCTTTTTGGGACACATAGTTCAAGGACTTAGTCTAAATAAAGATGTCCCAAAAACAAGCAGCATCTTTCGTTGTAATAGGCATAGTTGTATACACAATAATATGCGGTAATAAAGGGAAATTGTTTAGGAAATAAGACACCCACTTTACAGAAGTGTGACATTAGTTGAAATTAAAAGCAATTTTACTTACTCTGCAATGCTTGTTGTAATTGACTCTAGATAATTGAATAATGATTGTAAACTGTTTGCAAGCAGATTGACATTTGTTTCACAAATCACAACAACTTTCTACTTTCAATGATATTATTTGTTACTTTGTTTGCTATTTAGACTGGGAAGAAGTTGGGTAAAAGTTCAACATAATGCAATATTTTAAGAGCTCTATTTTTACGAACTAGAAGGAATGATAGCCAAACTTATTTTCTAATATTAAAATTAAAAAAAAATCTTTAGTTTACCACCTATTATATTTTATTATATGCAAGCATGGTTATGAACATTGTTGCTTTATACAGGCATTCCCTTGTATGTTCTATCACAGCATCCAAGTCTTATTTCTGCTTGAAGTACAGATCTGCAAAATAATTTGTCCTTTATAAAAGTGCAAATAGAAATTGACTGTGCGTCAATGAGCTACTCACAGCCTTCAATGTTCCCACCTACAACAAACATTAACTCACAGGTATTGGGTATGTATTAAGAGAGAAGTATGGCGATGATTAGGACAATATGCATATAAAAGTTATTTTGCCCATTATCACTACCAGTGCTTAAAATTAGCAAAATAAAATATCAGACTACAGGGTTTAATTAATTTAAGTACAGTGCAAATGATGACACTGTATACCAGAGGAAAAAGTGAATAATACATTTGAAGGCACAGAGAGGTCAATAAGATGGAGTAACAAGAACGTAACAATAAGTCACTGTCTACTTTTCTAGTGTACTATTGGAAAATGTCGATGATGTGAACCAATTTGCAAGAAGGCTTTATTGGGTTCAAAGTGTAAAAAAAAGATAATAGTTGTCCCAGTTAGAGCAGCATTTTATTAGATTAGGTGTTGAAAATAGATAAACAGATTGATAAAGTGAGACGAAGAACATAGCACTAAAGGCTGGAGAAGATGAAAAGGGTCTGGATCACCAGGACACCATGGCCATAAGTACTAAAAGATAGTGTTTTTGATCTCTTTAAGATGTCAAGTATTAGCTATAGAGTACATTATGTTAAATATAGATAATACACACTTTTACCTTACATTTCTGTATCTTAATTTAAAATTAATATCCTTACCAGTTCCATGAATATGCCTCCTGGTTACCTGCAAACAGAGAATAACATATACATCGAACAACAACCAATACCACTGTACAGCATCCTGGTGGTTGATTTGGGGAACTTTACAGTTGGTGAATAGACATTAACACGCACACCAACAAGCTTGAAACATTCATAAATAGTTTTGAAAAATGAAACTGTAAAAAATATGTTGATGGTGATCATTGACTAGTTGTGTATTGATATATTTTCCACTTATTCTAGTTCACAGCTTCCTAGTGGCAAAAGGATCAGACACAAAATAATACTTGTACACATTCTAATTAATGTCAGAATTTCTTGCATCATTTTATAGCTGAAATACATAATGATATTCAATTGCAAGAGTACGTGCCCAAAGGTAATTCTTCAATTGTTTATTAAACTATGACGGATTTCAAGAATCACAATATCCACTCAAAGAAAATTGGAAATGTCTTAATAAAAACACAGAAAATAACATTTCAGATTGAAGTCATGATGGAGTGATTGTCAAACAAAGAATTCAGTTTCTGTAAATCAAGTCTGAACAGCTTCAAGATTTCAAGTATTGCTGTCTGTGCTGTAGTGGAAAGAATACATAATCCATCAGTAAATGCAATATATATATATCAATGTATTGAAATTAATATATAACAAATCAGTTATACATATATTGCAGTGTATGATTCATTAAAATGTATTAATATAACAGAAATCCCTAAATTGTATGCATTTGACTAAAGTAGAGAACATTATTCCTTTTTTCTATTTGTCTATATTATGGAAACTTAGGCCGTTAAACCCATAGCAGTTAGTCAATGAGCGCCGAAGGCGTTAAACACAGAGCACTTAGGCAATGAGCGCCAAAGCCTGTTAAACCCGGAGTACTTTTAGCGGGATTTAGCCGCTTAGCATACGGACTTAACATAAAAAAATCCGAGATGCAGGACTTAGAAAAAAAACACTACGACCTCGCAAAAATACGACATTAACGGCCGAACAGCGCGCACCTGAAAACATTAAAAACACAATAAATACACACAAAAAATACATAAAAAACTTATCCACAGCAAGGGGGGGCACCCAGGACCTCTGTAACTGAAGTTACACCTCAATTTAAGTCCAAATTCATGAGTTTAGACACACGTAAATCCCCTAAGCGAGATAAAAAATGGCCGCCAAAAAAAAATAAAACGAGGCTACACTCTTTGATAGAAATTAATGAATATTAAATAATACAATATATGTTTATTGTGTATATTTTATTGAAATGAACAAGTTGATTTAGCAAAAATATTTAAGTTCTATTGTTCGGTTCAACGATGTCTTGTTATATTCACAAATATTATTGTAATACATGATTGCATATTTTCTTCTGACAAAACTTGAAAGTGAATATATATATATATATATTGTATATAAGTGGAAATAATAGCACAAGTTAATGTGTGGAGAGAAACTTGTCTCTTGTCATTACACAGTAACGGTTTCATCATGAACAGGGTCTGGGTGATGGGCCTGTAAAGCGAATCTGACTGAATCTTTCACCTGAGCTGTGAAAATGACATATACTATAATAGTAAGAGACAGGTGTCCGTACACCTATTAACTTCCTCTAAATCACATTGCACTGAATAGAAAAAAACATTATGAAAGGGAATAATTTCCCTTTTTTATAGTGCTGCTGTCCAGAAAAAAAAATTAATATTACATATAAAAAACTAGCGACTTGCCCGTCAAAAAATGACGGCAATGTGATGTATATGTTTGTCAAGTTGTTTAGTTATTAACATATATTTTTGACACTTGTAAGTATTTTAATATGAACGTGTATTTTTGTAAAATGTTGATGTAATGTTTTTTTTAAATGTAATTAGTATCTAAAGAATTGTTTACTTTAATATACATTGAATGAATAGGAAAGCAAAAAGTAAAAAGCCTTCTTTAAACGTCGCGAATTTTAACATGAAGTTTAAACTATATGTAAGCAATAACCATCAAAGTATATATTTTTAAACTTGAACTTTATTTTTTATGTAAGTTTAGAAGTTAACAAAACATTGGTATAATTTTGAACATTATAAACAGGAACATAGTGAATACATTTTGTAACCTAATTTTTTATTAAAAGTATTAACATTTGAATGTAAAAACAATTGACATTTAAATTAATCAGTATTAAAATTCAATTTCTATCAGAATAATTGTTAACTTGAATATACATTGAATGTAGAGTAAGGCATACAGTAAAACTCTTCTTAAAACGTACGTAATTAAAGTAATTTATTACTGAGCACATAAACTGGCGATAAACATTAATGTAGGTAGTAATCTTAAGATAACAGACAATATTTACATTGTGACTTAAAAGGTGCTTGACCTCTTAACATCCACTTTGTAATCTGTTGAATGAAATAACTTGAAAATATATTTTTGAAACTTGTAACATTAGAAACATTAACATAGTGACTTAACATTTTAACATAATTTTTACTAACAATGCAAAGCAAGTATTTTGTGAGGCAAATCATTCATAAACATGACTTCCATTAATTATGACTGAATTAAACAACCAATTGTTATGTATTTTGCAATGCTTTAAAAAAATCTTGGCATCGTTAATTTGTATCCTTCAAAGTTATAGTACTTCATAGTAGACAATGTTTTTAGTAAAAATACGTCCATCTTCTAATAAATCACCTTGACTTTCATTGTTTTCAATGTAAACTTTAATAGCCTGTGGATTTTTGCACCGTGACAACGCAACGTACAATTGACCATGTGCAAAAACTGGTTCTTCCAAGAAAATACCCACAGATTTGAAAGTTTGACCTTGTGATTTATTAATGGTCATGGCAAATGCCATAATAATGGGAAATTGTCTTCTTTGAAGTATAAAAGGGAGACTACTTTCACTTGGTGCTAAATCTATTCTTGGTATGAAAACTCTCTCTCCTTTATGGGTCCCAGTTAAAATTTCAGCATCTATAAAATGGTCCTTTAATTGTTGAACAATTAATCTTGTGCCATTGCATAGGCCTTTTTTGGGGTTCATATTTCGCAGTAACATGATAATTGCACCTTTCTTTAGCTGCAAAATATGTGGTGGCATTCCAGAAGGAGTTAAAGAGTTTATGAATTCAGTCGAAAAGTTAGCCTGACTTTCATTGTCATCAGCAAGTACAGAATCAGCACTGTGATAATTTCTTTGTGGTGCATAAATTTTTTTTAAGATTTCATTATTGAGGATTAATGCATCTTTATTTTTACACGTCAGTATGACTTGGTTGGCAAGCTCGGAATATTCTTCGTTATTTATGCTCCCTTCAAATATAGCCGATATAATATCTTGTTGACAAATCATATGAGGTGGGATCTCTACAGTGTCATCAGGTAAATGTAGTATTTTTTCTGTTCTGCCTTCTCCAATTTTAATAAGCCAATCATTGAAATCAGTTTGGCCTTCTGATCTCATATTTTGTTGCAGTTGAAGATGGGTAAAATGTTTCCATACTATACTTGACTTTATACATGTTTCGATAATGTCAGTTCGATTTCCATGTACAACGACAGGTAATGTTTGTCTGAAATCGCCACCCAACAACATTACCTTTCCACCAAATGGAAAAGTATTCTCCATGACTTCACGAAGCAAACGGTCAATACATTGGAGGGCATAGCATGACATCATTGTGGCCTCATCTATTATAATTAATTTACATTTCTTCAATTTCTTTGCTTGTAAGGATGTCATGCGAATATCTGACACAGAATTTTCTAAAATAGGCACTGGCAGTTTAAATCCACTATGAACAGTTCTTCCACCTTCTAATAAAAGTGCAGCAATTCCAGTAGTGGCAAACGCCATTGCTATTTTTCCTTGGGCTCGTACTGAACTCATTAATAAATTGTACAAATCTGTTTTTCCTGATCCGCCAGGTCCATCAAGATAGAAATAACGCTCTGTCACCATGTCATCATCTATAGCATTTTTAATGGCATGAAATGCTTGCAATTGTAGTGTATTTAAAGTTGCAAGTCTTTCTTCTGTTCTTTCTGCTTGTAGTTGAATGTCATAGTCTTCAAAGTTAATGTCATCTATAAGACCTGGATCAGGCAAATTAAAACTTGCACAACTTAATCCATGAGTTAAAAAGACTTCTTGGATTTCCATTAACGCTTTTAAGTGTGCAATGGGTTCATTGTATCGTCGCATAAAGTCTTCAGCCATATTACTTTTAAAAGTCTCCCACAAAGCTAATGCATTTGGAGCATTTGAGAAGATACAAATAAAAGCAAATTGTTCTCTCATCTGTCGTGGCATTTGACATTGTGCTGCTTCTTCTAAACATCTTTCCCACTCTGTATCATCAGCGAGTAAGTTTCTATGTCTTGCAGCTAAATGGAAGGATTCATATACAATGTCATTAACAGTTCTTAAGTGTTCAAAACTTTGTGCTCCAGGAACATTTAAAAGTAATATCCGTAAGCAAAAACGTTCCACATCTCTTGGACTGACTGTGTAAATTCTTGGAATAATTTTATTGCCTCTGGTTTTTCTTGGTCTCCATAATCCATTCACAAAAACATAGTGATATGGAATTTCAATATATAAGTATTGTGTTGCTTCAGCATCAGTGGAATTTAATGCAAACCATGCAGTTAGTGTAGTGTGACGATCTTCACTTTGGGCCAATGCATTCATTTCATTTCCAGCATGGAAATAGACTAAATGTCGTTGTGGCAAATGTACTGCTAACCTATATACTGCATGTGATCTATCATGCATTTCAAATTTTAAAAGCCGCCACATAGCTTCTGGCGCACTGACATAGCGAGCATCTACATGAGATGCAAGTTCATCATGTACTAACTCACTACTTTCAGGGTTGTCTGCACTTTTGACGACTACAGTAGCTGCATCGTAACCTTTGTAAATATATTTGTAGACATATTTTTTTTTTTTATAATTAACTTTTTTATTGAAAGAATAAACAAATAGAACATCGTAAGTTCAGCAAATCATATAACAAATCTCTCAAGTATCAACAAGATATATCAAAAAGTTTCTTTCAAAGTTTTTCTTTTTTGGTTAGAATAACACATGAACATGTAAAACATATATATAAAGTCACACAAGGTCTTGAACATATATACATTCCTCAAAGCAGACATGTGTCTAGGAGGTACAGTAAGGTGAAACCATAGATCAAACATCAGGTCAACCCATAAAAGTAGTTCACACGAACCTTATTGTGGACCTCGTAGAGTCCATAAGTCCCAGCAGGAGGCCCATCGACGGTATCTTTCATCAATTTCAGCTGAAAGTGAGCTCATAGCCCGAATGAACCTGATTTTGTGAAGTACTTCAATGTGAGTAGGGGAGGTAAGTTTCCAGTGTTTAGCTATGATGCATCTCGTGGCCAAAAATATCTGTGTTGTTAAACATTGTTCTGATTTGAATAGCCCCGTAATTGGAAGGCCTAGCAAAGCTTCCTCAGGCTTTTGTGTTACTGTTGTCCCCAAAAGTGTTTCTAATAGGTCGTATGTTGCTGTCCATATGGGTCTTATTTTCGGACACTCCCACAGCATGTGAATCAGTGTACCAGTGTCTGTGCAGCCCCTAAAACATGTGTCAGGGTGTGTTTTGTTCAGAAGATGGAGTCTTGCTGGTGTAAGGTACCACCTCATTATTGTCTTAAAAGAGTTTTCTTTTAGTGTCACGTTTAGTGAAGAGGTATTGGCTTGTTTTAGGATCTTATTCCATTGGCTGTCGTCTAGAGTTACCTGCAAGTCAGCCTCCCATGCAGTTTGGTAATGTGGTTTAACCCTGTTGGTGAGAGACACCATCTGATTGTAAATGATGGCTATATTGGCCTTACCTCCGGGATTGTTGATACAGCATTTCTCAAAGGGAGATTTGGTGTGATATTTGTTGATTTTCGTAGAGTGTGTTAGTGTCTCATTAATTGCCATCAGATTAAGCCACTCTCTATGTGGCACCTGAATTATGTCAGTGATAATTGACGATGTGTTGCTTTGTGAGGTCATCCAGGTATCTGCCACAATTGTTATTTTGTTCTTTATCCACCATTTCATCTGGGTAAATTTATTGAGGTGCTGACCTTTGTGTGATTGCCATAGTGGAATCAAGCCAGAACCCACGCTCAGGAGGTCCACCCTTCTGTTCAGGTCTTTCCATAATTTCAAAGAGTGGCTAATACAAATTGGTAACTCTCCTGTTCGTAGGTCCCGACCTAAGCTAAGCCATAAAACCTGCGATAGTACCCAATGCTTGTCTTCTAGAAGTTGCCTCTCTATGTCTGCCCACACCGGTATGGCCTCTTTTTTAAACCAGGTCGTGGTTTGAGCTAATCTAGTGGCCTTATAATACTTGATTAGATCAGGGAAGGCTAGCCCCCCTTTCTGTTTAGGCGCACACATTGTGGTTCTATTAATTCTTGGTTTCTTGTTATTCCATGCGAACTTAAAAAGTGTTTTTTGCAACACTCTAAGGTCGGGTAACCTGATCGGGGTTGGGATTGTCCTAAATAGGTATAATAATTTGGGAATCACATTCATCTTGATGGAATTTATTCTGCCCAACCATGAGATGTTAAGGAAGGACCACTTGGAGATATCTGCCTTGATTCTGTTAAAGACAGGAGGAAAATTTGCCTCGTATACCAACGCTATAGACCGCGGAATATGAATACCCAAATAAGTTATCTGTTTGGGTGCCCATTTTATGGGAAAGCTGTTTTCTAAGTTCTGTTTCACCGTTTGGGGTAGTGTAATGTTGAGGGCTATGCTCTTGTTAGTGTTGATTTTGAACCCTGACACTCTGCCAAAGTCTGTGAGCAATTGGAATAAATTAGGCAGGCTTGGTATTGGATCTGTAAGTGACAGCATGATATCGTCTGCAAAAAGGTTGAGCTTATGCTCATTAGGGCCAATCTGCACTCCTTTAATGTTTGGACAATTTCTAACTGCCGCTGCCAATGGTTCAAGACTAAGGGCGAAGAGCAAGGGGGAGAGTGGGCAGCCCTGTCTAGTTCCCCTAGTAATATTAAATTGTTTGGACACAAATCCCTGATATATAATACATGCTCTGGGATCGCTGTATAAAGGCATAATGCCCTTCAAAAAGCCGTCCCCCAGACCAAACTTCGCCAATGTTTTCCACATAAAAGTCCAGTCTATCCTATCAAATGCCTTTTCGGCGTCTAAAGATAGGAGCATTAGCGGGATATCCTCTCTGGTAGCCAAGTCTATCAGGTTAAAGATTCTCCTGGTGTTGTCGGGTGCTTCTCTACCTGAGATGAAGCCTACCTGGTCCGGATGGATCACGTCCGGCAACAAAGGGGCCAATCTGTTTGCCATTATTTTGGAATATAGTTTGAGGTCCGTGTTGATCAATGAGATCGGTCTATAACTACCGCACTGTGCTGGGTCTTTCCCCTCTTTGGGTATTACGATAATTTTAGCCTCTAGAAATTCTGGTCTGAATGAAGAACCAGAAAGGAAACTGTTAAATAATTCTTGGAGGTGCGGTAGCAAGAGATCGATGTATTGTTTATAATAAAAATTTGTGAATCCATCCGGACCAGGTGCTGCATGTGATCTCGTGGCCTTAATAGCCTGTTTAATTTCCTCAGCAGTTATGGGGTCTGCTAGGGTCTCTGCCTGTGATTCCTCAATTTGTGGCAGCTGAATCCCAGAAAGAAATTCATCAATTTGTGATTTGTGAGAGTAGGATCCTCAGTGAGAGGGGGCGGAATACAGTTCTGTATAAAATTGTCGAAAGACATCAGCAATCTGGTCTGGTTTAGAGACCGGGCCTTTCCCTTTAGTAAATATCTTTGGGATGAATGAGTCCGCCCTCTGTGCTTTAAGCTTTCTGGCCAACATACTGTCAGGTTTATTGGTGCTCATAAAGAAGCCGGCCTGCGTACGTTGCAGCATGGAGACCACCTTCTTCCTGAGCACTGTGTTTAAGGTGTGTTTGTATTTCAGAATTTCATTGTAGATCTTAGGATCATGATTCCTGGCAAATAGTGATTGTAACTCTGTGATCTTGCTATTGAGGTCCCTAATTTGCACTCTATCTGCTTTTTTCGCTGCTGCTCCTAGCTGAATACAAACTCCTCTAATCACTGCCTTATGGGCTGCCCACACTCCTCCCCCGTCTACCTCACCCCCACTATTGATCCCGAAGTATTCCACAATTGCACTGCTGATTTTTTCCCTTAGGACTAGATCGTTTAATAGACAGGGATTTAGTGCCTACGAGGGGGACCGTCCCGCTGGTAGAAGTCCAGACAGGGAGATCAGAACCAGGTCATGATCTGACCACGAAATGGGTCGAATGGAAGCTGCTTCTAAGTTTAGTGATAGGTGTTGTTGAATGAACAGGTAATCAATTCTGGAGTGTGACAGATGTCTGGGGGAGTAAAAAGTATACTCTCGATCAGTGGGGTTCATTATCCTCCAACTGTCTATCAGGCAATTAGATCTGAGAATATGTTTAAGAGCTCGGGTAGCCGTGGGAGGTGTGAGTTTAGTGGTAGCAGTTGATTTGTCTGTAGATGGATCTAGGACTGTGTTCATGTCCCCCCCTATGATCAGTAGGGAGTGCTCCCAGCCCATAATCAGATCTGAAATCTTAGTGAAGAATTGCTTCTGATCAGTGTTTGGCGCATGTATGTTAAGGAAGGTAATTTTCTGGTCATGAACGGTGCCATGTACTGCCACATATCTACCCTCTGGGTCTGTCTGAGTGCGGGTGTGGTGAAATGTAAGCCTATTATGAATAAGGAGAGTCACCCCTCTTTTCTTTTCTGTTGCGGTGGAGTGGAAAGTTTGTTTATATGCTTTCCCCCAGTATTTGGGGACCGCTAGTTTCTTAAAATGTGTTTCTTGCACAAATATTACATCTCCCCCTAGTCTCTGATACTCTTTTATGGCAACCCCTCTCTTAATCGGTTCATTCAGGCCCTGAGCATTATGTGAAATGATATTAATATTCATGACTCACCGTTTGTCTGGGGCTCAAGGCCAAGCTTAGTAGAGCACTAAGGGTTATAGCCGCCTTCGAGTATCTAGTCTGATGAGCCTCCCGCTGGGACTCCGTCCAGAAACCACCTGCGTCACTTCACTGTGCAAATTGATGTAAACGTAAAGTAAAAAGTTGGGGTAGAACGGATGAGGAGAACACAACGATATACAGTGGTTGAAACTGCTTGTCAAGTAATCCGGCGTCAAATTTGTTGACACAAATTTATCAAAAAAAAACTTCTTTTTTTTTTTAATTCTAAAAAAAAAATTATACTAATAGAATATAACAAAACTAGGAACGTAGTATAACACTACTTCAAGGAGAGCGAGCGCTGTCCTTTTAATTAAATTGGTGAGTCCAGTAGTATTAGACTCCAATACTGACTGGATTCGCCGGGGGGGGGGGTGTATATGGTGAAGCCCTTAAGGGACACTATCAATATCTATATAAAAAAAAAAGAAGAAATATTCTTCTAAAGTGACAGATAGTTATGCAAGAGTTTAACTAGTCATGTCTGTTCATATTTTTGGTCGCAAGTTTTAGAAGATCAAAATAAGAGGTAGAACCTAACTATAACATATCATATAACAATACATCACAGTGTTATTGGATCTATGGCACATCTGGCTGGTCAGGGGCCCTGTTTTGATGTCTTCTGGAGGGGAGGTTGGAACCTCTACCACGAGAATTAAGACCAACTGTTCTTCCTCGGGGACCCTCTGTCAACTCCCTGACGGGTTGGCTGTCGCCAGAAACTCCAGGAGCATCTGTTAACGTAATGCCCCAGGTAGCTAGAAGGGCCATCCCCTCCTCTAGGGTTCTGATGGTAAAGAACTTGCCGTCCCTGGCAATCAGTAGGCGAAATGGAAAGCCCCAAGAGTATTTCCAGCCATGGGCCAGGATGTTGTCCAGGAGTGGTTTCATCATTTTCCTCTTGAATAACGTTTGTTGAGCGAGGTCCGCAAAGACACTTGGTCTGTGCCCTTCGATGTCAGGGATACCCCCCCTGGATGCTCTCATGAACATTTCCTTAGTTGTATAGTAATGGAAGCGGGCGATGATATCTCTGGGGCGTTCAGACATGGTGGAACGACCTCCCAGAGCTCTATGGATCCGGTCCAGTCTGTATTGCTCAGAGTCCAGATTTGGTAGCAGAAACTCACAGAGCTCTGACATGTATAGATGGAGGTCAGTTACCGATTCAGGTACGTTTCTCAGTCTGATATTCTGTCTCCGAGATCTATTTTCTAGGTCTTCCTGAAATGTTAAGTGGCGGGCTTGCTCCTCCTTTAGCATGGAGATTTCTTCCTCAATCTTGACATGAGATTGTTTTAGTTTGTTATATTTTTCTTCAAGCGAGTCAGTTTTAGCGTCCACTCTTTTTATCTCGGACGTCAAGTCTGCTGAGACTTTTTGGATGTCCGCTCTGATGTCCTCCCTGAATGTGAGGATCAGGTCTTTGAGGTCTTGGATATCACCCTTAGTGCTTGGCGCTGTATGCTCCATCGTTGTTGCTGCCGTGGTTTTTGAGTTAGGCTGTTGTTTTTGAGATGCAGGGGGAGACGCTCTAGGCAAGTAATAAGATTGTATATTCTTGCTACTTTTTCTCGTAGCTACTCCAGCCATGACATAAGAAAAGGTATTTTGTCACTTTTGCGTTTGTAAGTGTCCCCATGTAACGGGCATATGGGAATAGGAAGTTACATCCTGGAGAATATCAAGTCTCTCATGTGAAACATATGCCCCATAAGCTTTGTGCTATCAGGAAGTCCCTTTGTGGTTTACCACTTTCCTCCACTAGATGGCAGTGGCAGACCAGGGAAGTATCAGATGTAATTGATAGTCTTAATTTCTTGTAGTAGTAAGTTAATGTAGTTTAAAGATCACTGATGTTATATTCCTGAAATTTCTCTGGGTAGTAGTGCTGTATATCTTTATTGCAGTACACTGAATATATGTGCACCCCATTAGACCCCCAGATATAGTAAGTTACCAGAGTGCTTCAGGAATTGTCACTTTGACCATCGGGCGGCTGAATTGTAGTGTGCTCTGCTCAGCACCAGCCACATTGTAGCTTGATCCGCCAAAGAAGGAATAAAATACTTTTATTGTGCACATGAGAATCTGTGAACTTCCAATGTAGGGTAGATGGTGCCCCTTTTCTACTTTGACAGATAACAATTGTATCCACCTGCCTCTGGTGTCAGGCAGCTGCATGCACTTAGTGAAATCAGAATGGCAGTCAGTCACTGGGCCTAGCCCTGCCCTAGTTAGAGCATAGAGACCACAAGTCACAAAATGCCCCCTATCACAGGGGAGTGAGGCATAAGAACTTGCAGAGTTGTGTGTCACAGTTCCAAGGTAATGATAGTTGGATTCTTTGCCACAGCTGTAAATATTGACAACAAAAAATCAGGGCTTGGCTGTCGTTTGAAATAGGACTAGAACATAAGAATGCAAATCAGGCTCTAGTCACACACTTAACAAACTTCAGTAGACAATAGCAACAAAATCAAAGGACACTGGGTTGTAAAGGCCTAAGTAGGCTTGTCAGTTGTAGTGGATTTCAGAGGCACTGATAGGCATGTCAGTTGTAGTGGATTTTCAGAAGCACAGATATATATATTGCATTCCTGATTTGCAATTTTTAAGCCTGAGCATGTAATTTTCGTAAGCTGCCACTTGGTGGTAGTGTTGAGCTGTCTTTTATACAGGGAGTAGTCATCAGCAAGCTTATACAACCAGTGTAGCCGATCCCTTTATCTCATATAACATAAACAAGTTAAGATGATAAGGGATTGAGGAAAAAAAATGTAAATTCCTTGTCTTAAACAGTTCATTACATTTGGCTGTGGCAGTTTTGCTTCAATTGTTTTGCTGATTAGAGTCCAGCACCAATTAGGATTTAATAAACAGAGCTTTTAATGATGGGTGCAAACATATGTGTCCCAGCAATGAGATGCTGTAAAGGTACAGTCCCTGGGGTGTGGGGGTACAACTCCACTTGCTCTTTATGATCCCAGATTGGTGTAGAAGTTCATTGAATGCACTTTAATCCCTTTTTTTCTATGTCCACCAGTGTTTGTGTGTAGTTGCAGGGCTATTGCTAGCTTTACCCTGTGTTAGCTTTCAGTAGTAATCCATATAGAGTGCTTGTTAATTTTTATGAAGTGAAAAATTATATGTTGTGCTCCACTTTATATCTCCCATCAAGAGGCCCTTCCCTGGGTAGGTGAGCTGGGGTCTAGCTGGGGTAGGATGACATAAAAGGGTCCCCTTTGGGGTTTAGACTCACCAGACACCTTTCCAATAGTTGTTGATTGTGCCCCATCCAGTATCTTTCAGTCCAGTAGATCTGTGCTAAAGTGAAGTCCAAAAGTTGCTCGACAGTGCTAGAGCAATCCAGACTGTTCAGTCACTGCATCTGGTCTTGTAGATCAAAAATAATCCAAATTGCTTGGTAATTTCATGTTGTATTAAAGCCTTTTTGCAGGGAGCTCTGTAATTGTGCTTCCTCTCTGTTTGCTGCTAGCCACACCTCCCCCATTTGTAGACATATTTAATGGATTTGATGGAAGTGCAGGCTTCTACGTTGATGTGGGCGTTGTACTTCATGAGTAAATGTGGATTGTAGGGTACTACATAACTATTGTCCACTTTTTTTCCACGAATAATGGCACTATCTCCTTCTCTTCTTTTATAAAGTGGATATCCATCACAATTGGCATAGGTTTTGTCTCTATAATCTTTTGGAAATTCTTTGGAACATTTATTATTTTCCATACATGGTGATTGTGGATTAAGGTCACCACAGGGTCCATGAATCATGCGATGAGTAACAATCTCATATAGTCTACCATATAGTTCTGGATCTGGTAGTTCAGCCACAATGACTGCATCCACTTTGTCTGAAGTATCTAATTTATCTTTTTCTTGAAGTATTATTAGAAGATGTGCATGTGGAAGGCCTCTTTTTTTAAATTCAATGGTATATACATAAGCAAGACATTTGCCAAATAACTGATTTATAGTGAAGTCACGTATTAATTCATTTAATTTAATCTTAAAAACTCTGGCTACTAAATCTGGTCGATCTGAAGCAGTTTGTCCAAGAAGTAGATTTAGTGTAATTTCTGGCCATTGTGGATTACATGTAAATGTCACAAATAGATCGGGTTTGCCAAATTTTGTCACAATAGCCATAGCATCATTGTATCTTTCTCTCATATTCCGAGGAGATCCTTGAAAGGAAGATGGTAAAATGATGGCTTTGCCAGCTGTCATGTCTCTGCTTGTAGCCACGTCAGCAACATAGTCAATGAGTCCAGAATATTGTTCTACACGGAGTTTATCTTGTTGATATTTGATAAAGTTTAAATTATTTGCCTCAACTTGCAAATATGAATCAATAATCCATTGTTGTGTTAGTTTCCCACCACATAAAATTGGATTAAATACATTGCGAATGGCAATTTGAGCTACTTTAAATTCAAGCATAGAAACATTATTTCGGATTCTGGCTTTAGCATTTGGGTAACTGGGAAGAGTTAATTTTGGTTGCCAACCTGCTTCTCCGTGTGGGAAAAAGATGGGATATGTCATTGGATCTAAATTTGGACTTAAGATACTCATATTAATAAACGGTTGGTCCTCATTTCTAGGATATATTCGAATGTCTCTTTGAAATGGTGGTTCTCCTTCATCATTCTGAAACACCATTGCAACCTCATTTGTTGTTGGCAAGTTATAACGACGTTTATCAGTATGTCTGTCTCTTTTAAGCACCATATTAACCTTCGGCATTGGTAATTGATGTGTTTGTGAATGAAGTAGTTGTTCATTTTCTACTTCTGCCAATTTTTTATAAGCTTTACTGTAGGGATTGTTGTCCATAATGTTATTTAGCTCTATGAAAACAGTGGGTAAGCATTTTTTATTTTCTTCCATCTGCATACGTTGGTCAACAGCTTCCATTGTATCTAGGACATATAGTTGAGCGAATTTTCTTTTATTTCCTTCCTCTGGATGTAAATGGGAAGTGCGATGATAAATTTGTCCTTGGACTTTAAAACAGTAAGGACCATGTCCTGGTACATTAGCAGCTAATGTTGCCCCCATGGATGCAAAGGATATGGCACTATTGTAGGATCTTATGTTTGTCTTAAAATTTTTGTAGTTTGGAAAAGTAGGTTCAGTCATAATATTTTGTAAATAAATTGGAAATTCTTTCCTTTCTGGAAGTTTGAACTTGCCTTTTTGACAACAACTAATAAATTGTCCATCTCTGGGTCTCTCCTGTTTAAAATAATAAGCCTCACAAAACTGACATTGAGTAGTCATGTCCCCACAACGATGAACCTCTACTGCTAAAGACTTGAGTAGAGGACAATTTGCAAAGCATATAGGATTTTGACTTTCATATTCATCAGGTGAAATGTCATATAATGTTTCAACAACAGGTTCTAAATGTTTTGTTTTTTTCGTTGCTTTTCTTGGTATATGTTGTATTGTTTGAGGTAAAATGTCATGTAATGTTTCATGAAACGGTTCTAAATGCTTTGTTTTCTTTGTTGCTTTTTTTGGTATCTCTTGTATTTTTTCTGGTAAAATGTCATCTGATGTTTGAGCAACAGGTTGTAAATGCTTTATTTTCTTTGTTGTTTTTTTTGACATATCATTTCTGCAAGTGACAGTCTTTTGCTTGCAATTCTTTTGCGTTCTTTTTCTCGTCGAATTTCCTTCTTCTCCGGTGTCTGCTGGCTGTCTGCTCTCTGTCGTCGTTCTCTAGCTTGGCGTCTTTTCTTTTCTTGTTTACTCTCGTTATCAGCCATGTTAATCTGTAAAAATAAAATAATGTACCATTAGTTTATTTTGAGATGTTAAGTTGTTTTCCATGACAAATAGTTATCAATAGTGTGTTAACATTTTATACTTAATCAATTTCAATGCGGTCAATTGAATAAAAGTCTAAATAAGGCCATCAGATAATTATTTAAAGAAATTTTTATTTATTAAACATGTATCCAAAAGCAAGTGTTTCAGTAACTAAAAAGGTATTTTAAAAAAGATGTTATGTCCTTTTTTACAGCACTATTCAATTTGTCAAATGGCAATTAAATTAGGGTTTAGGACTGGAATGTTACAATGACAAATTGTATAGATTCTGTGTTTTTAGACTTTTTTGGACTATGCCAATTTATTTTTTAAGTTTACATTGAAGTTTGTATTTAGTGTTAAAGATTATTGGCCCTAAAAGACAAATAAGAGATAGATGATAGATATTACTTTTTATACTGTACCTTGGTTGAAGTTTGATTTCAAGCAAAATTCTTTGTTGGTCCTGTGTTGAAAGCCTTCGTCCGATGGTCTGGTCCTGTGTTGAAAGTCCTCGTCCGATGGTGTAGTCCTCTGTTGAAAGTCCTCGTCCTCTGGTGTGGTCCTCAGTTTCAACTCCTGTTCCGATGTTCTTGACGCAGTATCTGTTATAAAATAAAAATGAAAATGTTATGTTATTTGAATGTCTTTGTATTAATGAAAAAATGGCATTATTTCTGTGTTTTTCTACAATCCTTTTTGGTGCGCCACAATTTTGGTATGCTTCTGTAGGCTATTTTCTAAGGCTTATAGGTGGTTAAACATTAAAGAAGAATATTAATTAATTTTTCTCTTTTTTTACTTGTTATACTGTACCTTGGTTGAAGTTTGATTTGAAGCAGAATCTTTGTTGGTCCTGTGTTGGAAGCCTTCGTCTGATGGTCTGGTCCTGTGTTGAAAGTCCTCGTCCAATCGTGTGGTCCTCTGTTGAAAGTCCTCGTCCAATGGTCTGGTCCTCTGTTGAAAGTCCTCGTCCGCTGGTCTGGTCCTCAGTTGAAACTCCTGGTCCGATGTTCTTGACGCAGTATCTGTTATAAAATAAAAATGAAAATGTAATTTTATTTGAATGTATTTGTATGAACTAAAAAATGACATTATTTCTTTGTTTTTCTACAATCCCGTTTGGTGTCCACCACTTTTGTTATGCTTATTTAGGCCTTTTTCTAAGGCTTATAGATTGTTAAACATAAAATAAGTATCTAAATGTACTTTGGTATGTGTTTGTGTGAGTTTTCATACAATCCTGTTTGGTGCGCACCACTGTTGGTATGCTTATTTAGGCTTCTTTCTAAGGCTTATAGGTTGTTAAACATAAAATAAGAATGTAAATGTAGTTTGCTATGTGTTTGTGTGAGTTTTCATACAATCCTGTTTGGTGCGCACCACTGTTGGTATGCTTATTAATGTTGTTTTGTAATGCTTATAGGTTGTTAAACATAAAATAAGAATGTAAATGTAGTTTGCTATGTGTTTGTGTGAGTTTTCATACAATCCTGTTTGATGCGCACCGCTGATGGTATGCTTATTAATGTAGTTTTGTAATGCTAATAGGTTGTTAAACATAAAATAAGAATCTAAATGTATTTTGCTATGTGTTTGTGTGAGTTTTCATACAATCCTTTTGGTGGGCACCAATGTTGGTATGCTTATTTAGGCTTCTTTCTAAGGCTTATAGGTTGTTAAAGATTAAAAAAAGAATTTAAATGTAGTTTGCTATGTGTTTGTGTGAGTTTTCGTACAATCCTGTTTGATGGGCACCACTTTTGTTATACTTATGTAGTGTTTTTTCTAATGGTTATAGGTTGTTAAACAAAAAGAATATAAATGTAGTTTGCTATGTGTTTGTTACAATCCTGTTTTGTGTGTAGCAGTTTGTGTGTACCATATGTTGCATACTTTGGCCCTCATTCAATTGCAGTTTGGCCAATTCAATAGGGTTCTAAATGTGCTTATTTGGAGCCCTATTGAATTGTCCAAAATATCAATTGAATGAGGGCCTTTGTTTGCTGGATTTGTTATATTGTGAGGGCCTCATTGAATTTGGTTTTTCAATAGGGCTCTATATAAGCACAGAGCATATTTTTGAACAGAAGTTTGTAGTGAAATTGAGCCAAATGTGCTTATATAGAGCCCTATTGAAATGGGCAAATCTCATTTGATTGAGGCCCTCGGCCATTAAACATATTTAGGTCCTGAATCAATTGAGTTTTGACCAATTGAATAGGGCTCTATATAAGCACATAAAATATTTTTTGACAGAAGTTTTTAGTTAGTGAAGACCTTGATTGTGGTTAGAAGTTCAGTAACTAAAAATGTCTGTCTAAAAAATCTATTATGTGCTTATATAAAGCCCTATTCAATTAGCCAACTCACAATTGAATAAGGCTCATGGTTCGGTTCTTTTTTATACTTAATACTGTACCTTGATTGAAGTGTGGAATGAGAGAGGGTCCCCTCCTGCCAATCTTAATCCGCCGGTCTTCTTGTAGTGTCTGTTTGAAAAATAAAGTGAAATAGTGAATTATAGAATTTTTTATTTGTATTTAACAAAGCATGGCCTTTTCAGCATTTAAAGTATTTTTGTATCTTACCTCTTCTTCTTTGTTGGTGTTCTTTAAAAGGGATTGTGCTTCACAGTGTACGGTGCAAATTGTTGAGAGACGCTGTTGATGCAGAGTCTGTTTGAATATTAAAAAAAGTTGAAAGATTGAGTTTTAGGTGATCTATTAAATTGCAGTAAATTAATTTCATTGAAATATACTTCTGTAATTAATTTGAATTAACATTATTTTTTGGTGGGGTCTACACACATGTCACATACATGAAGCACATTTCCATAGTTGAAAGTAATTTTTTTGTGTGCGTGTGACATATAACTATACATGAATCATATTTTAATTGTTAAATTAACCTTATTTTTATTTTTGGCCAACATACATAAATGTGTGTGTGACATGTGACTATAGATGATACACATATATGTGCGTGTCACATATCAGTATACATGACTCATATTTTAATAGTATTTTAATAGTCCCAACTTATTTTTTTGTAATGTAATTTAAATGTAGTTGTTTAATTAGTTTGTTGCAGGGGCAATACACATAAATGTGCATGTGACATGTCACTATACATTATACGCATAAATGTGCGTGTCACTTGTCAGTATACATTATACGCATATATGTGCATGTGACATGTCACTATACATTATACGCATAAATGTGCGTGTCACTTGTCAGTATACATTATACGCATATATGTGCGTGTCACTTGTCAGTATACATAAACCTCTTTGTCTTCTTTAAAAAAAAAAATTTATGTCCTGTCTTGAAAATAAGTAATATATTATAGCTTACCTCTCAGTTGTAATTTGCACAATGTAAAGTAGTAAATTAGGAAAGAATTATCTTCTCAAGTTTTAGCAGCAGTTATCTCCGAAGTCACTCTGTTCATCACCTGAGGAGAAATGTATTTTTCTCTGTCAAATAGACAGTATTTATAAACTTGTAGAACATTCTGGAAAGTTAGACCGTTAGAACGTAATACGCATGCGCTATTTGCGTTCCAGCTTACAATTTGCGTTCCATCCGCCATTTTGTGCGTAGTAGTGGTTAAAATGGTGTTTAATATGAGTGTGATCCGTTCCGCATAGTATGTGTTTCATTATTGCGAGTAAGTGTAGTGTAGTTACGTCTGGAGCCTCGTTTTCGTTTTGTTCGGCGGCCATTTTTTCTCTCGCTTAGCCGATTTTCGGTCGTTTAAACTCTTTGTTTTGACTTAAATGGACGTGTAAATGAACTTTTGGAGGTGCCGGATGCCCCCCCGTGCTGTAAATAAGCTTTTTATGTGTTTGTTGTGTTTATTTCTTGTGTTTGTGATGTTTTGATGCGCGGCGGTTGGAATGGGTCTTTCGCGGCCGTATTTTTTTCCGATGCGGCCGTATTTTGTTGCGATGTTGCCTTATTTTTTTGCGATATACGCAGTTAGCTTTTACGTGTACGACGCAGTGTATTTGTTTCTACGTCGTGCGTATGTGTGTTAAGAGCGTGTGAAGGGCCTTTTTTACTGTTTTTTTGTTAAGTCTTGCGTCTGTGTGTCTGGGTGTAAGCGGGTGTGAGGCGACTTTGAGTTTTTTTTCGTTATGAAGTTGTGTGTGTGTGTATGTGTGTTAACACAGCCGATGTTGGGATGCTCCCACCACCGCAAATGCGGACCCTCGCTTCGCGAGGATCCGCATTTGCGGGGACGTTGTTGGGTTTTTGTTGGCTGGGCGGTTGGGTTTATTCTGTAAAAAAAGTCGTGTGTGTGTATGTGTGTGTTAACACAGCCGACGTTGAGCCTCCACAACCGCAAATGCGGGCCCTCGCTTCGCGAGGACCCGCATTTGCGGTGAACGACTCCTACGCTCACAACTATATATGTGATTGCACGTGGAATTGGCTGGATACACATGAATAAAATCATGACCTAATCCTAATTTTAAGTAACAGATTTTATGTCAAGCATTTAAAAGAGTGTGTTCTAAATTTTAGGAAAGCATTTTATTCTGCAGTATATACATCAAATGTAAAAGTAGTTGCGTTGTTTTGTAGCCAGACTACTTTCTTAGTCAACCATCTTGCGTACAGAGGGACATAGCTGTATTGGTCACAGTAATGTTGGATCAGGCATATACCTTTCAGAGATAAACGTGTTCTGGAACCACATACCTCTGTTGCAAGATACAATTAAAATAATCACTCGTATGTATCCAATAATGACTCATATTTATCCAATAATCACTCATTTGTATCCAATAAATACTTTTCTAATGTTTAGAACATGTTGGTTTAAATGTATGATAGAAAAACTGCCACCTAACAATTCTTCCAATGATATCTTTATTTTTTTTACTTTTAACCATCAGTAAAGTATTGGATTAGGGTTCCCTCTTGGCCCAGTGGTTAGGACTTGGTGCTTTCACCACACTGACCTGTCATGGAACCAAGAGGTCACAGCACCCTGAAGCCAAGCAGGGTTGGGCCTGGTTAGTACTTGGATGCGATGCCACCTAGGAATCTGTATGTTGTGGCCGACTGCAGAAGGAACTGGCAACCCACTCCAGTCTCTCTGCCATGAATACCAAGAAGATCAGCATGACCATGGACATAAAGACCATGAAGTCAAAAACAACTGAACGTCGGGGAAAAAAAAGTGATGAATTAATTGGTCTACATTTCTTTAATACAATATATTAAATCAATATATTTGCCGTCTTTTTAAACATTCTCTTGCAGATTGGGAGATTAATATTAACGTTCTTTAAAGATTTATTTAAATCTGTAAGCTTCTGATGCCCTGCTATGAAATGTGGAAAAAAAGTCAATTTATAGCTTCCTTATCTGCCTACACAACACAGAAATCTGTTTGCAGGATAGAGACTCCATGAAAAGTGATACCCTCTTGAACTTTATTACGCAAACATATTTCCATAAATAGAATAACTGCTGTTGTGTTTTAACACTGTGTAATTCCTCAAAGCTGTCACTGCTGGGCGAGCCTGGGATGTATGTGGCAGGCCTGATATTATACAGATGTACGATGTACATGCACACCACTGATTTGTTCTCTTTTATTGTTTTTTTTCTTTCTTTCTGATTAGACATTGATGAATGCGCTGAAGGTTTTGTTCAATGTGACAGCCGTGCTAACTGCATTAACCTACCAGGCTGGTACCACTGTGAGTGCAGAGACGGCTACCATGACAATGGGATGTTCTCCCTGGGTGGAGAGTCATGCGAAGGTCAGTACAAGGAAAATCTCAAGTGCTTGCAAAGCCTGCTCAGGAAAATATTAAATGTGCAATGTTACATTACCAGATGTATCTGTAAGAATGTAATATAATAAAAATGAGGCAACATGGAAACACAATTTAGCAATTTATTATATTGCCCTTAACCATAATTTATTTTTTTAATGCTTTTTGTTTAGACAACAAAAGATGTATTCATAATTTAGAAGTAATGGCTTTTCTTTTGGTTTCAGAGGAAATTTAGCCATATACTTTGTGATCCTGTGACCAGTTTGTAATTACAGAGGTACTCAGGATTACTGGAAACAACAAGTGCTCTAAATATGTTAAAAAACACATTTATCAACTGAAAGTTGTTTTTTTATTGTATTTATGACCCTTCCAATAAGGGACAGCGTAAGCACCAATGTAAAGTGTTGTGATTATGTAGTTGACTACTTGTTAGTTCAAGAAATATGTATTTATAAATTCAACAATAAATCCATCTGTAAAGAAAATGGCTTAAAATTAATGTTAACATGTCTGAGCTGACGAATCTGTCTCAACTTCCCTCATGCCGCATGACAACTACCCTCATGCCGCATGACAACTTCCCTCATGACAACTTCCCTCATGCCGCATGACAACTTCCCTCATGCCACATGACAACTTCCCTCATGACAACTTCCCTCATGCCGCATGACAACTTCCCTCATGCCACATGACAACTTCCCTCATGCCGCATGACAACTTCCCTCATGACAACTTCCATCATGCCTCATGACAACTTCCCTCATGACTCATAACAACTTCCCTCATGCCGCATGACAACTTCCCTCATGCCATATGACAACTTCCCTCATGCCGCATGACAACTACCCTCATGCCGCATGACAACTTCCCTCATGACAACTTCCCTCATGCCGCATGACAACTTCCCTCATGCCACATGACAACTTCCCTCATGACAACTTCCCTCATGCCGCATGACAACTTCCCTCATGCCACATGACAACTTCCCTCATGCCGCATGACAACTTCCCTCATGACAACTTCCATCATGCCTCATGACAACTTCCCTCATGACTCATAACAACTTCCCTCATGCCGCATGACAACTTCCCTCATGCCATATGACAACTTCCCTCATGCCGCATGACAACTTCCCTCATGACAACTTCCATCATGCCTCATGACAACTTCCCTCATGACTCATAACAACTTCCCTCATGCCGCATGACAACTTCCCTCATGACAACTTCCCTCATGCCTCATGACAACTTCCCTCATGCCTCATGACAACTTCCCTCATGCCGCATGACAACTTCCCTCATGCCGCATAACAAGCTTGCAGCCATTGCGAGCTTCACTTTGCACTTACGGGCTGGAATTGGATGTGGCTGAATGGTAGTAAATACTAGAAACTGAAAAATGTATATTTAGTATTTTATTACTGACAACAAACTCAATTTAAATATGTTAATCCCTGTTAAGCCAAAAAATCTCAACGGTGATATAAATGGCACCTTCACATAAGTCCCTTTAAGATGAATCTTTCAAACCACATAACTGACAATTAACCAATTAAACACTTGAAATACTCACTAAAGAGAGATGCAAAGTAAAAAATCCTAAACACACTTTACTAAGCTTATTCATATGCAACTACACATAGACCATGGGAAATGGGAGACCCCTTTAAACAGATTGTAGCCATTCACTGGTATGTTGGATTTTGGCGTTATAGAGAATAAGCGATGGGGTCATATGGACTAGTTGTATATATGAATGGATCTTGGAGTTGGTCTCTAGAAGGGACCAAATAGTTTGACCAATGAATGGATCCCACCAGTTAGGTACTCTCCTCTGCAGTTTTCTGTGTAGCAGCGCTTGCCTTTAAAGAGGGCTTGCTTCAGGACTCAATTCTGGCAGGTAGATGCAGAATTCCTTAATAGTTAAACCTAAACACGTAATTAAAAGGCTATTTTCCGCCACTCAGAAATACGCTTGTATACTTTCAAAAGGTATAATTCACTTTATTGAAAAACACAAAGACATATACATGGTACACCAAAAAGATCATGTTAATTCAATTAGCCTGGGTGCAGAGTAACAAAATATAATGTAATTAAAATAGGAAGGCCAGCTAAACTATTTGCTGGATGCCCCCAGACAGGTCCTTGCCAAAAATAATTGAATTACAATACCTGAATTGCAAAACTACACAAATATATATATATAAACAAATTACAAGCTGTTAGCCACACAATGCCCAAAACACACAGACACAAGTAGTATTCACAGGGATGAAGGTCTCTAGACCCTAGAAGGTCCAAACAGCGGAAACCATAATTATCACAGGGGTAACCCTAAGTGGGAAACAATAAAGCCCAGGGAGCTCATGTCTATCATGTGCTGGCCCAGGGAAGGTATTTCCTTTGGGATGAATAAATTAGACTCTTTGGGGGAGAAAGAGAAGCAGTTACCATGGTACTTTATTACAGGCTTCTCCCCGCCAGTGCTATAGTCACATGGATCATTCCCTCCCCCTTGAGGTTTAGTTGAGGGAATACATTAGTCATAAAAATAAATCTATCTATCTAACACTGACTGGGCATCCCCACCAACACCTAATATAGGTCATACCCATCCTTGATAGGACCTACTATATTTAATGATGCGCCTTAATCTATCTGTTATACCTCTAAATATTTTCCACCCATAGCCTCAAGGATTTATTCTAGCATATTTAGAAGGTCAACTGCATCCCTACTCCTCCCTTACAAAATCTAAACTAAACGAGAGCTTCACCTATGAGTAGTTGCAATTGTTGTGAAAAGGCCGCTGTCAGTTAGACCATGGGAAATTTGTATCTGAGTTGTGATTGGCTAGAAATAGTCCCCCTTTTTCCACTAACTTGTAGGTTGGGTTTAGTTTAGAGGTTTGGGTGCCCGCTAAGCTTGTAGGTGCTATAATGGCCTTGTTAGGTCAGAACTTATTTTTAATAATTATTTATTTATTCTTTCACCAAAATATATCAGTGGGTTCTGGGCAGGGAAAACTGGACTAAATTTATTTATAATACCTACTACCAAGAAGGTACAAAGAAGGAGCGACCTAATGCCCCTGCATAAAGTGTTTTCTGGGGACCAACATTTTATTTATTTGTTATGCCATGTTTGATAGAGCAAACATGTCTGCATCATTTGTAAATAAAAATTCAAATAAAACCCATTGCTCTTTTTTTAACCCGCCACTTGTTTCAAATTGGGCCAGGTAAATTCTTAGGTGATGCAATTGACAACACTAAAATTATTGTTATAGAAAATATTAATTTAGCAGACTTTACATGTGCCTGTAGGCTTCCATGTTGGCTGTCTTTAATACTTGGGTGTGTGTTTTGCTATTTTTATCTGTTCAGGAGTGGAGAGAGATAAGGGTTGATAATTTGTTGCTTTAGTAGAGAGGTCATATCAGCTTTTTAGATTGGATACATGCACAGAAGAAGGCATTGACACTACTTGGGAATCCTGCACTGTACCTCCTCAATCTGACTTAACATAAAGATCTCAATGAACTAGAATAGTCTGATCCCCTAACTTTTAAAACCGTAGCTCGTAACGTAGCCCGCAAGACTTACGGCTATTAAACTGGCCTCTTAAACCAGCCTGCCGATGACTTGCGGGGACATGAGAATTAGACTTGCGAGCCTTCAAATCCTTTGTTCTTTCAAGCCCATAACTGTGACGTTCCAGTTGCGCTATTAAACGAATGCTAAAGAGGACCCGCAAGGGGGTAAAGTCCAATCCGTAGCACTTTAATTGCACATATACACACACTACTGTACCTTTATTAACAGGGAAAGTGATGTTAGGTCTTAGAATTAATAGCACAAGATTCTCAAGCTCGCAAATCGGCCAAATAAAATACTTTATTTCAAGTGCAATTTCTGTGTTATATCGATCCCGGCAATCAATGTGTTAATAGATATAATGAAAATCGCATGTAAGAGAATATAATATTTACGGCTTTATCAATATTACATCATATCTGGAATGTGGGTCCAATCGTAACTCGTAATTGAACCCCATACGACTTTGAAATCAAACCTCCATTTTTCAGTGACGTAATTCTGATGATCTCTGTTTCCATTGGCTTCATCTAAACCCGTAACTATGGGTTTGACTAATTGATCACGTTCACGGCCGCACATCCAATGAGAGAAAAATGGTTTACGGGTTTGCCTCTCAAGCCCGTAAATCATAGCATGTTTTCATTTAATAGCTCCGTAAAGCTGCAAAATTTTAAGGCCGCGCGGGTCTCACAATGCACATACAAGCTTGGAATTTAATGTGGCTCATGGTTATGGCTACATAACTTCACAAAAATCAAGTTTTCCCTAAACTTCTGTGGTCTTTTAACCTTATTATAACATGCGTAACACCCCCAGATCAGTTAAGCATTTTAATCTATTTTTTTCTGATCTGATAGCATTATTTGGAAAATGATGCAAAAAATAAATAAATGTTTTCAAGGTTTTTGAATGCCACAATATAAAATAAAAAATGACCCTCTCCCAGTACGAAACAGATTAAATCCTGGATTGGTGTAAATTTTGCTGAAAACATTATTTCTTCAATTATAAAGCACCTAATTGTATTTTTAATGTAAGGAAATTAGATTAAGAATTTTGCTATGTCTATTATTATTGTTTATTTGTAACCCACCAACATATTCCGTAGCGCTGTACAGGGTTAAGTTCCAGGCAAAGACAATTACAATACAAACAAACTACAGAGGATATATGGTCAAATGTGTTACTTTGTGTTATGTAAGTAGAGAGAAAAAAGATTTAGCTCTGGAATGTATGTGTATTGATATTATATATATAAAGGTTTCCAATGTTATATATAAAACGGTTTCATTATCATCTTAAGATGGCCCTCATACAAATATGCAGGCACTTTATATTGATTTTGTGCAGAGCTCACTAATGCTGACATCAGCTTTTAACCAAGAGGATTGATATTCAACAATGGGCAGACATGGCAATTAATATGTGTCACTATTAGGAATTTTTCACCTTGAAAAATATCTCATTATGGACCAAAATGTCAGAGGTTGTTCGCATTAAGATAATGTATTGATTTTTAATGCTAATAGCAGGTCTAGAATCTGTTTTTCTTGGTATCCTAATTTGACTTTTCACATATTTTTTTCTCCTGAAATATGGATTTCACATATAAAAATGATGATTAATTCATGTTTTTGTATTGAATGGTATAATTGTCTTTGTGTGTGTAGTTTATAATGGGATCTGGAACAAAGCCGAATTCCACTGGCAAATGCCCTGCATTCTATTATTCGCTTTAATGCATTAATTTATCTGCCTTTATGTATCTCTTTAATAAACATAGCATTCAATTTAGGATGTAAACTGACTCTAATGTTTAAAACGTCTATTTAAATAGATTGACTAATTTACTCTTCTCCCAGAAATTGTAAACAAAAATATGTGTTTTTAAACCACCTAATATAACTCATTTAAAACATATTCAAGTTCTGTATGATATAAAATGCATAATACATGTAATCTTTTAATATGTTCTGTGGAACAACCTATGGTTTTGTATTTGTTCAGTTTAGCATTCCTATGTTGTTTTTTTGTTTTGTATTTTTTTTATATCTGTATGATATAAAATGCATAATACATATAATCTTTTAATATATTCTGTGCAACAACCTATACTTTTGTATTTGTTGAGTTTAACATTCCTATGTTGTTTATTTTTTGTTGTGTACAGTAAAGGGTTAAAAATGATTAACCAAGAATAAAAAACTATATAACACAGCCAATTACAATGTGGGTCCATAAGGAACCCTATAGTCCCTAACACTAAATACATTAAAAAAACATAAAATAAAAAAATGCACTTGTAAGGGGGAAGGGGAAATATACATTACCTATTATTTTGATGCCCTTCAGCAATGACCATCATGATGCCCAGGTTCTTCACTCTTCAGCCCTGGATAAGTATACACGTCCATGTTGATTGAACAATCTGTCCTCTTCATTTTCATTTAAAACCCTTAATCCTCATATTCGGCCTTTGAAAATGGGCCTCCAACTAAAAAAAACATGCAACTCTATACAAAAAAATTATTAAATGTAGCTCTTCCTCTGAGTAGCTTCCTTGCCGACTAAAGTTTTTGACTGCTCCTTTACCTTTTATACTATTTTTGTGAATTCAGATTGGCTGAAATATCAGTTATATTTCAGCCACTCAGAATTGAGTATTACTCACATCCCATTTCTGATTTGTAAAAAGTCTAACCAAACACAATGCACGGATTAATATATGAACCCCTCTGGTGGTAGGAAGGGTTAAATAGTGGTATTTCAGGAACCCCATGGTATATGGTTTACTATTAGGACCATGAGGACCTTCATGGTCATAGTTTAGTATACCAAGGGGATCCTTAGAGACCCTCATGGTATAGCAGTTAATATCCTTATGATAGTACTTTAGTTGGGGGAATTCCATGGAATACCCGGCTCATTAGGGATATGAAGGTTGAATAACATGGTATAGCAGTTAATATTAGGTACCATGGGGATCCTTATGATAGTACTTTAGTTGGGGGAATTCCATGGAATACCCGGCTCATTAGGGATATGAAGGTTGAATACCGTGGGATACCTAGCTCACAGGGGGTAGCGGATCATATGCAGAGAAGCCAGAACCCCCTGCATTAGTTTTTATTATTATATAAATCTCAAGAAAAAATGGCTGAGAAAAGGAATAATTTTATTTTAGTTCTATATTGATTCAAACAAAAAATACAGTAGTAACCAATAACTATTATGAATATTAAATATGATTTCATTGTAGGTTTCCTTATGTGAAGGTTTATATATTTCAATTATGTTTCTAAAAGGGGTCCATTTCAGAATAAAATCCAGCTACTGTTTAATCTATTATGTATATGCAATATTCTGCAGTCAACTACAGGTGATATATGGTATGTTTTACAGATATTGATGAATGTGTTACTGGTCGGCACAGCTGCAGCAATGATACAGTCTGCTTCAACTTGGATGGTGGTTTTGATTGCCGATGTCCACATGGTAAAAACTGCACTGGTGATTGTATACATGAAGGGAAGGTCAAGCACAATGGGCAGATCTGGGTATTAGAAAATGACCGCTGCTCAGTTTGCTCATGCCAGGTCAGTATTATCATTTTTTTAATTAAAAATAGGAAAATAAAACTGATGAATGTTTATTTTTCCATTTTATGTAATTTTTAACCAGAAATAAGATTTGTAGAATATTTGTTATCCTATTCGGACTTGCTCTTTCATTTAATCCTATTGTCAGTGGCACTTAATAGCGGCAGTCTTTCAATATTATTAAATATTGAAGTTATCTGAATTGAAGGTTCATTCCATTCCTCTATGTTGGCTAAACCTGTTACTAACAAAGGTCTGCTGCCATTAAAGCATTTTTTTTAAACAATTGTTTCAAATTAGAGGATGTATTATTTTATATTCTTTGGTAGATTAATTTTAAAACACAGAAAGCCTTCAGTTATCATAAATATTTTTTTTCTTTGTCTCTAATTTGCCAACTAAAAAAATAATTATTACTTTATTTTCATTACTGCAGGCTGGGTTAGTAATGTGCCGGAGGATGGTTTGTGACTGTGAGAATCCAACTGTAGACCTATTTTGCTGTCCTGAATGTGACCCAAGGCTCAGCAGTCAGTGTCTGCATCAAAGTGGAGAGCTGACCTATAAAAGTGGTGACACTTGGGTACAGAATTGTCAGCAGTGCAGATGTCTGGTAAGTCCAAAGAAAATATACCAAGGTGTTAAAACGTTTGTATCCTAAATAGTATGTCATTCTGAGTAAATATCACAGAATAGTGCTTTCTGAACTCTATTCCCTGGGCTTTCAATTTGTGTTACCAGATCTTGTACTAAGAAACAAGATGAATTTGTGGAGGTCTAAAAATAAATATTAGGTTCCTAGTGTGCCTTTTTGAGGAATTATTGAAAAAATTTGGGATTTTGGGATCCTCTAGATATTTTAAAGATACTACGGGTATTGTTTTATTTATTTATTTATTTATTTTTTGACTTCTAGAGTTTTGTTTTGTATTTTAAGAAAATAAAAATGATGGAGTGGCAAAAATAGTTTGTAAATATCCACTAGTTCGAGCAACATTTTTATATTGAGGAAAGGCTTGCTTCTAAAATAAAAATTTTCTTGATCTATGTAATTAGTAAGATATAGAAGAGCACACCCGTTATAACTGTTAACTACCTATTTATATACAAATGGAGAATCGTATAAAAGACTAAAATAATTAAAATATAGCTTTTATTGAAACCTTTAAAAATAACATATACATAAAATAACGACGACACAACATAAAAGATCTAATTATATTGGTGGTACAAGATCTAGTGGGTACAGACATATATATATATATATATATATATATATATATATATATATATATATATATCACTTTGACATCAATTCACATAATGTGCCACAGTGTATACTACTTGTTTAACCATACATTGCTTTTCCTTTTCTTATCCACAAGCCACATTTGATTTTAGAGGAAATTTCTTATAAGGGGCATGGACCGGGAATGACAAAGTTGGCTGAACTTTTCTCACTTAGAATTGCTCATGAAATGTGTGGCTTTGTCTCAAGTTGACCTAGCTGTAAATTATGATAGTTTGCTTTCAGTGTGAACTATCCTTCATATGGCAGTGGTTTTTGTCAAAAATGTGTGCTTTCGTTTTTACTGAAACATTATGATATTTCTGTGTATTTTAGCAAGGAGAAGTTGACTGCTGGCCCTTGCCATGTCCAGAAGTTGAATGTGAATTTAGTGTGGTTCCTGAGAGTGAGTGCTGCCCCCGTTGCATCAATGATCCCTGCCAAGCTGAGATTATAAGGAATGACATCACAAAGACTTGTGTTGATGAAACTAATGTGGTCCGTTTTACTGGCTCCTCATGGATTAAACATGGCACAGAATGCACCCTCTGTCAATGCAAGGTAATATGTTCTTATACTTCTATATTTTAGAACACCAAATGTATTCCTTAGTGTATTGCGGCTAATGTTTAAACACAATGTCTTCAGTTCTCTAAGTTTTTTTTAAAGTTAATATAAGAAATCACTGATATAAAACCAATTAAAAGCCATTCTGATAACTTACATTTTGCCAGGAACACTTCATATCTGGGCAAACCACTTGGAGACTTTATATGTGTGCAAGAGTTTGCTATAATTCTGTTATTAAGTTCTTCTAATTAAGAGCAACTGCAACGTCTCAGCTGTTACTTTATGCAGGGGTAGCCAAATGAGAAAAGGAGTGGGCCATCACTTCCTCTCCAGTCTTTTCTTCCTTTCCAATCTCTCTACCCTTGTTTACTCTCACCAGTAACCTTTTCTCCACCTAAATCTATGTTTCTCTGCTCTCTCTTGCCACTATTGCCTCTTTCACCCTACCTCCTCTTTTTCACATTTACATCCTCTCAATCTCTGTATGGTATTTTGATTTTGGTTTGCTTTTAGGGGTAGGCCAGTCTGTCATGATACCGGACATATCTCCTCTTAAATAGCACAATCTTGAGAGGCTGCACTCTAAAAGGGAATTATTCCTCAGGGCACACTGTTGTGGTGTTAATATACAGCTATTACTTATTATGTATTTTTTACCCCAACTTTATTTTTAATTACATGTCTACAATATTTTGAAAGAAAACAAATGTATATAATCCGGTAAACTTTCTTAGTGAGTGTTAGTTAGAGTTATATTATTTTTAACTGAAAGTCTTTTTTTTTTATTTATTTTTTATTAAATTGCAAATTCTTTAGGAAACCGTTGGAAAATATGATAGTATCTGTAGACTTTCACTAGCATTTTCAGAAATTGTTCCTGTTGATCATGTAATGAACAACTAAGAAGCTTACCACCATACTGTAGGCTTTTGGTTATTGCTTTTTACTGACCGGTGTCTTGGCAAAAAAGACGGACAGTTCAAATAAAGTGATGTAGTTCCATGATTTTGTAGCATTGCAAGGTGTCCATTCAAGCTCTCAAACAGTAAATCTGCAAACAGTCGGTCTATAAGTTTTTTTCTATATATAAATAGTCTCCTTTATTTGGTTGGCCAAACTATTTTGTCTAAAAAAGTAATTAGCAGAATTGTGCGATATGTTGAGAATCTTGTTTGTGCTTCAGTAGGTTATATGAAGCTATTATGAACATAAAAACCAGTATCTATATAAGATTCAGATTGGGCAGCAGAATATAGAGCCTACTGCTGTCATGGTTGTTTTGGTCTTTGCTGTAGATTTATGGATGATTGCAGCATTTGGAGTCATTTAATCAGCTGATGCACTGCAGCTGGATAGATGGATTTAATTAAAACATGATATGTACTTGCAATTTCCTTGCACTGGAAGAAACAAAGACTATTACATTACTTGGATGGTCATGAGGTTAAAAATTACATTGGCTACTTTCTTTCGGTATATTGATATTAATTACCTCACTGCAAGTTCTCTTAATATTTGTGGAGATGCATTTAATTAAGTTTTCAGTTGCATTATAATACTGTCCTATGTGATACATGGTTACTATGTTAATATAACAGTAGTAAATTAGCTGCTAGATTGCAAAACTAGGTTAATATCCCCAATAATAAAAACACTGTGCTAGTCATTGTTTTCTACAGTACATTATTCTTGAAACAAACAACATTGTCTTTTGTAGCCCCTAAGTGTTATTGTGACATTGTAGAACCAAAGTGATTTAATACAGTGTTTTCCCACACCTGTACACAGGGACAACCAGCAGGGCAGAATTTTGAATTGTGGATAGCCCTCACAAAGTGCATGTGTTCCTCATAAGCATAGCTCAAACATTATCAGTTGCCAAAGAGGGACACACATTTGTGAATATGTATGTAATGTAATAAGTACTTAGAGTTGCCACATACTGTATAATGAGTAAACTAAGAGAGATATTCAGATAGACAGATATGTGCATACTGTATATATATATATATATATATTTATATATATATATATATACATATATATATATATATATATATATATATATATATATATATATATATATATAATGGTGGCACGTTCTTCACGCACTGGAGAACAGCGCACCGTCATCAGGGTGCCGAGAACTGCGCTCTGATGGCGCTCTGCGCTCCAGCCTGCATCCCATCTGCCACAGGGGCTTCTCATGAGCATGTCACAATCTCATATTTAAAGGACCTGCTTGCTGGAGGCTGCCAAGGTTAGGTCTCACTAGGAGCATATTGTATGTAATGTCACTATCATTGTGTGCATGTGTCACTAGGAGCATATTGCATTGCATGTTTATCACAACATGCCACTGTCATTATTTGCATGTGTGATAAACAGGCAATGCAACATGCTCAAAGTGACACATGAAACAATGCCTAGCTCATATGGCACACTGTCAGACCCTTACCTTGCCAAGCAGGTCCAGTAATATGAGATGGGGGCGCTCACACATGAGAAGCCTCTGTGGCAGATGGCATGCAGGCTGGAGCGCAGGGCATCATCAGGACGCAGTTCTCGACGCCCTGATGGCGGCGCGCTATTCTGCAGCGCGCAAAGATCGTGGTGCCATTATTATTATTATTATTATCTTTATTTATATCGCGCCAACATATTCCGTAGCGCTGTACAGGGGTTTAGTACATGGCAAAAAACAAACTTAACACATTTTAAAGAATGGAGAGCATATAATCAAATGTACATAGTGCTTGTTTCCAAGACACAGACACACAATTGAAAACTCGCAAACTTACAATCTAAGGGCCTCATTCTATTATCGGCCGTAAATCGGCCGTAAGGCTGCGATTCCTTGCGGGGGTTCTGTTAACTCGCGATTCTATTATACGGCCCCGCAAGGATCTCCTCTTACGGCCGGCCGCATATCTTGAAACCGGCCGTAAGCTCTGAAATCTAAAAACAAAAAAATAAATTCAGGCCTGCACTGTACAGCTTTGTAAATGCTAGGGATCATATTGGGGGACATGAGGATTAAAAGTAACCCACTCTCAAGCTTGCACATCAGCCCAAACCCGAGTTCAAATTAACTGTTTATTTTCCGGCTGCGGCGTGGGCGTGTCTGAGGTGCTCCAAGCCCTCTGGACTTTTTACATGGATATTTTAAGTGTATTAAAAAAAAAATATTTTACGGATTTGAGTATAGGGTAATTATGTGCTATTTTTGCTAACACCGAATATCACTTTATAGACTCCGCAAAGTGCAGGATGGCTTTATTTGAGCTATTTTATGTGCTTAATTGGTGCTAGTGGGACCTGTTTGCTGCAAGTAAGCAGCGGCTCGTTTTTAGCCTTGCAAAGAGGGTTCCCGGAGCAATAGAATCGCAACCAGGCTTTTCTTACGGCCGATTTCCTTGCGGCCGTTTTAGATCAAAGGCTTTCCTCCGGCGCGATCGGCCGCAAGAGATAGCAAGGCGCCGGCTGCAAGCCTGCCGGAACCCCCGGGCGGAGGGGAATAGAATAGCCGGAAAGCTTGCGGCCGGTCCTTGTGGCCCCGCAGCGGCTGCGGCCGATAACAGAATGAGGCCCTAAGGGTTTAGGTGTGATACAAGAGGGTGACAAAGGCAAAATGGCAACGTGAAAGCAATTTGTTTAGTCGATTGGAGGGGTCTGTGTGTTGTACTGTAGATTGTGGGTGTGTTATTAAGCTGTGGAGTGTGCAGTTGTAATGATAAAGGCTGAAGGTGATAAGATTTTTTAAACAGGTGTGTTTTACTAATTTTTTAAAGGTTTTGAGGCAGGAAGATAATCTAATGGAGCAAGGCAAGGAGTTCCATATAGTAGGGGCAGCACGTGAAAAGTCTTGAAGACGGGAGTGAGAGGAGGTGATGAGAGAGGAGGAAAGAAGAAGGTCGTTAGCAGAACGAAGGGGGCGGTTGGGAGAGTATTTTGAAACAAGAGCAGAGATATAAGGGGGTGCATTGTTGTTAAGGGCTTTATATGTTAGGGTCATGATTTTAAATGTGATTCGGGAAGCTATGGAAAGCCAGTGGAGTGATTGACAGAGAGGAGCTGCAGACACTAATCGTTTGGTATTGAAGATGAGTCTAGCGGAGCCATATATAATATATATATATATATATATATATATATATATATATATATATATATATATATATATAAATACTATATATCTGACACTCTAGGCTTCCCTCTTTATCCTAGACATTAAAGGAAACAATAAGAGGAACTAGTGAATGTGGACGGGGGTATAAGATCTGGTTAACCTAAATATTGGACTTTCTGTTCAGAGAGAAACAGGAGAGGCTGGGATTGCCTGTGAAAGAGAAGGTGTCTCTATAAAAGGGATAGTAGCTGCAATGGCTTAAAGGGGCTGGCTGTCTATGCAATGTTTTTGCTTTATATAAATGTTTTAGCTACCGTATTTCAAGAAAAATAAGACCTAACTGGAAAATAAGCCCTAACATGATTTTTCAGGATACTCGTAATATAAGCCCTACCACAAAAATAAGCCCCAGTTAAGATCGTCAGCCAGACAGATGCATTTAGTATGTCTGTTGCAACACATGACATACATATTCCATTATAAAATAATAATATTAATATATTATAAAATAAATATAATTAATATTATTGACAATAATGAATATATAAATTATAATTATTTGTAAATACCCAAGTAGGCACTTTTGGACGAGAGGTAATCGCTTATGTAAAGAGATGAACTTGAGACTTGTTGTCAAATGACGAATCGGAGTACAGACACAATGCACGAATAACGTTGACGGTAGAGCAAAGGCTTTGGATGTGTGCAAGGCTGATATTCAATAATTTGCCCTTGCAATGGCACCACAGTTAGAAATATCCCCAGAAGAATTCAAAGCATCACAACACTGGCTGGATGGCTTCCTTCAGCCATGTGAACTGTCTCTAAGAAGATCGACAACACTGTTCAAGCTGGAAGATGCTGACGTTATTAAACATGCACTTGTATTCAAGTCCTTTGTTGATGGCATCGACTTTTCTAAATACCAACTCTCCAACATGATTGCTATGGATGAAACTACAGGGCCAAGGATTTCACATGACAATTGATCAGAGGGGTGCCTTGTCAATCTACATTCCCTCCACTGATTACGAAAGTGCACGTTACCTGTATTTTGGCAATTCGTCTGGATGGAAAGAAAGCCCACCTCTAATCATCACTAAGGGCAAGAAAGATAAGTTTGAATATCCTTCAGGCATTCATGTTCTTGAAACTGAAAAAGCCTGGTGCACACAAGCAGTTATTAGGAAGTGGGTCGATTTAATGCTGCCACTTGTTTTGCAAGGTGGCCAAAAAGGTCTGCTACTCTGGAAGTCAGCCAGCACTCACCACGCTAAAGACATGAAGAACTTTCTTGCAGAGAGAATAATAGATCAAATAATGATTCCCACAGGAATAACTGCCTATCTCCAGACTCTTGATATTGCAAAAAAATATACATGGTAATTGATCTATATATATACTTGATATCATTGAGAAAGCCCATTTTTCTGGGAGAAATGTGTTTATCCCCAAATATTTTGAACTTGGACTATTTTAATACCCTGCATATATCTATTTTAATGCACTGTAACAGGAGTGGTGTTGATAGAGTGTTGCAGAGGAAGAATCTTCTACTCCAGGACTAGCACATGTAAGAAATACATATAGGGACTGATTACCCATAAATCTTTGGAACTGTATATCAACAGGGGCAGCACTAGTCTAATTACCTTAGAAAAAACTGTCACCCAGGCAAGGGTTTAATGTAAGACGCTAGCAGTTATCCAAAGTAAGGGGACACCTTCATGTGTATATGTTACCTAAGTCCAATGGTAAGAAGTTCTATAATTATCCTGTGGAGTGCTAAGGTGCTCTAATTCATGAGGAAACTATCTACTGAGAGTTTTTGTTCGTGGAGATAAGACCGGACACTCAGGAGGACATTTTGAAGTGTTATTTATGTACCTCAGGTTATGAAATGTGAGAGATATGTGTATATACTTTTGTGTGTTTTAATAAAACTTGGATTATCTGCACTAGGAAGTTGTTTTTGCACTTCTGTCCCTCAATATTTCCATTTCTTCTGTTGCAATAAACAAGCCATTCAAAGACCATTTGCACATGGAAATCACTGACTGCATTAAAAACAGAATGGAGAGAAATCATTATTGAAACTTTGTAAAGCCTAGCCTGACTTGGGTGAAGAATTTATGGGATAAAACCACTGACAGCTGTGTTGCCAATTTCCCTGTAGCTGGCTACATGGACAAGAAGTGCTCATTTAAGGAGAGTTCTATTGTTGGACATGAGAGATTGGGGCCAATGGTTATACAGGAAATGGAGTCTCAAGAAATTCAGGCCAGAATTTAGGATTTGGAGAGTTATGACAATGTTCCAGAAGAAGATGAGATGACTGCAATAAATGTAGATAAAATGAATAAATGTAGATCCCCTGAAAATAAGCCCTAATGTGTCTTTTGGAGCAAAAAGTAATATAAGTCCCTGTTTTATTTTATTTTCGTGGTAATACGGTAGGTTGATTAATGCTATCCTCATCAATGTAATTGTAATATAAATTTACACTTCACTTACTTTTAAAGAAGCTTCTTTTTTTCCTGTTCTCTTTCATCATAGCGGGAATGTTGCTCAGCTGTAAGCTAAGGCCCCTCCCACAGGGGAGGAGCTTCCCACTACTAGGCAGGCACAAAGCATGTCATTTTCTACCTCTGGCAGTGTAACACTGGTAGTTTGAAATCTGTACTCTGCTTACATGGCCTTAAGTCACAGCAATGCAAGATGGCAACTACTAAATGGAACAGGAGAGAGGTGGAGGCCCCAGAAGAAGATAATAAAGTGTTACTCTGAGGACATCTTAGAAGTAAGTGAACTGAAAATTGTAGTTTAAAACAAAACTCATTCAAAACAAAACTAATATGCCTAAATACTCATTTCAAGTGAGGATATCCTTGAAAGCTGACTGGTGCTTCTTGGGGACAGTTTTGAGAACCACTGTTGTAATCAGTTACTGCACCATGGAGTATAGCTCAGATTTAATCCAATGCTCTTTAAAATCAATCTAGTTTAAAAGATAATTGTGTTGCTTTTCACACAAAATAATATTTACAGCATGTTATTTGATGCACTTTACATGATAATACAGAAAATGTGTTTAGACAGGAAAAAATAAATAGAGCCATAAATTCATTATTTATTATATGAAATTATTATTTACTGCTGTATTTGAGCTGCTGATTTCTCAGAAGGGTGCATCCTTTTAAACTGAGATTTCCTTTTAAACTGTTGAAAGCACTTGAAATAGGAATTGCCATATTGCATTTTAGCAGTTGCAATCTTCTGGGAATTCAAGGACTTCTCCCACATGTAGAAACAGGTCAGTCGGAATAAAAATACTTGCAAAAATAGTTAATAAAATATGTAATAATCTATATTATGTATTTAACTATTTTTTTAAAAAAAAGCCCATTATCAAGCTTAGTTCTTCAAAAGAGCGTATTGTGTACAGTGATGTAAAAAAAACGAAAATACATCCACCATTAACAGCTTAAACCATGTATGACTTTTAACAATTCTTTTCAGTAGATACTGTAAATCTAACTTCATATGACAAATACACACACACTTTATTAAACAAACATTCAGTCAATATTGAACAGCCTTTTAGGAAAAGTGAGTGCACCGTTAGTGCTTCCATATCATGACTAAGTCAAAGGATATCTGTAACTGTCCCAGATGAAGAATGGTTGCTGCTGATCAGTTTGTAAGGGTTATAAAGCTATAAATAATGTGACGTCCATCATTCCACAGCAAGTAATATATATTATTAGAGAATGGTTCCCAATCTACCAAGGAGTGGGTGTCCCAGCAAATTAAGAAAATAACATATGATGCGCCTTGAGATCTCAAAGCCCCCAAAACACATCCAGAAATGTATTGGCTTCTGTCAAGTGTAACTCTTCAAGTGAGAACACTGATATTTGTGTCTAAGGATATATGCACATGATGTATACTATTTCAATGTGTGGATTATAACAGTAGTACATAAAAGTTTAAAATGTTGCTGGAAGGAGGCAGTTATAATTCTCCTGACTTGGAGTTATATCAAAACATAAATTAGTCAGGTGGCTAAGGGCTTGTCAGTCACAGGGTCCCCTAGTCACATAATGCAATTTTGTATTCTGCTGCACTTTGTTTCATAGTCAATGTGCTGCAAATATGGTTGCCAATGTAGCTAATACACCCTACGAACTAGGTCTAGAGGTGTCAAAACTGTGTCTGAATTTTTAGGCACTTTAAATGCTGAAAATGACTATTGGAAACACTACCTTCTGTTGCTCACTTCTTAAAAATACATTATATTCTACTTACTTTTTCGTGTTAAACAAAAGCGACAACTTGCAAGAGAGGTGTTGTTTATTTCTCAGCTGTGTCACAGAATAATACTTGGCACTGATAAAAGATGTTTTGTAGCCGCTGAGAAGGCTTTAGTGTTTGCCTGAGGTGTGTAAGTGCCCATGGCATTCACTTTGGGGCTAACTCTACAAAATTGTAAGCAAGTCATTTTTAATCTGTTTTCCAGATTTTTTTAGCAACTTTTCCTCAGTTGACTTGTAATTTTCAGAGATGTCACATCACTTGTTTTAGGTACTTGTTTAAGTTTTACTGAAGGATCACTCTATATTTTTTTTCTTCAAACATTGATTTTATTGGTAATCAGTAACTAAATAAAGAATGGAAATTCCATTGGATGCCTTTTAAATGAGCATGATTTACAAGTGGGGAACTGTATGGAAATATATAAATTACACCTAATCTATTAAAATATCCAGTCTACTAAAATTCTTAATATTTAAAATATTTATTTTGCATTTTGTGCAGCTGATCATTAAGCTGTGAAAATTAGTATAAAATCATGCACAACTTACGTATTTTGAAGTTGATAACTTTTAAAGGTACTAGTAATTTAGAAACAAGTAGGCAGCTGCAAATACGTTGATGATTTCTCTTGGGTATAAATTACTGGCTTAGAGAGAGACATTAAAGAAATGCAAAATTTTATTTAATTTGACATCTGTATTAATTACAATGAACTAAAGGGGAAAAGTACTAATGAGATGCTGGCATCAAAATTGGTACAAAATGCATATTTAGCATATTCATCAAATGTAGCATACAAGTCAGATTTTTTTCATGATGCACTATGTACACCATAGTTAGTATATACAATATATAAAAATCCTTGCAAAGTATTCCCTAAACTGTCCACCACATACAAATAACAAATGTGTGCATATGACATTGTCTTGGTTAAAAATTGCACATTTTGGAAAAAAAACTATAGGGGAAGGTTTGTGTAAATATATGAAATTATAGATTGTTGTAAAGTATAGCCAAGTTGGAAGTGTACACTGGATGTGCACGACTTGGATAGAGTGAAGACAATGCTTGAGGAGATAATAGATAGACATGAGGCCTTACAAGACATTACAGGGGAGGGTAAATTACCGTTGCATGTGGATATTTTCTGTTGAACCCCAAAAGTTCATTAGGTTGTAAAAAAGTAAGACCCCAAGATGGGGCCTTTGTGAACATCTAAGAGACACTAGAGGAAAGGTTAGAAAGGTGTTGTGAGAGACAGAAGGAAATGTTTTCTGTGACAAATTAATAAAGTTATATGCAATAATCTTTACTTATTTAGATTGTATTGTTCTATGTCTTGAACCACTTTCCTTTGCCTAAATCTTTTAAGGGTTAGGGAAAACATAGAGCCTCATTCAATTGGCCAAATGGCAATTACTTAAACCCGTGATGTAGCCTGTAAGTTTAACAGATATTTTGGCTCAAATACACTGCAGGCTTGTGAAGAATGTAACTCTATCCTATCTCCTCCATTGATTTTTCAAGCCCGTAAATGTTACCAGTGTTACCAGACTCAAAATCAGTATTCAATTACAAAAATTAAACTAGCTTGCAATTGCCTTCAGACCTGTAAATCGCAAATGTATAAAAAAAATGATACGGGTATAACTGCAGCAGCAAATAAACACACATTACTGTACTTTAACCTACTGGGAAAGCAATGAAAGGCATTTGAATTAATTGCACAACAGTCTCAAGCTTGCAAATCTGCAATACAAAATAATTGTTTGTAGTTTTTATTTCTATGTAATATTGATCCCGGAAATCAAGAGGTTAATACATATCAGGCCACCCACATGGCCATAAACAGATGCTTCAGTGTGTTTCAAGATTGCTTGGGTGCAACCCGATTGGCAAACATTACTTATTTGCGTGTATTAATGTTTAGCCTACAATTGCAGGTTAATTGTAACCTCCATGTTTTACTGATGTCATGATGACTGTCTCGTTTACTATTGGCTCTATCTAAAAAGTAACTTACAGGCTTGCATAATTATTGCCAGATCACCTGATCATGCCCCCTGAAATCCTACTTACAAGTTTATCCTTTGCATGTGCAGGCTGTGAGCTTGTATTTACGGGTTAGTGACAACTGAATACATCTAAATGATGTGAAAAATGTGACCCGCAGCCAAAATGTTGGGTTACAGGTAATTACGGGCTTGCAATTGAATGAGGCTCATAGATAGGAAAGCCATAACTAAAATGGCTTAGCATGTTTTTACCCCATTGTAACTGCAGTCACCGTGCTAAAAGTAGATAGATGGATATGTGGAAATCAGGCTTTAACCATGATTTTAAATGAATAACGATTGAATGACGTAAACTGACGTGATTTTGTGATTGAATGACGTAAACTGATGTGATTTTGTGAAAGTAAGACTTTTTTGAATAACATTAATTTTGTGTTCTACAATATTCTGTGGATATTTTTTGAACTCTGACAAAACATTGCTTTTGTAAAAAAAAAGTGAAAGAAGAAATGTTTGGATGTTAAATGGCACCATCTAAATAATGGAGGGAATTTGTTGAGGGAGGGAACTCACATATTGAGAGCTATTTTTTTCTTTCAAAATGGAGTAATGTCCTTTCATACTCTAGTGGGACATGAGCTTCATCACAGCAGAACAGACAAGAAGAATAGCTATCAAGACCAAATCTGTAGCATAAGCCAACTCATACCAGGGGAATTGCACCAGTTTGTTTTCTTTTTTTTTTTTACATTACACATAGTTTACCATTCTATTGTAATCCATTACTGGTAAACTGGGATGTACATGGGTGTTTAGGGACAGAATAGGATACACATGTATGTTAATATTGAATGCAATATAACAATCTTCGAACACAGAATAATAATCCAACATAGGAAATAGAAAACACTTATGACCTAAAGTCATAAGTGGTCTACATGCCAACTCTCATGAGAGAGAACAAGAAAATGGAAGGCTGCAGAAGGTGTTACTCTGGTGACTTCTTACAAGTAAAGCAGTGCCAGTTTTATATGATAATTCAGAAGGATTAAGTTAATTAGTTAACCTAGTTAAAAACATTTACTGTATATACAACTAACATTTTTGCCTGAAGAGTGCCTTTAAAACAGAACAAACACCAACATATAGTTTTTATACAGTAAAATGTTGCAGTGGTCCTAGGTACATTTATAACACAATGTGAAATAAATTTGTTCTAGTAACAAATGCACATTTTTTTATTTTTTTATAACCAAATTTCTTACTGCTGGTGTAAATATAAAAAATGAATGCAAACCGCTAGGACCATCTTATTATTCATGTTTTAAACATGAAAAATGATTCATTCTTTTTGATGAATATAGCATTTCTAATGTAAACAAAAAAACAGTTTTACACATTTTACTGTATATAGTGTATGTCTCATATTAATGCAAGCAAATTAAATTTCATTTAAAAAAAATGCCTTTTTCTACATGCTTCTTTATGTCTTGTAAAGGACAAAGCCTCTTCTTATTATGAAGCTTCACTTCCCAACGGCACTTTAATCCACCTAAGATCACTAATGGCCACAGCAGTGATGTCCTAATGCGTGCATTTACCATAGGCTTCCCATATGCACTGGAGACAAAAATACCTACTAATCTACCTCATATTGCTTAGGAACCTGAGTGAATTTCTATTGTACTTTCAATTGTGCTATGTAAGAAAAACACATTCACTTTCTATTATTATTACTGTATTTGGAGACTGAGATTACATTCTGTCATTCTAAAATAATTGTTAAAAACTTAATTATTACCATTTTGTCTCAATCCTCCCATCATATTGTCTTGTGAGTAGAGTCCTGAACTCCCCCTGTATCTGTGTGTCCGCATAATCATTACACCATGATGGTACAGAGCTTATAAAAAGGCTAGTATGTTAGTCACTCTTTAATTTACTAAAGAATTATGGGATTATCAATAAATCTTGATGATTAACTAATCGTGGGGAACATATAAATTCCTTCTGGACATCTGAACTGTACTTAGGCAGAAGAGACTATGCATTAATGTAAGTGTGTATGAATATATGCACTATTTTATATGTAGTCTGCATGGGTATATATATATATATATATATATATATATATATATATATATATATATATATATATATATATATACACAGTATATACTGTACATATATATAATTTATTTTTTCCGTTTGTATTGTCTACTTATGTATTTACGCAATATAATAATATAGAATATATAACTTTTAATTAGATTTATATAGTAACCTGATTTAGATACACAACTTTTGGAATTCATTACCAATATGGTAAAGGGCCACTGCCAATTAAGAGAAACTACATATTTTTAAAGTGTGCAACACATTATTAAAATTAGCAGCTGTGTAAGCCATGGGTATAAAAGCATTTTCAGAGAAATTCTTGATTTTAGCAGAATCTGCTAGTGCATGAAAGCTGACAGAACCGTACTTCCTTTTCACAGAGCATGGCATGCAATTGTACTTTTGACTCACTTATAATGAGCATATGTCGGCAATGGGAAGATTTTAGATCCTTCCTTCCTCCTTCCACTCCTAATATAAATTAGCATAATACCCACCTCCAGACTTCAAGCCAGCAAAAAGTGTTTAAGACACAAACAGGGAATCCCGCAGATTTTATTATCATGTCTTACATATGGTAGATGCTGATGTTATTTTGTTACAAGTTTTACAACATAGGACATTTTTCCCAAATTACAGTGACTGTTTAAAATTTTACTTGGCAACCTGATTTGTGATACCAATGTATATAAGAAAATGTAAAGCCTATGTAGGTTTCACAATAAACACATATGTTTATGAATGTTATTACTATGGTTTTATCTTTTTTTCCAGAATGGTCATATGTGTTGCTCAGTGGATCCGCAGTGCCTTCAGGAGCTTTGAAAAGAGTTTTTGACGCCAGCAGAAGATTTACGGATAAAGAATGTTTCTTCACTCTAAAAGAACTTACACCAAAAATTCATAAAACATTATATATATAGTATTAGAAGAATTTTGCCTAAACAATAATGTGCAAGCCAATCGTCCCATTTACAAAGAAACATCTGAGGAAAATATCTGAAAAGAAACCAGATGTTTTTATTATTCAACCTGAGGCCAAATATATGTCAGTTGTTACTGATCCTTTTGTGTAGAATGCTCAAATGGAATAAAAAACTATTATATCATATTTTTTCAACCATGCATCAAGCAAATGTCAAATCTCATTAAAGGCACTCTTTAGCCATTTTTGTATTGTATAAATATAGGTTACTTGATTAATTTTATCTTCCTCATTTTATTAGTGAAATAAAATGTACAGTTCACTTACTTCTAAAAGGCCTCAAAAGTAACAGATTCTCAGCATCTGCAACCCCCTCCTCTCTTAATGTGACATAAAGCCATATCTAGTGGAGAATGGCTTCACACTACCGGTGAAATTGTGGTAGCAAACAAACAGTGACATGTTGTGTGTCTGAATACAGCAGCATTACACTGGCAGTGTGAAGCCCCTCCTCTATAAGCGTGGCCATATGTCAAAAATTGCACCGTACATGAGAGAGAACAGTAAGAAATGGAGAAGTTATAGAACCCAAGAATCTGTCACTATGAGGGCTATTTAGAAGTAAGTAAAGTGTACATTTGATATCATAACTATATTGTGGTGGATACATTTAAGTAATCTAGTTAAAATATTTGCATAAAGGAAAGAAATTGCCCAAAGAGTCCCTTTTATAGTACTATAACATCTCATGTTTGGGAGAACAATGAAAGCAAATATGCCAACATCTACAATCTGATAGAACTTTCACTCCGGTTTCATGAAAGCATCAAATACAGTATATACGTTCCATACTCAACCATATAACCAAGTTCACCATATGACATAAATTCTGATAACCGATATAGGCTTTCATTTATGGTAAATGAATACTCCTCTTGTACAGATCCGACAACATGAACTGCAACTTTGGGTTAATACCTGTTCAATCTTTAACGTGAACAAAATTATTGATCACTAATCATTACTGGCACTTCATTCTTTTTGTTTTCACCAATTTCTTTTTTTGATATTTTGTAACATATTGTAAAGTGTTTTTTTGCAAAAATGATAAAACCTATAAATGTAGTATGTAGACTTAATATAATTTGGTAACATTATATACAAAAGCAAAACTTATTTATGTGTTGGCATGGTAAATCAATGTGTTCTTTAGAAAAAAGCCACTCAACATTTTTTTTTATTTATTTAAATGCACTTCTTATTTCTTGATTGAATTGGTTTAGTATGATCGTGTTCTTGTGGAGGTTTAAATAAATGTTTCTCTTACATACGATTCTGTTTGTATTTATTTTGTATAACCTGCTGGGATCATTGGATTTTTTTTGTCCTCTGGGATTCTTCTTTTTCATGAAGTTGGTTATTTCTGATACAAATTAAAGGATGAAACAGTTCAAAAGAGAAAAAGTACATTTGTAATGAAAAATTATTTAAATTTGGGTGATATTTCCCAAATAAAGAACTAGAATTATGGAACCAGCTAATCAAGGCAGAGGGAAAATAACAAATTCACATTTTCCCCTCTCTATTGTCTGTTATATCTCCTAACCTACTTTATGTATTTTCTTTCCTAATTAATTTTCCTGCATAATTTTTTTGGGGAACTAACCTGATGCAATCACCCTATTTTTGTCATGTTATTCTCCTGCTTGCAATCTCTCTTCTCAAGGTGGTCATTTTGAAACTTAGCCTAGAGTGGTGCCCAAAATTCCAAATGAGGGCGTACTAGAGATTTGTATAGTGGCAGAATTATTTTTGCTTCCCTTGCTTCTATACCCTTCTTAATACATGCTAATATTTTACTTGCCTTTGCAGCTGCTGCTTGGCTTTGAGCACTGTTACCCATGTTCTTTCCATTTGGTTATGATAGATTTGATGGTGCTCCTGGGGATCATCAAAGTTTTTTTTTTTTTTATAACCTAACCCTGACTTGTACTTCTCAACAACATTGTCCCTTACTTGTTTGGAGAGTTCCTTGGTCTTCATGGCAGTGTTTGGTTAGTGGTGCCCCTTGCTTAGGTGTTGCAGCCTCTGGGGCCTTTCAAAAAAGGTGTGTATATGTAATGACAGATCATATGACACTTAGATTGCACTCAGGTGGACATAATTTCACTAATTATGTGACTTCTGAACGTAATTGTTGCACCAGAGCTTTTTATGGGCTTCATAACAAATGGGGTGAATACATACGCACATGCCAATTTTCTGTTTTCTATTTCTAAAAAATAGTTTTATGTATATATTTTTCTCATTTCACTTCACCAACTTAGACTGTTGTTTTCTGATCCATTACATAAAATTCAGATTAACAAAACATTGAACTTAAGGCTGTAATGTAACAAAATAAGTAACAAGTCAAGTCAATGGTGGTTGAATACTTTTGCAAGGCACTGTATATAAAATAAGTGATTGAATATTATGCTGAATCATTAGTCAGGCTGTGAGCTAACATCACAAGCAAAACGGAGTATATACAAGAGCAGCCACTTAAAGGGACATGGAAAACATTTTCATGCATTTAAAAGAATATGTCAAAATAGTTCACCCAGCTTAATTCCAGGTTCTTTTACTGACAGGGACACCCTCTTCCCATGAGTAGACTATTCAAATCAATTTATTTTACTTGAAAAACTTCATTTGAAAAAAATAAAGTGTTGTGACACACCATTGCATGCCATCTTCACATCTTCTACATGTATGTGTATATATATATATATATATATATATATATATATATATAAAAATGTGTGTGTTTATATGGGCTTCTGATGCACCTTATAACCATGGTCCAGTGTCCTACTATGTAATTAGCAGAGGTATGTAACAATTGCAGTAAATAAACTGTGTACCATGCATTGGTTGTCCCAGTATACTCAGTGGTGAAGTCACTGCTGGAGGCTGGTCTTGAGTCTCATTCAACAGATACTCATTGGAGGAGGCATAATACTGTGCCTTACAGCATGTTCTGTGATGCTTATAGACCCATAGACTCATCTTGCTGTATATCTTCCTGCCTGCGTCCTGAACAGCATTTTTTCTACAGGTAAGAAGAGAAAGCAAGTGAACTTTGCTGAACTGAATAAAATGTTTCCATCTACACATCACTGTGAATTTTGAGGACCTTCACTAGTCAAGCATGGTGAGACTACACTCAGATTTAGATTTAGTTATGTAGGACACAGGCACACAGATCTAGAAGAACAAGATGAGACCGTTGGGGAGGTATTCTGCAGTAAAGCAATTTCCTCACATGCTTGCTCTGGTCTGAGTAGTAACTCTAAATACACAGATGTTGTCGGATGTTGTGAAGAGACTCTATTCCATTATAATTAAATCACCACTGTGATCAAATATTTCTATGTGTTCCTTTACACAAAAATATTTGATAATGAGAAACATCATACTACAAAGCAAAGGATATTAATGGAAGCTTTACAGTTTACATTTTTTGTTTTCAAATATTGTTTAAAGCGGGATTCTATGTATTTTCTCAGGAGGGTGCTCTTAATGAGTTTTCATAGTGTAATACTATTAGCAAGCAGACAGTGACATCTTACGTGTCTGCAGGCAGCAGCATTACACTGGTAGTGTGAAGCCCCACTCCTTTGGGAGTGATCTGAAGTTACAGCTGTGCAAGATATGAGTATACAGAGGAATTTGATACTCTATGGTCTTCTTGAATGTAAGTGGAATGTACATTTTATGTGACAACTACATTGAATAGAATAAGATTAAGGAAGTCCATTTAATCAAAGCATTCTTGTGGTTTTTAAAACAGTTGTAAAATAGTAAAAACTAAATATTTTACATCAATCACTGAAGAATTAATAAATGAATGCAGATAATTGCCAATAACCCTTCCAGTATATACTGTTATCGTTCCCATCCAAATTACCTTATATCATCCTCTCAAAGTAAAACTGTGTCATAATACCTGGACGCTGCTTTGAAGTGCTGCTTGTTGAATTGGCTTCATTGACTGCTAAGCAGGAGAACATACAGTGGATATAAAAAGTCTACACACCCCTGTTAAAATGTCATGTTTCTGTGCTGTAAAAAAATGAGACAAAGATAAATCATTTCAGAACTTTTTCCACCTTTAATGTGACATATAAACTGTACAACTCATTTGAAAAACAAACTGAAATCTTTTAGGTAGAAAGAAGAAAAAAATATAAAAATAAAATAATATGGTTGCATAAGTATGCACACCCTTAAACTAATACTTTGTTGAAGCACCTTTTGATTTTATTACAGCACTCAGTCTTTTTGGGTATGAGTCTATCAGCATGGCACATTTTGACTTGGCAAGATTTGCCCACACTTCTTTGCAAAAACACTACAAATCTGTCAGATTGCGAGAGCATCTCCTGTGCACAGCCCGCTTCAGATCACCCCACAGATTTTCAATCGGATTCCGGTCTGGGCTCTGGCTGGGCCATTCCAAAACTTTAATCTTCTTCTGGTGAAGCCATTCCTTTGTTGATTTGGATGTATGCTTTAGGTCGTTGTCATGCTGAAAGATGAAGTTCCTCTTCATGTTCAGCTTTCTAGCAGAAGCCTGAAGGTTTTGTGCCAATATTGACTGGTATTTGGAACTGTTCATAATTCCCTCTATCTTAACTAAGGCCCCAGTTCAAGCTGAAGAAAAACAGCCCCAAAGCATGATGCTGCCACCACCATGCTTCACTGTGGGTATGGTGTTCTTTTGGTGATGTGCAGTGTTGTTTTTGCTCCAAACATATCTTTTGGAATTATAGCCAAAAAGTTCAACCTTGGTTTCATCAGACCATAACACCTTTTCCCACATGCTTTTGGGAGACTTCAGATGTGTTTTTGCAAAATGTAGCCTGGCTTGGATGTTTTTCTTCGTAAGAAAAGGCTTTTGTCTTGCCACTCTACACCATAGCCCAGACATATGAAGAATGCAGGAGATTGTTGTCACATGTACCACACAGCCAGTACTTGCCAGATATTCCTGCAGCTCCTCTAATGTTGCTGTAGGCCTCTTGGTAGCCTCCCAGACCAGTTTTCTTCTCGTCTTTTCATCAATTTTGGAGGGAGCTCCAGTTCCATGGTATATCTAATGCCTTGGAAATTCTTTTGTACCCTTCTCCTGACTGATACCTTTTAACAATGAGATCCCTCTGATGCTTTGGAAGCTCTCTGTGGACCATGGCTTTTGCTATGGGATGCGACTAAGAAAATTTCAGGAAAGACCAACTAGAGCAGCTGAACTTTATTTGGGGTTTATTCCGAGACACTTTAAATTATGGCAGGTGTATGCTGACTCCTATTTAACATGATTTGGAATGTGATTGCTTAATTCTGAACACAGCTACATCCCTAGTTATACATCCCTAGCTTTCTCCACCTAAAAGATTTCCGTTTGTTTTTCAGTTGAGTTGTACAGTTTATAGGTCACATTAAAAGTGGAAAAGGTTCGGAAATGATTTATCTTTGTCTCATTTTTTTACAGCACAGAAACCTGACATTTTAACAGGGTTTTGTAGACTTTTTATATCCACTGTACCTTGTCAGATTCTCAGTCCTAATCCTGTTTTTCCATTTTAGTTCCTTAGCTTCAGTTCAGTAATGCAACAGACTGTTGTGCAATTAATTATGATGTCTATCCATGCCTTCCATGCTTTTAAAGTGCATTAGCGTGTGTTTATTTGCTGCTACAGCTCTAATAAGTGTTAGAAAAAGTCCTTCCAAGTCCCACATAGTACTCGTTATATTTTTGACAGAAACGTAATAATTTTTTTCATTTGCGGGTCAGATTTAATTTGCAAGTTAGAGCTATGGGCCAATAGAATATCGATTTTGTGTAACTTTAATTTTTGTGAGCTCGTAATATTCGAGCTGTGCTAAAACCAATGGAGTTCTAAGGCCAAATTTGCATGTTCATTGTAAACCAAAATGACACTTTAACATTAAAATCGCCTACCTCTCACATCCACATACACACTATCATAGAAGCATAGTAATAAAAGAAAAATCAGATTTGACTCTTACTTTTTATAGTAAATACAGGATAAATTAACCTCAAAATGTGATTTTGGTGCTTTCAAAAATATATAATAATAAAGTCTATGAATAGCATATTTCAACTTAAAATTATTAGATCTAGGAAAGATATAATATTGAAGCCTATCTTTATCTCCACATTGAGAACCCGGCTAACAGATTATTTTAAACTATTTTAAAATTGTGTTTGTCCAAGCCATAATAATGCATGTTATCGACTTCAGGGAATTTTATAGATCTTGATTAGTGGAAGTGTTTTTCATCTGTACTGTAGAATATAGAATACATCCCCACATCCATTCTTTTAAAATGTTAATTGCACTCTCTCTTCTGCTAATTTATGGGGGTTGGACATTTATTGTATTGGTTATGTTAAATATAGTTACCAATAAAGGAATATGGAACCTTCTGGTGCATCAATATCCTTAAAGTTTTGGTCACCTAGTGAAAACATATAACTCAAAATAAGCAGCATAAATATAGTAATGTGAAAGGATCATAGGTCTAGTAACAAGTAGAGGTTTGAGCAACGAAGCCCAGAATGGTAATTTAGGTGCTTATTTAAATTTCATTTTATACAGTAATGAATGCTGCTCAAACTGCAATAGAACAGTCACTTCTTTATATTACCAGTAGTATAGATAACAAGACATGTGAACCAGGTTTTTTTTCATGCTATTCCATTTCCTGAAACCTGATTGAAACAGGTTATATATTTCATGAGCTGATTTCTAGCAGTCACTTTTAAATAACCTTTCTTAAGAAGAGAAGGAAAGTTTGAAGCACGTTTACAGATTGCCACAAAGTCTGCATCTGTTGATGGCTTTTATCAAAATGGGGTTATGGAAGGGTACCAATCAGCTCGTTATCAGTTATTAGTTGTTTGTTGTAAAGAAAAATTATATAAATTAAAATGCAAACTATGAAAATTCATATAAAGGTTATATTAATGTTACAAATCAAGGTCATGTTCACAAGGTTATTCAAGTCTGCATGGTAGGGTCTCATCATAGATTATTTTTTTGACAAAAATCAAAATACGCCTAAAGGACCACTGTAATCAATATATAGAGTATACTATTTTGAAGAAATACACTTGTAAGTAGGCAAAATGCTTTTAAATGATGATACAATAATAATTTCTGATGATCAACTTACTAAGGTAAGAGGAGAATTTGAATCAAGAGGAAGTTTCTATCCCTGCATTGGAAATGTGATATATAGAACTGCCTATTAATTTACAAGTGTATATGCTCTTCTGAGAAATTAGCAACAGAACCAGCCAAGTAAAGAAAAATAGAACCATACAATAGTAACTGGATGTAGAAACTAAAGATGTAAAAGTTGTTTATATTCATTCTTTCTAAAAATGTTTTGCCTATTATCAAATCTGGTTTTTGAAAAGACTATACTATAGAGCACCATTTTGTTATTTTTATGGGTATTTTTTAAGAGAAAAAAGATGTCATAGCTTTTTGTGATCCATTGTGACCAAGATCAGATGCCTGATGTTACATTGATACTTATACAGGGTCGAATCACATTATTATGATTATCACTCACTTTTGAAGTTAGCAGTGTGTAGCCAATGAAATACACCATGTGTCATGAGCTGGCTTAGTGGGTATATAAGGTGACATGTAGGCATTCTGTAAACATATCAACCATCGCTGTCATGGGTAAAACGTGCAATTTATCCAACTTTGAACAGAGGATGATCATTGGCTTTCTGGCCAAGGGTGGCAGTATTTCTGAAACCGCGCAATTTGTGAACTGTTTGCGAGCTGCTGTGATTACAGTGTACCGTGACTGGACAAATAGCACCATTAGCAGCGAAAGTGTGAGGGCCAACCGACACACTACAGTTGCGCAACTCACTGTCTAAATGAACCAGGGGCCTACCAGACGTGTGTCTAAAATAATAGTACTGCGAACGCTGTTGCTTAGGGGAATATGAAACCTCTGAGGGTTCATCATCAGGAACGGCTTCAATTTGCATGACAGTACCAAAATTGGACCTCTTCCGATTGGCAAAACGTTGCCTTCTCTGATGAGTCACATTTTTTGCTCCATAACTGAACGGACGTTGGTGTGTCAGGCGCAAACCTCTGAGAACAAACTTTGCAACCATTGTTGGAAGAACATAAGCTGGTGATGGCAGCGTTATGGTCTGCGGAAGGTTTTCTTGGCATTGTCTGGGTCTACTCATACCTCTGGAAGGCACTCTCAACTGATTGGGTTATCTATCCATCCTTGCAGATCAAGTAGAGCCATACATGTTGACTGTCTTCCCTAGAGAAGATGGGGTATCCAGGAATGGCTGGATGAGCATGACAAAGACTTTCAAGTACTTCCTGGCCTCCAAGTTTCCCGAACCTGAACCCCATCAAGCACCTGTGGGACAACTTTGATCTCGATGTTGGCTGTATGGATCCTCCTCAAAGCACAAGATACCTGTGCCAACCTTCCAGCATCTTATTAACTCACAACTACACCGTTTGGCTGCACACAACGGTTATTCAGGATATTCAGGTCATAATTATGTGACTTGACTGTGTATCTGTTATTCCTCAAAGCATCTAACTGTTTGTGAATATGCTATAATTTTAAAGACATTTGTCCAGGTAAACTATCATGCTCTACACTAATTTATCAGTATTACAGTAATTACAGTTTGCCATTGTGATATTAGCTCTTCATGTAGGTCTAGGTCCAGACCTGGGGCAGCATATAAGGGGCAGACATTTTGGAGCTGAGAAGAGATAATCAGTCACACAGTTGTCTCTTTTAAATAGTTATTTCCTTTTACATTACAAAACACTCCCTCCGTTTTCATGCAGGAGGCAGTATTTCCAAAGCCTGAATGAACCAACCCACCCACTTGCAGGCAAAAACACTACCCTCCCCTATTTATACTCACTACCCTCCCATTGCCCTCACCTGCACCTGCACAGAATGACACTTATACCTTGCATTATGTAAGTACAGACACAACTGTCATACCTTTATGAATTGTCACATTTTATAAAATTTTCTGGCACACAGGCTGGCCAATCACAGTAAGCCCCATCCTTAGGTACATAGAAGATGAACCAATTAACATAACAGGCTCCCCTTGCTTACTGGGAAATCCTGTAATCTGATGAGCTTATTCTGGCGATTGTATTACCTATAACCAGTTGCTTTAAACACTCAGACTGTTTATCTGCTCAATAACCCCTGTGCTTGTTTATTTAGCTGGAGCTGAGTGAGTTATCACCAGATAACCACACTGTAACATAATCAAAATACATACAAATTATATATAATTTTAATCAAAGTAATACAAAGTACATTACTATAACAATTACACAGGGTAACTTATTGACAGCTCAGGCCCAGGCCATGGTCCAAAGCAGTCCAGTCAGGCCCTGGGCATGACAACTCCTCCTGCCTTCTTTCTATTGAAGACTGGGAAGACATCAAGCCGGATAGCTTTCCAGCTCCACGGCTGACACTTGTTCTCTGAGGTTTAAGCCATGGCACATCTACAGGGTCCAAGAACCCGGTTCCAGCTGCTAGTGGTAAGTCTAGAGAGTGCAGGAGGCGTCCATTGTCCTGACCCCCCCCACCCTTTCTGTGGCTCAATCCTGTGGTTATAATGTGGCCTTTCCATGTTACTCCACCTCTCCAACCCCCTAGAGAAAATGACAAAGTGATAAACTCAGTGGCTCTCTGGGCACCCCGCCTCCTCCTGCCCAGGTTGAATTCTCCCTCCTTCACGATTTTGGATGAATGAAAATGCTTTCTTTTGGCAGCTGCATGGGAGTCAATGCAGTCGGCAAAGGGGAGTAACCACACCCTGGGGTAACTTCTTTGCCAGTCCATGAAATGTAGCCCATCCAGGCATGAAACAATCTGGGGTAGCCCTTGGCCAATACCCTCTTCCCCAACCATGCCAGTGTGCAAAGCTGTCCTGATGTTTCTAATACAGTCTCTAAGCCTACATGGTCACAAGTGGCAACACTTTCCCCCTCCCCAGATCTTCTCCCTCCACTGACTAGGGCTTGAATTCAGAGGTATCCCTTGAGCCTTTTGATTTCCCCAATCCAAACAGTTCCCTGGGGGTAACCAGTTCAGGTGAAGCAAAGGCCAAAGTAAGCTAGATGCCTGGGAGCATGTCTCCAGTCCCAGCATTTGACAGCAATTTGAAAACAAACACAGCTGTCTTATCTTTGTCCCCAAGCCACAATCCGGATCCCCATACACAATGTCTGCAGGCATTACCTCTATCCATCTTTGGACACTTCCTCCTCTGTTGCAGACAGCCTAGATTCAGGTCCTGGAGTTGGGGTCATCAGCAATGTGCTTAACCCTTCCTCCAGACCTCCTTCTACTAGTTGTAGTTCATCATTTATCAGCAGCTCCTTGACCCTTATTGATTAAGTCATACATGCTGGCCTGTTCAACTCTCTGCCCCTCAAAATCTGTCTTAGTTCTGTCATGGTCATCTCTCCATATGTTGCCATCTTACTGTATTCCACAGAGGTCCCATCACTGCCAGCCAATTGTCACGATCTGCTACTTCAATTGGACATGGTAAGAACCTGGTTCAAACCTATCCAGCAGAATTGTGCGGTCCTTGTACACCTATGTTAGCAGAAGATGGACCAAACACAGGAACCATGCCCAGGAGCTTGCTTCCACAGACCAGGATCTCAGGATCACCATATACTCCCTTAGAATTAGGATTAATGATGACACTTACACCTTGTTTTATGTAAGTTTAGACACAACTATCATTCCTTTATTATTTGTCACATTTTGTACAATTTTCTGGCACGCAGGCTGGCCAATCACATTGAGCCCCATCCTTAGGTACATAGAAGAGGGACCAATTAACATAATAGCCTGCCCATGCTTACTCAGAAACCCTGTACATATGATGAGCTTATCCTGGTAAATGCATTACCTATAACCATTTGCTGTAAACACTCAGACTGTTTATCTGTTCAAGACCCCAGTGTTGTTTATTTAGGTGGAGCTGAGTGAGTTATCACCAGATAACCACACTGTAACATAATCACAACACATACAATTGATATTTCATTTTAACCAAACATAATACAAAATACATAACTATAACAATTAAACAGGGTAACTTCTTGACAGCTCAGACCCAGGCCATGTTCCAAAACAGTCCAGGCAGGCCCTGGGCAAGACATGTGTGGCATCATGTATTGCCCCAGTTTCCTGTATGTGTCCCCTGTGTCAAATAGGTGGTATGCATAGGGAAGCATAACGTCTAAAGAGACTACTGTTATGTATATTATTTTCCCAATTCATTATACCGCATTGTCATCTTGAGACTATGAATGATAAAACAATTATGTTAACTCCACTTTAAAAATAACAAAAGATGTAGAATACTGGAATTCTATTAAACATTTTTAAAGTCAATTCCTTGACAAGCACTACTACTCTCCTTATTTTAAATGAAATACCAATATTTTTTTGGAAAACCCCAGAACGTCGCAACTTAAATACATTGTGTATTGTGATATGAGCTGAAAATGCTTTACCTCTCTGTGATAATCATCACTTTATTATTTTCCTTTTCCCAAGTTAAAAATTAAATTGCTAGCTGTTTTAACACCTGTTCACACACTGGTGTTTAGAAGCCATTAAAATGTAAAATTTACATAAAGGATTTTTAGACACCTCATACATTACACTTTGATTGGCCTAAAGAGGCATAATAACCTGCTGTGCTGCACAGTGTATTTATGTACTTTAAACATTTGGGTCAGATGAATTGCCTACTGTTTTACCTTTCAATATTTTAGAAAATACATTAAAGGATTCCTCAAGCTACTGGATTTGTAAGCTGATATACGGTATCATTGATTAAAACATGTTAAAATCTATTCAGTAAAATAAATGATGTCCGCCATAGTGTCTGTAGAGTTATAAAAACAGCCATTTAGATTTTTTCAAACCTAGAAAAAAAGCTGTCATCCAATCAGAATCATATCCTAACTGCTGTTTTTCAGCTGTTACTTAACATAATGTTTGTATACTATATGCCACTTTGAAAAATGGGGAGTCGCTGTTTCTTAGGCAATCTGAACTGTGACACACTGACCAAATCCTAATACATTTCAATGACACTTGGAAGATAGAGTGTCCTAAATAAGGATTTTATACATCTAGGAAATAAACTTCAGACAAGAACCTCCAGGTTAGTATTTTGAGATTTGCAGTAAATATATGCACATGGATTGAAAACTTGTATTAAACAGAACTTCTTGTTTACTTATATCTGAGAAAATTGAATACAAATTGTATGGTATCTCAGAATAATTAATGCAACAGCTCTGATCAAAGACCAAGTATCTCTTTTATCTTATAATTATAAAACTCCTGACAATTGCAAGATATATTGCCTCATACCAAATCATTTTACAATATTTTGGTGTACAAATGTTTCCTTTGCAATACAATGTTTCAATACATGATTATCCATTAATTAGTTGTAATAGTTGTACCGTTTCAGTCACACCATAATACCATGCACATGTACCGCCTATGCCTGATGCACGCATTTTACGTTTCTTCAGCCTATGTATAAACGTGAGATGCGAAACGCTAGACGAAATAGATAGATTGCCTGAAGAGCGCAACAGAATATCTGAAAGATTCGGAGACTAAAACAAAGTCTCAAAGTGATATTTATTTTAGGAGAATTATACGCAATAGCACTATTGTAAAAATGACTTGAAGATTTAAAGAACTAAGTTGGGATTTGTCTTCTATTTACTTTGTGCAAATCATCCAATAATGGTAATGGCCAGAATAACCACTTATTAAGGCCTTATCATTGAACGTTTCTAAAACATTTCTCTTTTTTTAAATTTCCTCAAAAAATTAACAACAATAACCCAATTCATAGAAATCCCATAGTTGATTTGAAAAATGGGGAACTATGCTTAAGAGATTTAAGTAAATAAATAAATATCTGTTCAGCATTCTAGTGACTACTTTGTATAAAGTAAGTAATGGGGCTTAATAATAAGGACACCATTGAAAACCGTAGCCCGTAACGTAGGCCGCAAGTCTTGCGGCTATTAAATTGGCCCCATAAAGCAATGCACCAATGACTTGCAGTTTAAGGGCGAGAAAAGGGGACATGAACATATGAACTGCATGCCTGCAAATCCTTTGATCTGTCAAGCCCTTAACTGTTGCGTTCCAATCACTCTATTAAATTGCAACAAATTCACTGATGTTCAAGCCCGTATGTGTATAGAATGGATCAATGTAATGTGTGTTTCTAATATAAGCAGCATGTATTAGATTAGAAAAAGATAAAAACTGGGAACGTTCACCATCATTTTTACCTTTCTTATCAGGAGCCTTTTGGTGTGAATAAAACTCATTCCTAAAAAATATTCTCATGAATATGTTAAGATCTCTCAGAGCCATTTTTCCTGCTCTAAGAACGTGGAACGTGGAACTTCGTGGCTGCAAATCCTTTGTTCTCTCAAGCCCGTAACCGCTACAATTTCAATCGTGCTAATAAATTGCTACAATTTAAAATACCTTCAACCCCGTAACATGCAAATGGATCCAAAAAGCCAACCATTGCTAGAGAGGACTCACAAGGGGGGTAAAGTCCAATCGTAGCACTTTAAATGCACATATACACACACTACTGTACTTTTATGAACAGGGAAAGTGATGTTAGGTCTTAGAATTGATAGCACTACATGCTCATCTCGCAAGTCGGCCCACAAAAATACTTTATTTCATGTTTGATTTCCGTGTTATATTGATCCCGGCAAACAATGTGTTAATACATATAATGGAACTGGAATGTAATAGAATATCATATTTACGGCTTCATTAATATTGCATCATATCTTGAATGTGAATTGAAAAAACAAAGTCAGAAATGCCTATGTAATATATGAGGATGAAAGGCAATCTGCAGGAACTGAAATAGTTAATGAATTGCTTAGAGAGGCTTTAAATAGAGGTCTACAACGTGGTAATCCGGAGCCCCTGATGAGCTGAGCCACAGATCTCATGAAACGTACGTCGGGTGTTGATGATGTCACTTTGGCGCCCAAAAAACGACTGAAGCAAAAGCTGATAATATGCTATAGCTTCTTAACAAAAAGCTTCTATACAGATGTCCCATGAAGATCTTACATGCTTATACTGTCCCATATAAGGTATATGTAGTGGCCCAGTTATAATGAGGGACCACGAGGTATAATATATCTAGTCCATATAAATGTCCAATTGCATTAAGAACTTTGGGGTATAGTAGTGGTGTCTAAAAAAGAACCACAAGGTATAACCTACTCAGTCCTATAATGATACAGAAGGTGTAGTGGTCTCTCATAGTAGAACCACGAGGTATAACCTACTCAGTCCTATAATGATACAGAAGGTGTAGTGGTCTCTCATAGTAGAACCACGAGGTATAACCTACTCAGTCCTATAATGATACAGAAGGTGTAGTGGTCTCTCATAGTAGAACCACCAGGTATAACCTACTCAGTCCTATAATGATACAGAAGGTGTAGTGGTCTCTCATAGTAGAACCACAAGGTATAACCTACTCAGTCCTATAATGATACAGAAGATGTAGTGGTCTCTCATAGTAGAACCACGAGGTAGAACCTACTTAGTCCTAAAATGATACAGAAGGTGTAGTGGCCTCTCATAGTAGAACCACGAGGTATAACCTACTTAGTCCTATAATGATACAGAAGGTGTAGTGGTCTCTCATAGTAGAACCACGAGGTATAACCTACTTAGTCCTATAATGATACAGAAGGTGTAGTGGCCTCTCATAGTAGAACCACGTGGTATCGCCTACTCAGTCCTAATATGATACAGAAGGTGTAGTGGTCTCTCATAGCAGAACCACGAGGTAGAACCTACTTAGTCCTAAAATGATACAGAAGGTGTAGTGGCCTCTCATAGTAGAACCACAAGGTAAACAGCATAGATTTCAACTTGTATTGTTTATCATAGTAGAACCAAGAGATATATTAACAGCTTGCCCTCAAGTTTGCAGAAAATATAGTTGGTATAGTAGTGGCATTTTTTTGCCACAAGGTAATTATTGTTTGTGAAATGGCGTCCCATAGAGATTACACAGATTGTGAGAAACATAAATACAAAGTTTATTTCAGCAACATAAATATCTTTATAATGCATTTGTGAGAAAAGCAGTAAAACTTAGTTGTGGAAATGTATGCTTGGAATCCAATATACATAACTGATTGAATTCTAAAACGTTATTGTTCATAATAGTATTAGCAACATACTGACAGATACTCTTAATCTCAAGACGTCTTGATAAAACCAACAGTATAAACAAAGAAATCATTCATAGAAGTTATATATTCAGCTAAGTGGATACATTCCACCATCTTTGAATAGAATGTATAGCACCTTTGTATAGAATATATAGCACTTTTTCATTCTTTCACTATTTAATTTTTTCATTTAAATTTTAGCACATTTAATTAGTTTATGTAAAAATAAATCACAAATATATATGTCAATACACTTTGGGAATAGTAAATCATTATTTACACAGATATCAATGTTGCTATATTAAAAGAAACATTTAAAGTCTCACTAGTCACTTATTCTCATATAATTAGTGTTGCAATTTATAGAGCAACTCTAACCAATATCTGTAAAACACTAATATCACCTGCTATATTCACTTAGCAGCTATAGAGACATTGTAAAAATCTTAAGGGACAAAAATATATTGGTTATAAACCGTTTTTAAAAATAAAAAATATATTACATTATATCTAAACCAATTACTGTAGTGACGTCATTGTATTCTGTGGAGAATAAATTCAGAGATCTGTTGGTATATATTCTTTGTTTTAAACGATCGTATTTTAATTCTGAAAATTATTTTAAAAATTTTTCATTAAAGATTGTTTTTAAAAATGTAGTATGCGGCAATTCATAATATATTTTGCCACATAAAAGTGTTCCCCCTTTTTTTGTTATTTCTCTCTGTGCCCATCTTCAGGGACACAGATAACAAAAATATCTATTATCTAAGTGTTCACACTTTTGCTGTGACCAAAGAAAGGATCAACTCTAAGAGAATTATATCTTGAATGTGGGTCCGATCCTAACACATAATTGAACCTCGTAAGACTTTGAAATCCAACCTCCATTTTTCTGTAACGCAATAATGACGATCTCTGTTTCCATTGGCTCTATCTAAACCCGTAACTATGGGTTTGACTAATTGATCACTCACATCCAACGTTCAAAAAATGGTTTACGGTTTTGCGTCTCAAGCTCGTAACTCGCAGCATGTCCTAATAGCTAGATAATTCTGTCAAATTTCAAGCCTGCAGCCGTTGCGGGTCACAAGTGTTGCACGTACTGGCTTTAAATTTAATGTGGCTGTAAGTCATCAACTGTAATACTCAACTACGAGTCTGTCTTCCAGCATTTCTTCCAGCATGTATTAAATGTATGGTAATAAAAGTTACGTTTTATTCTACGTTTGGTCTCAAATTTATTCAACTCCTAGGACTGATTGGTCTCAATATTGCTGTGTTTACAGAATTATTAATTATTTATTACTTGGAAGAGTTGGGTTAAGCTAGTTGAAATGTGTGATTTGATTTCTCTTTTTTTATATATATTCTATTATATATTACTAGCTATATTAAACTAAAAGGGACACTTACCCATTTAATAGAGGATTAGCCCACTTGTGTGACTTGTGGATATATGTGCCTATTTATTTTGTTTTGAAGATAGTGCTGTCCAACACTTAATGTTTTTGATATATATATTATACTATATAAATTCAACAAGTGTGACTGAAACTGTACAATCATTACAACTAATTATAGGATAATCAATTATTGAAACTTATTGCTCCCTATCATCCTTAGGGAGTGGGCTCCAGACGTAGACCCCTTGCTTATTGTGCCTTAGGGAGATCAGCTAGACCCCACTGAAGGCTCATCTTACATCTGGGGTTTATTATTTTCTCCTGTTCAGGGTAGAATTGCCTGGTATTTCGGGGCTGGATCTCTCTATTAGGTGAGACCAGACTTACATACTATACGAAATTTCCTCTGTGAAAAGGTAAAAGTGAGATAAAAGAAGCTTCTCTCTGAGTGAGTTATTATGTCCATAGAACTAATCTACTAAGGTTAGTTTGTTCTTGGATTGAGAGTCTCTAATATGTTTGTTGTTTTTGTTCATTGTGAAGGTTATCATTACTTTAATGACAAGATGCTCACTAGGGACACAGAAAAAAATTAAAGGAGGATCTAGAGACGTTAGAAAATAATTTGTACATGGCCCACCTATCTGAGGAAGTGCTGAAGTATGACAAACATTTTAAGAAGCCTTTCCAATAAGAGAAATCCCTGTGGGATGCACACACATTCAAGCCAAAGTTGTTCAAAATACGACCAGATGTCCAAAGTACGAATAGTGGTAGAAATTGATTAAGATGAACTGGAATAATTGGGCCTGTGGGTATATCAATACAGAGAGCATAGGGGTGTACAAGGACATATGAAATGATAAAGCTAAGGGCATACCACTTACTTTGATCATGGCAAGGGATATTGTGGCCAAGTGTCCAATGTGTACTGTTGCGAATTGTACTGGTTGATCCCCAGGGATTTTATGTGGCCTAATTGTGGGTTGTTTCCTTGGAGTGCTGTCAAGGATTTCAGAGAATATAAATGCATATCATACCTTACTGAAGGGAGCAGCACAAACTTTTAACAGTTTCAGTTGCTTGGTGTGTGGTGCCATACCGTACACTTCTGAACTAGGACTACTATTATACGCCCTACATTTTAACATTTCGTGGGTAAAAGGCATGGATTCTACAAACTTTTTAATGACACTACTGTTATGCACTGCAGAAGTCAGATGTCTGATATTTTGGATCAAGCATTTAGCTTGATTTCCTGTAGTATTGATTAAGTGAGTCTTCTTGCAATCCAAAGGACTTTAAGCATTTTTCTCCACCACAATTCAAAGGCATAAGTTCTATGATGTTCAGCCTTCTTTGTGGTCCAGCTCTCACAACCGTTTGTTACTATGGGCAATACCATAGTTCTTACTATGTGGACCTTTGTTGGTAGTTTCATATCTTAACTTTTTAATAGCTAGTCAAGGCTTGCCAAAGCTTTTCTCCCCAGAAGCAAACATCTTTTAATTTCATTGCTGCAGAACCCATCTGCAGAGATCTTAGAGTCTAGAAAAATGTATTGTTGGAGTCAAGTTTGCAGGATCATAAACATTACCTCACAGTCATATGAAATGAGTAGTGTTGTACAATACCTGGAGCAATGTCTTGGTTTGGGAGTGACCTTTTCCAGTCTACTGTCAAGTATTGCTTCTAACTTGAGAAAGAGAGGTGCTACTCTCAAAAGCTTGTCATTATAACTAACTAGCGAATTGCCCGTCAAAAAATGACGGCAATGAAATTGTAAGTGAGCTAATGCTGTTTGGTGTGTAATAATGAAATATATAATACATTAATAAATGAATATACTTTACCTATTTTGAAGCATTGTATTGAAGAGCTGTCAATCTGTTTTGAGGTTGCTGCAGCATTAGTGGTGTGGAGCTGCTGTGTAAGCGTGGTGAATGTGTGCAGTGTAAAACTGTGCGTGCACGAACCGAAACCGTGTACTTCCGCATTGGGGTAAAATGGCGGGTAATGTGTGGTATACGTCTTCACGGATTATCCGTAGGTCTTTTGTGGTGTTTTGCGAGTTTCTTGTGGTGTTTTGCGAGTGTGTTGTGGTGTTTTCCGTGTTTCGAGTGCTGTAGCCTCGTTTTCGTTTTGTTCGTCGGCCATTTTTTCTCTCGCTTGGCGATTTTATTAGTGTGTAAACTGTTTTATTTTTATTTAAATTAAGGTGTAAGTTGCTTTTTTGAGGTCCTGGATGGTTCCTCTTGCTGTAGTTAAGCTTTTTATGTGTGTGTTGTCTGTATTTATTGTGTTTTAAATGTTTTTATTTTCGCGTGTTGTGTCCGATTTTTGCGAGGTCGTAATGTGTGCTAACGTGTCTCGTATGGTGTTTGCGTGTGTAGCCTCGTTTTCGTTTTGTTCGGCGGCCATTTTTTCTGTCGCTTAGGACATTTTTTAGTGTCTAAACTCTTTTATTTTGAGTGAAATGAAGGCGTAAGTTGCTTTTTTGAGGTCCTGGGTGCTCCCTCTTGCTGTAGGTAAGCTTTTTATGTATGTGCTGTGTGTATGTATTGTGTTTTGAATTTTGTAATGTTCGCGAGTTGCGTCCGAGTGTTGCGAGGTCGTAATGTGTGTTAACGTATGTCGTATGTTGTTTGCGTTGCGAGGTAAAGTTTGCGAGGGTCGTAATTGGTGTGTTGTGTTGTTTGCGGTGCGACGTACAGTTTGCGAGGATCGCAGTTGCTGGCAAGGATTACCAAAGGCGCTCCATGCCAGCAATTGAGTCCCTCACCAGCTTCCCTCGATATGCAAGCCCGCAAGCGTTAGCAACAACTCGCATGCTCACAACTATATATGTGATATGTTTGTCCAAAAAAAGGTATCACTTCAAACTACAACACTCTGATTAGTCATCTAGATTACTGTACTGTACAAATATTTGTAAATATTTTATTTTATTTTATCTTTTCATGTGACAACACTGATAAAATGACACTCTGCTACAATGTAAAGTAGTAAGTGTACAGCCTGTATAACAGTGTAAATTTGCTGTCCCCTCAAAATAACTCAACACACAGCCATTAATGAAAGTGAGTACACCCCTAAGTGGAAATGTCAAAATTTGGCCCAAAGTGTCAATATTTTGTGTGACCTCCATTATTTTCCAGCACTGCCTTAACCCTCATGGGCATAGAGTTCACCAGAGCTTCACAGGTTGCCACTGGAGTCCTCTTCCTCTCCTCCATGATGACATCACGGAGCTGGTGGATGTTAGAGACCTTGCACTCCCCCACCTTCCGTTTGAGGATGTCCCACAGATGCTCAATAGGGTTTAGGTCTGGTGACATGGTTGGCCAGTGTACTCACTTTTGTTGCCAATTGTTTAGACATTAATGGCTGTGTGTTGAGTTATTTTGAGGGGACAGCAAATTTACACTGTTATACAGGCTGTACACTTACTACTTTACATTGTAGCAGAGTGTCATTTCTTCAGTGTTGTCACATGAGAAGATATAATAAAATATTTACAAAAATGTGAGGTGTGTACTCACTTTTGTGAGATACTGTATATATATATATATATATACATATATATATAATTCTGTGTATTCCTTTATAGAAAGAACATTCTATAGTCTCTTTAATTCAGACATCTCAAAAACCTTTAAACCAGTTTTAATCCATGCAATGGAAAATATCATACACTTATTTATTTATATGGAGTAAACAATACAAGTATTTCAAGCTAGGGCAGTAGTCATGCAGTGCAATCTATTTCCCTCAGTATTTCTTATGACTTCTTTGTTTAAAAATGTTCAAGCTATTGCCTTGTTTTCTTTCTTTTGCTCTTGCTTCATTATACCGAACACTTTTATGTGAATTATTTCACCATGCAGCAATTTTTCATATTGTGACATCAATATCATCATGCACTGCACTATTGAATCATTGTATTGCTTTACCACCTTCAGTCTCAGGCATTTTATCATGGTATACTCCCAAAGAGAGAAACAAATGAACTAGGTTTTGAAAAAGATAATACAGATAATATAGTGCATGTCTTTTGTAATGATGGAACTAACAAAGGGATCTTTTAAACCCAAAGGCTTTGTTATGTCATGTACTGGAAAACATACATATACCTCAAAGATGAATGTGAATACTATATAGCCTTCATTTTAGTAACTAAAAATGGTAATGTTATGATTTTAAGCAAATCTTCAGAAGTTATGTTATTTTCTATTAAACGCCAGTAGCAATATAAACTGTGGGCCCTATTAAATTCCAGCCTCGTAAATAAGAGGCTTCTACTTAAGCCCTACGTACTGCAAAGTTTCTCTAAGTTCCAATGCTATTAAATTAGCCCTGCTGCGAGCAACGTATGAGCTACGCAGCAGGGCCGTACGTATCTACACTGCGTAAATGTACATGAGGAGTGACAGCCTGCGAGATGATATCGCAGGCTCCCACTCCTCATCAATTGCTGCGGGGGTCCTAAAAGGGACCTCCGCGGCAGTCCCCCACATAAGCCCTGCCGTGGGGGTACTCCGAATACCCCCCCCGGCACCTAAAATTAACCCCCCCTCAATGCGGGGGTCCCCATCGGGACCCCCGAAGTGTCCTCACATGAACACCTTGCTGCAGGGGTCCATAGGAACCCCCGCAGCCCCCACACATTAACCCCTTGCAGCAGGGGTCCCCGATCTGCATAGATCAGGCCCTCCGCTGCATTTAAAACTTTTAAATTCCCCGCCGCGGCTCCTTAAAGGGACCGCGGCACACTATTACCCAATCCCGGCCGCGGCACTTAAAATTAACCCCCCTCTATGCTGGGGGTCCCCATCGGGACCCCCGAAGTGTCCCCATATAAACCCCCTGCAGCGGGGGGCCCCGATCGGCACCGATCGTGACCCTGCTGCAATTCAATTTTAAATTTCCCGCCTCGCGGGTCCTCAAAGGACCGTAAAGGTCCTGAAAGGACTCGCACTAAAAATATTAACCCCAGGCAACTATAATTACCCCATTAACTCATGATGGTCAATCCAGACCACCATAAGGCCTAAATTAACCCATTAACTCATGATGGTCAATCCAGACCACCATAAGGCTCTAATTAACCCATTAACTTATGGTGGTCTGTATAGACCACCATAAGGCCTAAATTAACCCATTAACTCATGATGGTCAATCCAGACCACCATAAGGCTCTAATTAACCCATTAACTCATGGTGGTCAATACAGACCACCATAAGGCCTAAATTAACCCATTAACTCATGATGGTCAATCCAGACCACCATAAGGCTCTAATTAACCCATTAACTCATGGTGGTCAATACAGACCACCATAAGGCTCTAATTAACCCATTAACTCATGGTGGTCAATACAGACCACCATAAGGCCTAAATTAACCCATTAACTCATGATGGTCAATCCAGACCACCATAAGGCTCTATTTAACCCCATCAGTCCCATAAGGGTATATTATTACCATTATGGGCCTGTTACAACCCAACATTAACCACATAAGTGCCATAATGGTCCTCAAGGACCATCATGACACTAACTACAAACACTACACTATAACCCCCAATAAACCATTTAATCTAAACTAACCCCCCTCTACACTAATCTATTAACACTTACACTACCTACCTACACTACCTACCCCTAATAAACCTCCCCAACACTCTAATTACAAAAAACAAAAAACCTACAGCACAAAAAACAAAAAAACCTACAGTACAAAAAACAAAAAAACCTACAGTACAGAAAAAAAAAACAATTACAACCCCACCCCCCACTACAGAAAATAAAAAAAATTACACACCTGAAAAGGAAAGACAGATAAACACAATACAATACATACATATAATACATTACATACATTACATACAATACATGACATTACATACATTACATATAATATATTACATATAATATATTACATATAATACATTACATACATTACATACAATACATGACATTACATACATTACATATAATATATTACATATAATATATTACATATAATACATTACATACAATACATGACATTACATACATTACATATAATATATTACATATAATATATTACATATAATATATTACATATAGTCCTAATCAAATACCCCCTATCTATCTAACATACAATCTATTTAATTTAAAATAAATCCTAACTATATCAAATACATCCCCCTATCTATCTTATATACAAAAAATCATACACAGACCCTTATTCTAAAATAACATAAAATAATTACAGTCCTAACTACATACACAGACCCTAATTCTAAGCTAAAATCAATAAATTAAGACCACTTACCTTTAAGATGTTGCTTCAGATCACTAACCTATGGGTCAAACAAAAAATAAAAATTAGTACAAAACATTAACATCCAATAAATAAACATTCTATACATTCTAAATATTCAACTCACCTTTACAGCATGTCCAGTCACTGTTTAGCTCTTCCGGCGCGGCCCTGTTAAAAAAAAACCACAATACATGAATACATGATTACAATATATAAACAATAAATAAAATACACAAATAAACATCTAAATATACATTTAACTTACCTCCCCGCGATGTCCCCGGCCTTCTCTCCTTCAGCCCCGGCTGGGCCGCGGAACCATCCGCGCTCTAAAAAAAAAAAAGAAAAAAAACTAACGGAGGTCTGCACTGGCAGACCTCCCCGACGCTACTGAACCTCCCGGAGTCGTTTCCGGGAGGAAATTGGCATTGGCGGCTTGTGATTGGCTGAAAAAGCTGTCTATCAATTTCAGCCAATCAAAAGTCGTCAATGTGTGAGCCAATCAGGATGGGATACACCCCAATATCCCACCCTGATTGGCTTAAACACTTGTCTATCTTTCTGGGAACCAATCACAACGCTCAGATGCCTTCAGCCAATCACTATGGGATACACCCCCACGGAGTGATTGGAAGAAGACATCTGCGCATCCTGATTGGCTCCTACATTGACGACTTTTGATTGGCTGACAGCTTTTTCAGCCAATCACAAGCCGCCAATGCCAATTTCCTCCCAGAAACGACTCCGGGAGGTTCAGTAGCGTCGGGGAGGTCTGCCAGTGCAGACCTCCGTTAGTTTTTTTCTTTTTTTTTTTTAGAGCGCGGATGGTTCCGCGGCCCAGCCGGGGCTGAAGGAGAGAAGGCCGGGGACATCGCGGGGAGGTAAGTTAAATGTATATTTAGATGTTTATTTGTGTATTTTATTTATTGTTTATATATTGTAATCATGTATTCATGTATTGTGTTTTTTTTTTAACTGGGACGCGCCGGAAGAGCTAAACAGTGACTGGACATGCTGTAAAGGTGAGTTGAATATTTAGAATGTATAGAATGTTTATTTATTGGATGTTAATGTTTTGTACTAATTTTTATTTTTTGTTTGACCCATAGGTTAGTGATCTGAAGCAACATCTTAAAGGTAAGTGGTCTTAATTTATTGATTTTAGCTTAGAATTAGGGTCTGTGTATGTAGTTAGGACTGTAATTATTTTATTTTATTTTAGAATAAGGGTCTGTGTATGTAGTTAGGATTTTTTGTATATAAGATAGATAGGGGGATGTATTTGATATAGTTAGGATTTATTTTAAATTAAATAGATTGTATGTTAGATAGATAGGGGGTATTTGATTAGGACTATATGTAATATATTATATGTAATATATTATATGTAATGTATGTAATGTCATGTATTGTATGTAATGTATGTAATGTATTATATGTAATATATTATATGTAATATATTATATGTAATGTATGTAATGTCATGTATTGTATGTAATGTATGTAATGTATTATATGTATGTATTGTATTGTGTTTATCTGTCTTTCCTTTTTAGGTGTGTATTTTTTTTTATTTTCTGTAGTGGGGGGTGGGGTTGTAATTGTTTTTTTTTTCTGTACTGTAGGTTTTTTTGTTTTTTGTACTGTAGGTTTTTTTGTTTTTTGTGCTGTAGGTTTTTTGTTTTTTGTAATTAGAGTGTTGGGGAGGTTTATTAGGGGTAGGTAGTGTAGGTAGGTAGTGTAAGTGTTAATAGATTAGTGTAGAGGGGGGTTAGTTTAGATTAAATGGTTTATTGGGGGTTATAGTGTAGTGTTTGCAGTTAGTGTCATGATGGTCCTTGAGGACCATTATGGCACTTATGTGGTTAATGTTGGGTTGTAACAGGCCCATAATGGTAATAATATACCCTTATGGGACTGATGGGGTTAAATAGAGCCTTATGGTGGTCTGGATTGACCATCATGAGTTAATGGGTTAATTTAGGCCTTATGGTGGTCTGTATTGACCACCATGAGTTAATGGGTTAATTAGAGCCTTATGGTGGTCTGTATTGACCACCATGAGTTAATGGGTTAATTAGAGCCTTATGGTGGTCTGGATTGACCATCATGAGTTAATGGGTTAATTTAGGCCTTATGGTGGTCTGTATTGACCACCATGAGTTAATGGGTTAATTAGAGCCTTATGGTGGTCTGTATTGACCACCATGAGTTAATGGGTTAATTAGAGCCTTATGGTGGTCTGGATTGACCATCATGAGTTAATGGGTTAATTTAGGCCTTATGGTGGTCTGTATTGACCACCATGAGTTAATGGGTTAATTAGAGCCTTATGGTGGTCTGGATTGACCATCATGAGTTAATGGGTTAATTTAGGCCTTATGGTGGTCTGTATTGACCACCATGAGTTAATGGGTTAATTAGAGCCTTATGGTGGTCTGGATTGACCATCATGAGTTAATGGGTTAATTTAGGCCTTATGGTGGTCTGGATTGACCATCATGAGTTAATGGGGTAATTATAGTTGCCTGGGGTTAATATTTTTAGTGCGAGTCCTTTCAGGACCTTTACGGTCCTTTGAGGACCCGCGAGGCGGGAAATTTAAAATTGAATTGCAGCAGGGTCACGATCTGTGCCGATCGGGGCCCCCCGCTGCAGGGGGTTTATATGGGGACACTTCGGGGGTCCCGATGGGGACCCCCAGCATAGAGGGGGGTTAATTTTAAGTGCCGCGGCCGGGATTGGGTAATAGTGTGCCGCGGTCCCTTTAAGGAGCCGCGGCAGGGAATTTAAAAGTTTTAAATGCAGCGGAGGGCCTGATCTATGCAGACCGGGGACCGCCCCTGCAATGGGTTTATGTGGGGACACTTCGGGGGTCCCGATGGGGACCCCCAGCATAGAGGGGGGTTAATTTTAAGTGCCGCGGCCGGGATTGGGTAATAGTGTGCCGCGGTCCTTTTAAGTAGCCGTGGCGGGGAATTTAAAAGTTTTAAATGCAGCGGGGGGCCTGATCTATGCTGATAGAGACCCCTGCAGCATGGGGATGTGTATAGGGTGCAGGGGGGAGCCTCACACTGCTGTCTCGGGCTGTTCCGAGGCAGCACGTAGAGGCTTTCGGATCCCTTGCGTGGACTTTTTGTCCACGTAGGGATTCTTACGATATGCGAGACTCGTGCATAGATTTAAGGCTACGTAGCTCTCTCGGAGCCTATTCTCGGCCATTTTCTCGCAGTCATATCGTAAAGCAGGCTGCGAGAGATTCGGTTCTCGCAAACAGCAGGAAAACTGCCTTTTGCGAGCACCGAGAGAACTACGAGGGAGAATTTAATAGGGCCCTGTATTTGTACAACTACGATTTACTGTCCATAAAGCTTTAATTTTCCTATTATTATTATTATTATTATTATCGTTTATTTGTAATGCGCCAACATATTCCGTAGCGCTATACATAAGTTAAGTTACAGGCAATAACAAGTTCAAGATTCACACATTGCGATGAATGGAGGGCCCTGTCTTTGAGCTTGGAATCCGGTGTCCATAGCGCTTTCCCTAAAGCACCGCGCAGGATTGAAACTCGCAGACTTACAATCTAAAAGTTGAAGTTTGTATGTGGTACAGTAGGGAGAGAGTAGTGCTGAGCATGTTAGGGAGGAAGGTTATAGGCTTCTTTAAAGAGGTGCGTTTTTATTGATGTTTTGAAGGATTTAAGGCAGGAGGTATGTCTGGTGAAGCGAGGTAGGGAGTTCCAGAGAATAGGGGCAGTGCGAGAAAAGTCCTGGAGGCAGGAGTGAGAGGAGGTGACAAGAGTGGTAGAAACAAGAAGGTCGTTAGCAGAACGAAGAGGGCGTGTGGGGGAGTACAACATAAATATGTCCAGAAGTCAATCATAAACATTTAGTCCAGATCACTTTATACTGTTATGCTCCTTACAGAATATGTAGTGTTTGGGAAATAATGAATTATTGATTCCAATAAGGATTTTACATGCTCAATTGCATTGATATATCACATATATTGATACAGATGTCTCTCAGTCCTACACTAAGAACACAGCCATAGGCTTGTTTATAGGTATATAGAAAATTCTCTCCACATTTACCGTTTATTAACCCTATATTATTCAATATGATATCATTTTGTATAATGTAGTATTTAAAAACATATTAAATTAAAAATCTTGATTTAAAAAAAATAACTATTTTAATGTTTTATATTAACAATGTCAAGATATCCTGTTTTCCACACCAAGCAACATATCTCTTGTTCCTGTTGTGTAACCCACCCTCTTTATAGTATTTAAAATATTTGTAACAATCAATGATGGCTGAAAATATACTGCTTCATGGCTTCTCAAAGGAAATAGATAAAAGTGGGTGATCAATAATATACTATAGTTAGGGAAGGTAATGCAATGATATATATACCCATGAAATGTGCTATTAGTCTTGTGAAAGGTTGTGGACAATAACAGTAAGCAGACCATCCAAAAAAGAATGCATATGCATCAGTGATCATTACACAATCTCATTTGAAGTTAAACATTTATAAAGCGCCAACAATTTTAAAAATGTACATTTTAAAAGTCTAAGGACATCAATACAGAGTACAGACTGGGACAAAGCCCTGGTAGATAAAATACACAAAATAAATGGACAACATTTAAAGATTCAGTAAATACTTATACATATCAGCACATATGATTTGATACCAAAACTTGTAATAACTGGCATCAAATTTGCACTCTTGTATCCAGCACGTCTGAGAATATTTCATGGAGAGTGCCAGGGTCAATATGATATGTCAGAAACTGCAAGAGCTGTATTGTCTAAGCTACTAACAGTCAAAAAATAAAAGGTTACACCCAGAGAGAGATCACAAGAACCATCAGACAATAAACATGATGACAGTGAAAAAGTCCTATTAAACAACCTACGCAATAACCAAAAGAAGAACAGAAAAATTGTTTCTTAAAACTTTATCCTTTTATTTTTGTCATGTTTGGGTTTTTTAGCAAGTCATTTTAGTTGACTTTTGTTAATAGCGTATTTTAGAATAGTATGAACAGTCAGATAAAAGAAAATGAGGCCACTCCTGATCTTGCAAACTATGAAGTCAGATGAACATTATATCATCTATCTTCCACCAAATAACTATTGCAATTAATTATTTTTAGGCATAATCAGTCACTTGGAAAAATGTGAGAAAAATAATATTGACTTCTAATTTTTTAGCAAATCCCAGCTTAGAAAGACAAGGAAAATTGCTCAATCATAAACTCACTAAACCAGTAATTGGAATCTCAGTAATTTCTTAAAAATTAAATGGAGAGCCATGCAGCTCACAGAGAGGGAGTGCACGTGTATGTTGTCAGCACACCCCAAGCTATCACATATCAATTACTGGCTGATCCAGGATACTTTGATAGGTACATTTAAATTATCCAAAATCCACCCCATAGTCATGTCTGATCCCCTACCTACAGTGAGGGGAAACAAGGATTTGATCCCCTGCTAATTTTGAACACTTGTCCATTGACCAAGAGATGATCAGTCTATAATTTTAATGGTAGGTGTATTTTAACAGTGAGAGACAGAATAAAAAACAAGAAAAACACATATAAATTGATTTGCAGGTTAATGAGTGAAATAAGTATTTGATCCCCTATCAATCAGCAAGATTTCTGGCTCTGAGGTGTCTTTTATACAGAAAATGAGTGCTCATAATCTCAGCTTGTTACCTGTATAAGATACCTGTCCCGAGAAGCAATAAATCAATCAGATTCCAAACTCTCCACCATGGTCAAGAACAAAGAGCTGTCCAAGGATGTCAGGGTCAAGATCGTAGACCTAAACAAGGCTGGAATGGGCTACAAGACCACTGCCAAGCAGCTTGGTGAGAAGGTGACAACAGCTGGTGGGATTATTAACAAATAGAAGAAACACAAAATAATTGCCAGTCTCCCTTGGTCTGGTAGTCCATGCAAGATCTCACCTCGTGGAGTTTCAGTGATCATGAGAATGGTGAAGAATCAGCTCAGAGCTACACGGGAGGATCTTGTTAATGATCTCAAGGCAGCTGGGACCATGGTCACCAAGAAAACAATTGGTAACACACTACGCCTTGAAGGACTGAAATCCTGCAACTCCTGCAATGTCCCCCTGCTCAAGAAAGCACATGTACAGGCCCGTCTGAAGTCTGCCAGTTAACATCTGAATGATTCAGAGGAGAACTGCGTGAAAGTGTTGTGGTCAGATGAGACCAAAATCGAGCTCTTTGGCATCAACTCAACTTGCCATGTTTGGAGGAGGAGGAATGCTGCCTATGACCCCAAGAACACCATCCTCACCATCAAACATGGATGTAGAAACATTATGCTGTGGAAATGTTTTTCTGCTAAGGGGACAGGTCAACTGCACCCTATCAAATCTTGGGTGATAACCTCCTTCCCTCAGCCAGTGCATTGAAAATGGGTCGTGGATGGGTATTCCAGCATGACAATGACCCAAAACACAAAGCCACGGCAACAAAGGAGTGGCCCAAGAAGAAGCACATGAAGGTCCTGGAATAGCCTACCCAGTCTCCAGACCTTAATCCCATATAAAATCTGTGGAGGGAGCTGAAGGTTCGAGTTGCCAAACATCAGCCTCAAATCCTTAATGACTTGGAGAGGATCTGCAAAGAGGAGCGTGATAAAATCCCTCCTGAGATATGTGCAAGCCTGGTGGCCAACTACAAGAAACGTCTGACCTCTGTGATTGCCACCGAGGGTTTTGCCACCAATTACTAAGATTAAGGGGTCAAATACTTATTTCACTCATTAACCTGCAAATCAATTTATAACTTTTTTAACATGCGTTGTTCTGTATTTTTGTTGTTGTTATTCTGTCTCTCACTGTTAAAATACACCTACGATTGGGGGCGTGGCTAGCAACTGACGAGGCCAGACGTGTTGAGCTGGAGCTCCTAATTTAATACACTTTAAAAGGGCCATTTACCAAATTATATAGCCACCTGGACACTTAAAACACCCAGCAGAGGTTCCCCCACCTCAAAGAGTTTAGAGGGGTGTTTATGAGCGCCAGAAGGGGATAATACCCCATTTACCAGGCGCCTTCTGAATCGGGGCCTACTCCGGAGGGCCGTGCCCAATCGGCCTCATTAAGAGTTCCTGCTCTCTGGATCCCTCCCCTGGCCTACCCAATTCCTGAGGGTCCGGATCCCTCTGGAGGCCAGCCGCAGCGGGAGAAAACTGTGCAGGCGCGCAGTAGGAGGCAGGCAAGCAGAGAGAAGCCGGGCTGGAGCGCAAACAGCAGGGGGACTAGCCTAAGCTGGCGACACAAGGGGGTGCACAGCTTCATCCTCCCTGAAACATCCCACACGGGGCACAGAGCAGCAGAGGGCTCCAAGAAAAGGGGAAAGTGGAAGAGGCCCCTGCATGGAATCCCTACCCAGCTGAACTTTTCCCCCTGGAAGCCTGGAGGGAGAGAGTGTGGCGCTGCACTGCTGAGGACATATATAAGCAGGTACAGGGGAGAGGCTATAGAGATGTGGGGGGGGAGGATAGCCCTGATCCAATGAAGGGGTACTCAGGGGGGCATCAGAAGCAAATTAGCCCCAGAAAAATTAAGCAATCCGGGGCCCCTTACCCACATATCCCCATCAAAGCTCTCCCCATACCCTGGGTCCAAGCAACCCAGCCCAACCTGTCTACTTAGACTCAGAACATTAAAAGTACACTGCACAGGACTGCAATGATAAAGAGTGCAGATTATCTAGCTTCACATCTATATGCTTCTGTGATCCTAAAGTGATTTTATTGGTACCAACAGCACCGGGGTGCTTGAAACTGAACCAGGCACCTTACTACACTGTGTTATATAACATTTTGTAACAGCACCATGAGGATTTACAATCTCACCCAAAACATTATATAAGTAGTCTCAATTGACTGTACTCTGCTCCCACCCGGTGGCAACTTTCAACCACTACAGGCTTATTGTATACCAACATAGTATTGAACCTGCCAATATCTAGAACATCAAGGGGCCACAGCTCTCCACATTGTGCCTTCTGTCCCCCCATCAGGTCCTCCCAGTATCCTGGGTTTAAGCACACCAGGCTAACCTGTCTACAGAGACTCAGAACACTAAAATACACTTTGGACTGCACAGGACTTCAAAGGCAAAGAGTGCAATTTATCTGGCTTTGCATTTATATGTTGCAGGACTACTAATGTGACTTTATTATCACCGACACTATCGGGGTGTTTGGGTATGAACCAGACACCTTATTATATTGCGTTAAATAACACTCGTCAACAGTTATATAAAGATATGCAGTGTCACTCACCACATTGTATAAGCAGTCTCAATTGACAATACTCTACTCCCACCCGGTGGCAGCCTCAAAGCATTACAGGCCTTCTGTCCTTCAAGACTAAATTGAACCTGCCAATCTCTAGAACACCAAGGGACTAAAGCTCTTCATACTTTGACTGCTGTCCTCCCATTCGGCTTATCCATATACTAGAGAGAAACGGTAATACAAAGGACTGAATTAATTCCATATCACGACGTCACATTGGGGTTAACATACTAAATTTATCTTGGAAGATCTAAGGCAATATTTAGCCTGACACAGACTGGGCCTGGACCCTGGAGGATGTTAACACTAAACCAGTTGGCAAACACCCTGCTCACTAAAGAAAAGATGAGATAAATGTAGGGCCAACACCCCTATAAATGGGCCACCACCCCTCCTAACTCTTAAAGCGCACTTAAGAGATCCTTGCAGCAGCATTGCTACCCAGTGGGCCGGGACTCACCTTAATCTAGACCTCCTCCCCCAACTGCACAGACCAGGTCTACTGGAAAGCTCATTCCTAAACTAGGCCCCGCATCGCCCTGATCTACAATACAAAGGGCAAAAATCATGATGGTTAGAACCAAAAAGGGCGAGGGATCCCGACGGATAACTGAACATTTCCCCTCTACTACGGCTAGAAGATCCCCCCACCCGGAATCAATCTCAGGGGCTTCAGATATATCGGATGCTGAGGGCTCCCAAAAAGGGAATATGATGGATGCAAACTTATCCAATGACTCCAAAACTTGGTTTGAGAACATGCTAAAATCACAACTATCATTGGCAGTTCAAGATCTAAAACATGAAATCCAAGAATTGGGCCAGTGGACAAGTATTTTGGAATCTTCCCTGGACCAGGTCATAGACTCCCAAAGACAAGATCGAGTAGACATTGATACAAATGCAATGAAAATATGCTCTCTTGAACTCAAACTGGAGGACCTCGAAAATAGATCGAGAAGATACAATGTCAGATTCAGAGGCGTCCCAAACTCAATCACTGACCTTGAGCCGTATCTTTCAGACCTAATAAAATCAATTCTTCCAGACCCCCAGGAGGGTGAAATCGGCATTAAAAGAGCACATAGGGCACTTGGAGCATCCCCAAACCCTAACATGCCTAAAGACATCATCGCCCTCTTTCTGAGGCAACACACAAGAGATCAGATTCTCATTCACGCCAGAGGTCTAGACGAAATCAAGGGTCCTGACGGCACCACCATCCAGATTTATGCAGATCTCTCACCAGCCACCCTAGCGAGACGCAGGGAAATGAGACCAGCTGTGGAGGTACTTATACAACATAAAATTCCTTACAGATGGGGTTTTCCTTTCAACATCCAATTTACGGTGAATGGAAACAAGTTTATCGCTCAAGATGTGGAGGAATGCCAGACAATCCTTTCCTCCCTGAACTTATGGAAGGAGGGTGAAAACCCCAGCCCACTGGGCCAGGAACCAAAAGAGAAGCGAGATAGGCCGGTTAGACAATGGACGGTAGTTCCTGCCTCAAAGAGACAAAAAGCTGCAAAGAAACCCACAACCTCAAGCGGTGAGAGAAGGGGGTCTAAGGCAACCCGAGTAACTGACAGGCCTACATCACCAGGCTTGGGCCGGGATGCTCAAGTTGATATTAGCCGGGAAATTCCCCCCTCCAGAGAAGAGATGAGGGGACTGGCTAAGAGATAAGTTGCCTCCCTCAGAAGCCTAATGGACATTAGAAGCCGAGGGGAGTGTGATATAGGATGGAAGCCTACTGGGTTTCTCTTAATTCACTGAATTGAATGTTTTGTGCTACACAATGCAAGGGGTGATAGGCCCATGGGGTGAGGCGGAGAGTTTTTCCCTTTTATTAAACAGGGTGTAAATTGTGTAGTTAAAATTTAGTCTGCCTCCTCGCCAGGGCTATATGCAGGAGAACAGGATTCTCATGCCCACCAAGCGCGCTAGAGCGCAAGGAAAAAGTTTTAGTTTAGATAAAAAAGTTGAAATTGTTTTGTTTCTGTTGACACATGTATTTCTGTACATTTCCCTGAATTATGTCTTGCATGTAAATGGTCTATCTCTGTTCTGCCTAGTACTCCCAAGGTCTCTCCAAGATGCAGGTGCACCTCGTCTCCTGGTCATCCCAGGGGGTCTCTCGTCTCCGGCTCTCTGGCCCTCAAACAACTTTCCCATCCTGAGCAGGAAAAATGTAAGTCACACACCAGGCACAGCACTCACAGACAGACAAGGATAAATGGCTAGGCCCGAATTTAAGATACTATCCCATAATGTGAAGGGATTTAACTCTCCTCATAAACGGCGTAAAGCCTTTCTTACATACAGGGAGCATCGCCCCTCAGTAATCTTTCTACAGGAGACACACTTCATGCGTAACAACCCCCCTAAATTTCTCCACAAACAATACCCACACTTCTATACAGCGGGTATGTTAGCCAAGAGGGAGGGGGTAGCAATTCTCTTACATAAGGACTTTCCGTTTATACTCCAGAGTAAAAAATCAGATCCCGAGGGTCACTACCTGATTCTGACCGGGAAAATACTCGACTCGACAGTGTCTTTAATTGCGCTATATGCCCCACCTACGAACCCGTATCACACGGTCCGGAAACTACTTATGGCACTGGAGAAAGGGGACTTTGGTAGAATTATTCTGGGAGGGGACCTAAATTTTGCGTTGGATCCCGGATTAGACAGGTCTAAGGGGAGAGTGGGGCCCCACTTCCCCAGTAGGCTAAAACAACTTAAAACACAGCTAGCGAACCTGAACCTGGTAGATTCCTGGAGGGACCTTCATCCTAGGGACAGGGAGTACTCTTTCTACTCAGCCCCTCATAATTCATACTCAAGAATTGACTATATCATCATTGATGCTTCACTTTTGGATCAGACAAAGGAAGCGGAGATTATTCCGTGTACCTGGTCGGATCACTCAATAGTCAAAATTGCCCTAGACTTTGGCACAGCATACTCCCCCCCCCCCCCCCCCCCGTCATGGTGCATCAATGATACGCTACTAGCATTTCCTCAATCCAAAGATAAGATCCAGCAAGAACTTGAGATATATTTTGGGGAAAATACTAAAGGAGATGTAGAAATAGGCTGGGTGTGGGTGGCCCACAAAGCATATATTAGAGGGGTCTGCATGAAGATATCTGCTGAACATAAAAAGCAAAACAGGGCCCGAGAGGACGCATTAAATAAAGAGTTAATGAGATTGGAAAGGGCAATGCAGCAAGATAATTCTATTGGGGATAGGTCCCAGATTGAGAAAACCAGAGCGGAACTGGATATGATTCTGTCAGAGAGAAAGGAGAGAGCGCTTAGAATCACACATCACAAGTTTTATAGCAAAGCAAACAAACCTGACACTTTCCTAGCCAATAAATTAAAATCAAAGCAAAACCAATCTAGGATCTGTCAAATTAAATCGCCCCAAGGGCTAGTGACCTCCAACCCCACAAAAATTCAGGACATCTTTCAGGCGTATTATAGCAAGCTATATAAAGCCTCGAACTCCCCAGTTCAGGGGGAAACACAATCACTTTTATTCTCCCTGGATCTACCTAAACTAACGGAGGAGAATGTTACTTCATTGAATAAAGCAATCTCCCAGGAGGAAGTGAGCAAAGTTATTTTAGAATCAAAATTAGGCAAAGCCCCAGGCCCAGATGGCTTTACAAACACATATTATAAGAAATTTGTCAGCACTTTAGCCCCATACTTGACCACATTATACAATACAATACTGGAGGGACGACCAATCCCCCCAGAACTCAACAAAGCTGACCTGGTATTGTTTCCCAGGGAGGGGAAGGACCCGTTAGAAGCCAAGAATTACAGACCAATTTCACTCCTTAACAGTGACATAAAGTTTCTGGCCAAAATCATGGCGGATAGGATAGCTGGGTTTCTCCCCTCCTTGATTCCCAAAGACCAGGTGGGATTTATCCCAGGGCGACAAGCAGGGGACAATATCAGGAAAATTCTGAATTTAGTCCACCATTCTAAATTAAATAACACTCCGGCCTGCCTGCTCTCTCTGGATATAGAGAAGGCCTTTGACTCTCTGGAATGGCCTTTTCTCATGGCTACGCTAAACAAATTCGGGTTTTCAGGGAAGTTTTTAAATCTAATTCGGACTTATTACAAAGATCCTAAGGCAAACTTAAGACTCCCGGGTGGGGGGAGGCCAGCGGTCAGCATCCAGAGGGGGACGAGACAGGGGTGCCCATTGTCACCGCTCCTATTTGCATTGGCAGTCGAGCCCCTGGCACAATGGATTAGAGCCTCCCCGGAGATAAAGGGTATCCAAGTGGGGTCACATCATTTCAAGGTGTCACTATTTGCGGACGACTTACTATGCTCCATTTCGGAGCCATCGACGTCGGTACCACCCCTGATGCAAAAACTTGAACACTTCGGGATGCTTTCAGGATTGAAAATTAATGTAGAAAAAACTGAAGCCTTGGCCCTAGATATACCGCTCCCGGAGAAAGATTCCCTCACACGGAGGTTTAAATTTAAATGGGCTGGGAAGGGGATTAAATACCTAGGAATTTGGTTGACAGCTAAAGTACAAGATCTATATAAAGCTAACTACCGGCCAATGTTCCGTTTACTCCAAGAGGAGATGATTAAATGGGGCAAATATAACATCTCCTGGCTCGGTAGGATTAGTTCGGTTAAAATGAACATTTTACCTAGACTGCTTTATTTATTTAGATCTCTACCGATCCAGATACATATGAAAGACCTCTCAAACTTCCAAAGCAGGGTGTTCCGTTTTATCTGGGGTGGGGGTCCCTCCAGGATTGCGAGAAAGAACATGTACAAACATAAATCCAGAGGGGGGTTGGCATGTCCCAATTTAAAACTTTATTATCGAGCAGCTCAATTAGCTTTTATTCCCCAGGCCCACTTACCCGAAGCCCATCCGGCATGGATGTTTGTTGAAAGCCAAGACATGATGCCCTATACATGGGACACGGCGGTCTGGATACACGCACTCCCCACAGAGATTAAGAAATCTGCCAATCCTATAATAAGGAACTCCGCGGCTAATATTATCTGGGCCTTCAATCATACAGACCTTCTACCCCGGATATCCCACTTAACGCCTATACTTACGCATCCACTAGCTCCAGCAGGTATCTCACAGGTCTCTCGGCAATGGTGGAAGAATAACAAACTTGATAGATTGGGAAACTGGATGAGAGATGGTCGGGTATTAACATTCAAAACTGTGAGAGACGAATATGATATCCCCCTTTATGAGCACTATAACTTTTGCAGATTGAGATACTTTGTAGATAAACTACTTAGGAGTTCAGGGGTCCCCTCCCGGAATGGGTTCTCTAGAATATGTGAAAAAGCCCCCCTTAAAAGAGGAGTGATAGGGGAATTATACGAGGTCTTCAATACCCCAAAATCATTAGCCAAAGAAAAATACATGAGGGAATGGGAAAAAGATATAGCCAAGAACTGGGAGATTGAGACGTGGGAGACTTCCTGGGCCAATCTCCTGAGGGGGTCACTAAACTATAGTGTATTAGAGACATCAATTAAAGTCCTTCATCGGGCGTATATTACCCCAGATCGACTAGCTAAATGGAGTAAGACGGAAAGTCCGAAATGCTTTAGGGGGTGCTCAGAGCTGGGCTCCTTTCACCATACTTGGTGGAGCTGCCCAAAGGTTCAGCAGTTGTGGACGGCAGTGGGTGACTTAGTGGATAGTATATTTGGACACCATATTGAAATTACCCCAGAATCTAGTCTACTGGGGATTCCGGTGGCCTCTCTTTCTGCCCCCCACAACAGACTCCTAAAATTTATCTTTTTAGCGATGAAATCACATATTGCCAGGAACTGGAGGAAAAAGACACTTGAGATAGGGGCAGTTCGAGCTAAGATTCACTACTTAGCGGTTAATGAAAGGATTTCCCACTCAGTGGCGGATTCAATCCCTAAGTATTTAGAAATATGGGGTCCCTGGATAGGATACACTGATATTAGAATCCCTCTACTCCAATGAAGGGGGAGGAGGAGGGAAGGGCACCCTCACCTTGTTGACAGGATACAGGGGGGGCTGGGGGCCGGAGAGGAGATACCGGGAGAGGAACTGCACCGATATGGAAGAAGACAGACAGGTATGCTAGGTTGGATCAATGACAAGATCGAGATAGAGAAATGTTTTCCAAAGAGGAAGGCTTAACATAGATGTGTCAGATAGAATCTTTTAGTTTAATTGGTTAGGTTAACATTTGTAAAAGTTTGTAAGCAACTCTTCCTGAAGATATAAGAAAAGATAACGGGGGGGAATAGAATGAAAGGAAGGTACTGAAAGACTAACAAACTTAAATAATCATACTATATCCCTTTAGAGGTAAATGAGTCAGCCAATGGATAAAATTTGGGCTTTTTTATAATATCTTTATGATCCTCTAAGTCACAGGTTAATAACGGAAAGTATTAGGAGATAACAACTTAACAACCAAAGAATAGTATAGGTAACGGATAAGTTTAGGGATACATGTTTACATAACCAAGAAGGGTCCATTATAATTCTATACATTGGTTCATCGATAATAGCACGGAGGTAAATACGGAAAAAAGGAGGAGGCAGGATACAAGGATGAGATTTCACAATTGATGTTGGGGTATTGTTTTATTACGCTCAATATTGTACAACTGTTTGCACTTTGTATTCCTGCAATAAAAAAATATTAAAAAAAAAAAAAATACACCTACGATTAAAATTATCGACTAATCATTTCTATGTCAGTGGACCAATGTTTAAAACCAGCAGGGGATCAAATACTTTTTTCCCTCCTGTATATCTATTAGTATATATCTACCTTCAATAAAGGTCATACTCACAATTGCAATTTCCCATTCATTTGGGTATGAATACCATATATACTCGAGTATAAGCCGAGTTTTTCAGCCCTTTTTTTAAGGCAAAAAAGGGCCCCCTTAGCTTATACTCGAGTCATTCTCCCCCCGTGTGTCTCTAACCCCCCCCGTGTGTCTCTAACCCCCCATGTGTCTCTAACCCCCCTGTGTGTCTCTTTACCCCCCCCGTGTCTCTCTCCCTCCCTCCTCCTCAACCTAAACCCCCCTCCTCAGCATAAACCCCCCTCCTCCACCTAAACCCCACTAAATACCTCCCCCCTCTCCCCTTTACTTACCTGCTTGTGCTCTGGCCTCCGCTCCTTGACCCTGCGCCGGCGCGCCTGTGACGTCACATGCGCGCCGCATCATTAGCATATATCGGGTGCGGGGACACCGGGTTTATGCTAATGACGCGGCGTGCATGTGACGTCACAGGCGCGCCAGCGCAGGGTCAAGGAGCGGAGGCCGGAGCACAAGCAGGTAAGTGAGGGGAGAGGGGGGAGGTATTTAGGGGGGTTTAGGTGGAGAAGGGGGTTAAGGGGGGTTTAGGTTGAAAAGGGGGGTTGAGGGAGGTTGAGGGGGAGGTTGAGGAGGGTTGAGGTTGAGGAGGTGGGTTGGGGTTGAGGGGGGTTGAGGTTGAGGAGGGGAGTTGAGGTTGAGGAGGGAGGTTGAGGATGTGGGGTTGAGGATGAGGATGGGGGGGTTGAGGAGGTGGTTGAGGATGGGGGGTTGAGGAGGGGGTTGCGGATGGGGGGTTAAGGAGGGAGGTTGAGGAAGGGGTTGAGGAGGGAGGTTGAGGATGAGGAGGAGGGGTTGAGGAGGGGGGTTGAGGTTGAGGAGGGGGATTGAGGATGGGGGGATGAGGAGAGAGGATGAGGATGGGGGGGTTGAGGAGGGGGATTAAGGATGGGGGGGTTGAGGAGGGAGGTTGAGGAGGGGGTTGAGGATGAGGAGGGAGGTTGAGGAGGGGGTTGAGGATGAGGAGGGAGGTTGAGGATGAGGATGGAGGATGAGGAGGGAGGTTGAGGAGGGAGGTTGAGGATGAGGAGGGAGGTTGAATAGTGGGGTTGAGGAGGGTGATAAGGGAGGGGAGAAGAGACACAGGGAAGGGAGAGGTTGGAAGAGACACAGGGAAGGGAGAGGGGGGAAGAGACACAGGGAAGGGAGAGGGGAGAAGAGACACAGTGAGAGAGGGGGACATAGAGGGCACAAGAGGGACACAGGGGGCAGCACATTTCTCACCCTCGGCTTATACTCGAGTCACTCATTTCACCCAGTATTTTGTGGTAAAATGGGTGCCTCGGCTTATACTCAGGTCGGCTTATACTCGAGTATATACGGTAACCCTTTTAGAATACAAGTGGTAAAAGTGTGGGACCAATATACATTGCAGGGAAAGCAGTTGTCAGTGGGGATCCTTTAGTTTATGTAACATATCAAAACAGATGCAAAAACCTAGAATATTTACAAATACATAAAACTTTGGATAAAGGTTATGAATGATTCCAAATACATCCTACACCAAAATAAAAATAAAAATGCCTAAGACTGAAAGCAATATTTGAAAATTGTGCAAAGAAGTGAAAGCCTATATATTTCACCCAAATTCTAATTATTATAAACATGGTAACAAAGCAATCAAACTTATGAACAGACTTTAAATGGTAATTGGCGACAGACCATAAGATGCAAAGACACAAATAGAATAACCAATCATAAGATTTTATAGAATTGTTATACAAACATTTATATCAAACAGATACCCCAAATAAATTCTGGGCACAAATGAAGGTACCACAAATATTCCCAGAGCAGCTAGATATGGTAAATGCCCCAGTTACGCAACAATCCATTAAAGAGTTGAAAAATCACAAAGCTTCAGGGCTGGTATGGACAGGTAAATGGACTATTCATAATTTATTATAATATATTTATATATTTTGTGTTATTATTATATTACATCATTTTTTTGTAGGTGTGACCGGACCTGTGGACATTTATGGAGGTTCCTGTTTGGGAAGAAGAACTGAAGACCAGAGCATTGTTGGAGGGGTAAGTGATCTAATTTACCCTTTTCTAGTTTTAATAAGGATGGTTGTTGTTTTAATTTCAATGTAGGGTTGTTTTTCGGTGTAATGTAGTATTTATTATTTATGTAATCTGTGTTTTTTTTCTGTACTATAGTTTATTTTTTATTTTTTGTACTATAGCTTTTTTGTTTTATGTAATGTACTTTCTTATTTTTATGTAATGTATTTTTTTATTTTGTGTAATGTAGGGATTTTTAGTTTGTGTAATTAGTGGGGTTTCTAGGGATCTTTTTAGGGGGTTAGGTAGGTAATGTACAGTAGGGGTTAATAGGGTAGGGTAGGACCCTCATGGCACTTATAGTGTAGAGACCCTTATGGGACTGATGGGGTTAATTAGAGGCTCATGAGGGTCTATATAGACCGCCATGAGTAATGGAGTTAATTTTAAGGGCTGGGGGTACTTATAGTACCCCCCCGTGGCAGGGGTTAATTTTTACTTAGCTCGGGTCCTTTAAGGACCCGCAAGGTGTGAATATTGAATTTTAAATGCAGCGGGGGTCCCGATCGATACCCCAGCTGCAAGGGGTAACATGGGGACACTGCGGAAGCCCCAGATGGGGACCTCCAGCATAGGGGGTTAATTTTATGTGCCGCTGTGATACTTGAAGTATTCCTGCGGCAGGGGTTAACAGTGTAACTGCTGCGGGGGTCCTGATCAGGATCCCCGCAGCAAGGGTTAATATTGGGAGCCTGCAGGGTCCCCTGCAGCATGGGGATTAGTTTAGGGAGCAGGGGGGAGCTTTAGGGGCCGGAGGGAGGTTTGGGGGCTGGAGCAGGGGTCTCTTCTGCTGCTTTCGCAGCCAACGTAAGGGCTTTTAGAGCCTTTGCGAGTCCTCCCCAACACTTGTTGGGCTTCAGCATGTTATGGGCTAGCTCTCAGGGGACTTTGTTGCAATTTAATAGCAAGAATAGAACGTAGCGGTACGGGCTTGACAGATCAAAGGGTTGCAGCTGCGAAGTTCCTGCGTTTTACCCGCAAGTGCGGGGAGGTTTACAAGGCTAACTTAACAGCCTTCAGTCCAACTTTTTTAGATACGGGCTACGTTTTAAAACGTAGCCTGAATTAAATGAGGCTGTAAGAGTCTTTTTTCAACCACAATGACTATGTAACTCTGTAACTATGCATGTATTAATCTTTAGTACTGTGATATACCCCCGCCGCCTTAATTTATTTGGCTCCTATGCCTCTGATTACAAGCCTTATATGGTGTCGTAAGCATCTGCTAACAATCTGCTCACCCAAATACAGGTTGCTCCTTGGACTTGTAGGTGATGAATACGTTTTAGCTTTATAAATCTTACTGCTGCATTGAAAGTAGTGTTTGGATCAATGAATCAATTAATACAGTTTAGGGTTAATGTGAATGGCATCTTAAGGGGTGAAACTATCTATTCCATAAAAATTAGGTCATTCTCTTTTTCAATACTATTTGGTGATATAAAATCTAGTCACTGTTGTGCATTCATAAAATATTATAATTTTTTTCCTTTCCCCCGGCAGCTGTCTGGGTATTTACACATAATATCATATGTTGTTTCCACACTCTAGGCATTGTAGTTTAGCTTTGAACTTTATAATATCATTTATCTGTCAGTATTGCTTCAGCTTTGATAAAGAGAGGATGCACCTCTTGAAGACTTGTCTATTGAAGTGCCCACTAAAAAGGTATAATTAAAACAGCAATGCTCATTAAGTTTGTATCTTGTCAATGAACAAGCACATCTATGTCAAACTAATTAACTGCCATCTTTAAATACCATTCCTTTGGCTATAATTGTAAGATTTGCCATAACGGCTGAAACTTTCCCATCAAATATGTGAGGAGAAAAGGCCTGAAGACTACAGATCGCTTTGAAAGAAGATAGACTACTAAGAAGTTATATAATCCTATTATTGCTATTCAACAACTGTCTAGAAAAAAGAAATAATACATGAAATAGAAGCTTGAAAGGCTTTCAGTCAAGAAAAGGGATTTGATAGGATGTCTGGGTCCTTGTTCTGCGCTTATACATTAATACTCAGCCAATGTTCTGACCTCTTTATGTCCTAGATGAACAACCCCATAACCTACACTTTTGTTATGAACATTCTAATACCTGTTGACTACATCTAACACGGTTTAAATTAATGGTTTCTAGAACAGCACAGACAATACTTTAACATTTGTAATCTTTGATCCTTAAACTCAACATTTCTCTATTAAAGATTTATAGAAACGTAAGATTCTCAGTTGACAACTAACCCTCCTATTCAAATCTCCCGACAGGCCTTGTTCCATTAATCCTGCATGAAAAATGATTGCAATTATATCCTTAGAGTGCTCCATATATAGATCTTAATAGGATATCTCAGTAGTGTACTTATATAATATATCGTCATGCTAAAAAAATTAATTTGCTGTTTCTGTCCATGTAAATTTAAATAAATTAGAGTGATTCTGTGGTGGTTTATAGAAAAATATATGTAAGGGTCTTTATGCTTTTATATGTTATTTTTGCTAAACGTACATGAATATTGACTAAATAATGCACACAATACCAAAGATGGAAAATATATTTAAAAATAAAAAACAAATTTGCACACATATATTTAAAACAGCTGTTTTTAAGCTTTACAAAATATTTGTATATGAAAAATAGCGGAATATAGGCGAATGAAACTAATGAAACTAACAACCTCTTACTCAATTCAAAGTCACCATCCTAGATCTCTGATTAGCGGTATTCCGATTAGACAGCATCTTTGAGGTAGACGGAATTTTTGTGTTAACCAAATTATTTTTATAAATAGGTTCAGAGAAAGAGGATATTCCAATCACAATCGTAGAAGGACTTATAAAAGGGCTGTGTCTGTAAAAAGTCCTCTTTGTTACAGGACAAAATAGAGACTACCACAAGACAACCTATCAGATGTATAGGTGTTTTTATACTAAATAGGAGGACATTAAATACATATTTGATAGACATTGGCATATATTGCTTCAAAACCACGATTTGGCGGAGGTCTTAAATCCCAAAGCATCTATTATAAGTTGTTGACCACGTAATATTAAATACATCTTGGTCCACAGTCATTTTAGGATAAAAAGTCCAACAATAAGGCTTTCTCTGTTGATGGTGGGTAATTATTCCTACAATGATTGAAATACATGCTACCGACTGGAAATTTCTCAAATTTGTTATCAGTGATCACATTGACTGTATGACCCCTTGTGTCATTTATATGGCTAAATGTAATTGTACCAAAATGTATGTGTGCAAAACCAGTATACAAAGCAAAAAGTGGAACAGGAACATGTCAATAATATAGTCAATTAAGACAATACCCCTATCTTTATACATGTAAACAACTAACATAACAGTAACATTAGATGTACTAGCGAATTGCCCATCAAAAATGATGGCAATAAAATTTGAAGGCTGGCAATGCTGTTTACCATAAACCCTCTAAATTGCGTGCCAAAGGAACTCGTCGCGAGCCTCTCCCACAATCTACTTTACGGGCCATTGCAGGCCTCGGGCAACAAGCCACTTTCATGGCTCGCAATGAGCACCTTCGACGCTCATTGCTAGCCTCTCCCAGCATCTACTTTACGGACCTTGCAATGAACGCCTTAGGCACTCATCGCGAGGCCCGCAATGAGCGGCTTCACCTCTCATTGCAGGCCTTGGTCAACCCGCCACTTTCATGCCTTACAATAAGCACCTTCAGTGCTCATTGCGATCCTCTTCCCACTCTCTGACCCCTGTGTCTGTTTCCCACCTCTTCCTTCCATGTGTTCCCGCCTTCTCCCTGCCCTGTTTCCTCCCCCCCCGCTTATTTCCTCCTCTTCCCCCATGTCTCTTCCCCCTTCTTCCTCCCCTGTGTCTTTTGCCCCCTCTCCCTCCCCTGTGTATCTTCTCCCTTTCTCCTCTGCTTTGTCTCTTCCCCTCTCTCTCTCCCCTGTGTTTCTCCCCCTCCCATGTGTCTTTTCCCCACTCTCCCTCCCTTGTGTCTCCTCCTCCTCCTCCCCTGTGTCTCCTTCCCCCCTCCTCTCCCTCCCTTGAGTCTCTTTTCCCTCTCCCTCCCTTGTGTCTCCTTTCCCTCTCCTCTCCCTCCCTTGTGTCTCATTCCCCCACTCCTCTCTCTCCCGTGTCTTTTTACCACTCTGTTTCCCCTGTGTCTCATTTCTCCCTCCTCCTTTCCCCTTTCTCCCTTCCCCCTGTGTCTCCTTCCTCCCCCATCGTGTCTCCTTTCCCCCTCTCCCTCCCCTGTGTCTCCTACCCCATCTCCTTCCCTTGTGTCTCCTTTCCCTCTCCTCTCCCTCCCTTGTGTCTCATTTCCCTCTCCTCTCCCTCCCTTGTGTCTCATTTCCCTTTACCCCTCCCTTGTGTCTCTTTTCCCCCTCCTTCTTTCCCTCCCTTGTGTCTTTTTTCCCCCTTGTGTCTTCTTTCTCCCTCACCTTCCCGTCGTGCCTCCGTCGCTTGCGTAAGCCTCTGCGGGTCCCGTCCTCTGGCCGGAACTACTTTCCTGAATCAAGCTGCTCATTCCTTTCTGCAGGAGTCGCACACGCGGAATGCATAGTCACAATGTGCAGCTTATGCCACGCATTGTGCATGCGCATCCCGCCTGCGCGACTCCTGCAGTGGGCAATGAGTGACTTGATCCAGGAAAGTAGCACCTGCAGAGGAGAAGGTGAGTGCGGCGCTGCTGGCAGGGTCGGAACCAGGTATGGGCCTCGGCCCTGCAATGAGCCCGGCATGTACCGGTGCTACTGGAAGGTACGGGGATGGCGCTCATTGCGGGCCCCGCCTCATCTACTGGCAGGGTTGGAACCAGGTACGGGCCTTGGCTGGGAGTGATGGGGGTGATGCAAGCCCTGCATTGCAGCCCCCGTTGCGAAAGTTTGGTAACACTGCAGTGTGCCTGCAGCTAATTCCTGTGTGCCCTCAGGCCTCGTAAAGAGCGCCTACGGTGCTCAGCTCCACCCCTGCAATGATCACCTTTGGCGCTCATTGCAGCTAAGTCCCGCAGGCCTTGCGATGAGCGCCTGCAGCGCTCATCTTCACCCCTGCAATGAGCGCCTTTGGCGCTCATTGGAGGTAAGTCCTGCGTGCCTCCACCCCCGCAACTGCATCCCTCGCTTTGTGAGGGACGTAGTTGCGGGACACAACTGCATCCCTCGCTTCGCTTTGCGAAGCCCGCAACGGGACGACAACTTGCAGTACGACAACTAAATAAGTGATCGCATTCCAACACACAGACATTGTTCAGACCTCATATTGAAAGGGAGATATAGAGAAAAGTCTCCTTCAGAGAGAGACTGAATTTATTTTCAACTAGAAAAGATTTCTCAAAATGGCCATAACGAAGGCTTTACATATACAGCTTTAATAATTTAAAACACATAAAAGTGATTGGTGTTCTGTTATAGGGTTTTGGTTATTGCATGCAACATCATAAATTAGTGACTTGAGGGTAATTAACATTGAAATACCCCAAATTACATCTCAATCCCCCCATTAATATGTTGTTGCTTTTAGAGGCCTAGCCTAGTCATATGGCTTATCCTAGTCTGAAACACAAATTTGAGGTGTTAGTTTGCAGATAGCCAATTTGTCTGTTTTTACCCTTAATACTTGCTTGTTTGTTTACTTATATGCCTATGTGTGATGTTCTAACATACAACTAATTAATAGGCCAGGATCACTCCTATATTTGACTCATGCTGTGCTTTAAAAAATACATTGAGTATTTTTGGGGGAGTAAATTATATTCCTATTCCAAAATGCCCATATTTGATAATTGATATTAATAGTGATTCCATCTGTGAGTGTCCCTTGTTTTTTATGGAAATTTGAAAAGGGACCGCATTGTCTACTCACTGACTTGGGGATTGAATTTCTCTTGGTAGTGGATAAATTAGCTGAGTGGCCACATAGGGAATTACAATTGCTGCTATGCATGGGAGTATCTTGTTACTGGAGCCTTTTGCAAATGGGCAGATAGCAAATGCTATAGATCTGGTTTAAACTGGAATGCCATGTGACCCTAACCTGTGATATCATGGGTAGAGGCTGTTCTTTATTACCTGCCCCATATTTCAATTATCCCCTTTAGAAACAACAGAGCAGCTTGGGCTTCTAGAAAGTACCCACCCTTTAACCTCTACACACTGCAGGAAAAACAGTTGATGTTTGTGAAAGAAGCAGCTTTGTCTAGTGAAATAAGATGCCTCCTTCCTTTTTAGAATGTAATACCTTGAGGATTTGTTTTTCTGCATTAGATACAGTGCCTTGCAAAAGTATTCACCCCCTTGACTGTTTAACCTTTTTTGTTACATTACAGCTCAATGTTTTGTTAATATGAATTTTATTTGCTGGATCAGAAAACAATAGTTTAAGTTGGTGAAGTGAAATGAGAAAAATATAATACATAAAACTATTTTTTAGAAATAGAAAACAGAATATTGGAATTTGCGTATGTATTCACCCCCTTTGTTATGAAGCCCATGAAAAGTTCTGGTGCAACCAATTACCTTCAGAAGTCAAATAATTAGTGAAATGATGTCCACCTGTGTGCAATCTAAGTGTCACATGATCGGTCATTACATATACACACCTTTTTTGAAAGGCCCCAGAGGCTGCAACACCTAAGCAAGAGGCACCACTAACCAATCACTGCCATTAAGCCCAAGGAACTCTCCAAACAATTAAGGGACAATGTTGTCGAGAAGTACAAGTCAGGGTTAGGTTATAAAAAAATATCCAAATATTTGATGATCCCCAGGAGCACCATCAAATCTATCATAACCAAATGGAAAGAACATGGCACAACAGCAAACCTGCCAAGAGACAACCGCCCAACAAAACTCACGGACCGGGCAAGGAGGGCATTAATCAGAGAGGCAGCACAAAGACCTGAGGTAACCCCGGAGTAGCTGCAGAGTTCCACAGCAGAGACTGGAGTATCTGTACATAGGATGACAATAAGCCATACGCTCCATAGAGTTGGGCTTTATGGCAGAGTGGCCAGGAGAAAGCCATTACTTTCAGCAAAAAACAAAATGGCACGTTTTGAGTTTGCGAAAAGGCATGTGGGAGACTCCCAAAATGTATGGAGGAAGGTGCTCTGGTCTGATAAGACTAAAATTTAACTTTTCGGCCATCAAAGAAAACGCTATGTCTGGCGCAAACCCAACACATCACATCACCCAAAGAACACCATCCCCACAGTGAAACATGGTAGTGGCAACATCATGTTGTGGGGATGTTTTTCAGCAGCCGGGACTGGGAAACTGGTTAGATGGATGGTGCTAAATACAGGGATATTCTTGAGCAAAACCTGTACCACTCTGTGTGTGATTTGAGGCTAGGATGGAGATTCACCTTCCAGCAGGACAATGACCCCAAACACACTGCTAAAGCAACACTTGAGTGGTTTAAGGGGAAACATGTAAATGTGCTGGAGTGGCCTAGTCAAAGCCCAGACCTCAATCCAATTGAAAATATGTGGTCAGACTTAAAGATGGAAGAGGAAACCATCCAACCTGAAGGAACTGGAGCAGTTTTGCAAGGAGGAATGAGCATAAATCCCAGTGGTAAGATGTGGCAAGCTCATAGAGACTTATCCAAAGCAACTTGGAGCTGTGATTGCCGCACATGGCGGCTCTACAAAGTATTGACTTTAGGGGGTTGAGTAGTTATGCACATTGACTTTTTATGTTATATTGTCCTATTTGTTGTTTGCTTCACAATAAAAATAAAAAAACATCTTCCAAGTGTTTTCATGTTCTGTAAATTAAATGATGCAAATCCTCAAACAATCCATGTTAATTCCAGGTTGTGAGGCAACGAAATACGAAAAATACCAAGGGGGTGAATAGATTTGCAAGGCACTGTAGATATATAGATAGATAGTCTTGTTTTTTGTAAAGTTGCCAACATATTCAGTAATGCTGAACAGGGGTTAAATACAAAGAAATAAAAAGAAACACAGTATAAAACACTTGGCTGAAACTAGGGGGCCCTGTCTCTGAGTTTAAAATCTTACATACATGTTTTATTTTCTTTAATGCACCTGGTAAGATTGAAAACTCAAAACGGTGAAGTAATTAAAAGGAAGGGAAAAAAAGTACTTGGCAAGTAATTGAAGAGAGAGTAGAAGGTTAATTAGTGATTATGTTTGTGGGTGTATCAGCTATTTAAAATGGAGGTGATAGTGTTAAACATGCAATATAAATCACAAATCAAAGGAAGTTGGATTTGGACAGGGTGTGATGGCATGTTATATTAGTTCAGAGGCTGAAAAGAGGTGGTGACGTGTGAAAAGTTAAATAGATATTTAAAAATTACAGTTGAAAAGTGAATCTGCAGAATGGATGGTATCCGGCCCAGTGTCTTTGGTTTAGTTTCTGGAGAAATGGCTGCTCAGTTATATTGGTGTGTGTATCACATATAATAGTTTTCAAACTACGATTCGTCGTCACGCTTTGCGAGCTTGCAAAGCGAGCTTGCAAGAACTGCATCCATCGCGACGAGAGGGATGCAGTTTGCTCCGCAAATGTGGACCCTCGCGAAGCGAGGGGCCGCATTTGCGGAAGGTGGAGGGTCAAAGGCGCCTCACACTCGTTTAAAAACACACACACGCACGACAACCTCAGAACCAACCTTAACGGCACAAACACCCACACGCACAAAAAATACGACCATAACGGCCGAACCTCGTGCACCTAAAAACAAAACATAAGTCCTTCAGTAACCCTGTCACTCATGGGGGTCAATATAGGACCCCATAAGCACTTGATTAACCCCCTCACTCATGGGGGTCAATATAGACCACCATAAGCCCTTCATTAACCCTGTCACTCATGGGGGTCAATATAGACCCCCGTAAGCCCTTCATTAACTCTGTCACTCATGGGGGTCAATACAGACCCCCATAAGCCCTTCATTAACCCTGTCACTCATGGGGGTCAATACAGGCCCCCATAAGCACTTCATTAACCCTGTCACTCATGGGGGTCAATACAGGCCCCCATAAGCACTTCATTAACCCTGTCACTCATGGGGGTAAATATAGACCCTCATAACCATTAATTAACCCTGTCACTCATGGGGGTCAATACAGACCCCCATAAACCCTTCACTAACCCTGTCACTCATGGGGGTCAATACAGACCCCCATAAGCACTTAATTAACCCCCTCACTCATGGGGGTCAATATAGACCCCCATAAGCCCTTCATTAACCCTGTCACTCATGGGGGTCAATACAGACCCCCATAAGCACTTAATTAACCCCCTCACTCATGGGGGTCAATACAGACCCCCCATAAACCCCTAATTAACCCTGTCATTCATGGGGGTCAATATAGATCCCAATAAGCCCTTCATTAACCCTGTCACTCATGGGGGTCAATACAGACCCCCATAAGCCCTTCATTAACCCTGTCACTCATGGGGGGTCAATACAGACCCCCATAAGCCCTTCATTAACCCTGTCACTCATGGGGGTCAATATAGACCCCCATAAGCACTTAATTAACCCCCTCACTCATGGGGGTCAATACAGACCCCCATAAACCCCTAATTAACCCTGTCACTCAGGGGGGTCAATATAGATCCCCATAAACCCTTCATTAACCCTGTCACTCATGTATATAGACCCTCATAACCATTCATTAACCCTGTCACTCATGGGGGTCAATACAGACCCCCATAAACCCTTCACTAACCCTGTCACTCATGGGGGTCAATACAGACCCCCATAAGCACTTAATTAACCCCCTCACTCATGGGGGTCAATACAGACCCCCCATAAACCCCTAATTAACCCTGTCATTCATGGGGGTCAATATAGACCCCAATAAGCCCTTCATTAACCCTGTCACTCATGGGGGTCAATACAGGCCCCCATAAGCACTTCATTAACCCTGTCACTCATGGGGGTCAATACAGGCCCCCATAAGCACTTCATTAACCCTGTCACTCATGGGGGTAAATATAGACCCTCATAACCATTAATTAACCCTGTCACTCATGGGGGTCAATACAGACCCCCATAAACCCTTCACTAACCCTGTCACTCATGGGGGTCAATACAGACCCCCAAAAGCACTTAAATAACCCCCTCACTCATGGGGGTCAATATAGACCCCCATAAGCCCTTCATTAACCCTGTCACTCATGGGGGTCAATACAGACCCCCATAAGCACTTAATTAACCCCCTCACTCATGGGGGTCAATACAGACCCCCCATAAACCCCTAATTAACCCTGTCATTCATGGGGGTCAATATAGATCCCAATAAGCCCTTCATTAACCCTGTCACTCATGGGGGTCAATACAGACCCCCATAAGCCCTTCATTAACCCTGTCACTCATGGGGGGTCAATACAGACCCCCATAAGCCCTTCATTAACCCTGTCACTCATGGGGGTCAATATAGACCCCCATAAGCACTTAATTAACCCCCTCACTCATGGGGGTCAATACAGACCCCCATAAACCCCTAATTAACCCTGTCACTCAGGGGGGTCAATATAGATCCCCATAAACCCTTCATTAACCCTGTCACTCATGTATATAGACCCTCATAACCATTCATTAACCCTGTCACTCATGGGGGTCAATACAGACCCCCATAAACCCTTCACTAACCCTGTCACTCATGGGGGTCAATACAGACCCCCATAAGCACTTAATTAACCCCCTCACTCATGGGGGTCAATATAGACCCCCATAAGCCCTTCATTAACCCTGTCACTCATGGGGATCAATACAGACCCCCATAAGCACTTAATTAACCCCCTCACTCATGGGGGTCAATACAGACCCCCCATAAACCCCTAATTAACCCTGTCATTCATGGGGGTCAATATAGACCCCAATAAGCCCTTCATTAACCCTGTCACTCATGGGGGTCAATACAGACCCCCATAAGCCCTTCATTAACCCTGTCACTCATGGGGGTCAATATAGACCCCCATAAGCCCTTTGTTAACCCTGTCACTCCTGGGGGTCAATACAGACCCCCATAAGCACTTAATTAACCCCCTTACTCATGGGGGTCAATACAGACCCCCATAAACCCCCAATTAACCCTGTCACTCAGGGGGGTCAATATAGACCCCCATAAACCCTTCATTAACCCTGTCACTCATGGGGGTCAATACAGACCCCCATAAGCACTTAATTAACCCCCTCACTTATGGGGGTCAATACAGACCCCCATAAACCCTTAATTAACCCCGTCACTCATGAGGGTCAATATAGCCCCCCATAAGCCCTTAATAACCCCCTCACTCATGGGGGTCAATACAGACCCCCATAAACCGCTAATTAACCCTGTCCCTCATGGGGGTCCATACAGACCCTCATAAGCCTCTATTAAACCCCATCAGTCCCATAAGGGTATATTAAGACCATTATGGGCCTGTTACAACCCAACATCAACCACGTGCCATGACGGTCCTCAAGGACACTAAGTATAAATACTACACTGCACTATACCCCCCCAATAAAACATTAAATAGCAACTAAACAGCCTCTACACTAACCTATTAACACCTACACTACCTATCTACACTACCTACCTACACCCTAATAACCCCCACCACTCTAATTACAGAAAATAAAAAAAGCCTAAAGTCACAAAAAATAAAAAATCTAGATTACATAAAATAAAAAACCTAAGTCACAAAAAATAAAAAATCTACATTACAGAAAATAAAAAAAACATAAGTCACAAAACACATTACAACCCCCCCCCCACTAGAGAAAAAAATAAATTACACACTTGAAAAGAAAATACATATAATACATACAATACAATACAATTGAATACAATACAATACAATTAAATACAATACAATACACCCCTATCTAATATACATCCCCCTATCTAATATACATCCCCCTATCTAATATACATCCCCCTATCTAATATACAATAAATACTATCTATGTACTATACATCCCCCTATCTATCTAATATACAGTACATTAATATACCCTTATGGGAGATAGTGGACCTTGTGACCATGTGCTGGACTGGGAGATGCATAGAGGACTTGGCATAGACTTTGGGCGAGATCCTGACCAATGAGGACTTCCAACAACTGGGGCAACAGGGCATTTAGGAAGCCCATGACTGCAGTGACTCTGATCTGAAGGAACATAAAGAACTGTTCCTCAGCAAGGCTTTGCGTTCCATACATGAGATTACAGATGATGTAGTAGCAAATGATGCTGACTCTGCAAGGAGCAGGAATGTGAGACAAACCATTATCGGGGCAATGTCCTGCTACCATCTGCTGGATGCTCACATCCCCTCATCAAGAGATTCTGAGGAGGATAAAAAGGAGAATACAGATGAAGCTCATATGGTAAGTATGCTTCATGTCTTAATTTATTTTCATTTACATGTACTAAATTCATTGCTGCCTTTCAGATTATCGAGAGTAGTTTAGGATACTTTTGGGGTCCTTTAATACTTTTTTAAAATCTGTTCATCCACTATTTATTTTAACATTAACAATACCATTTTCCGTTGCCCATATGTCACCTAAATAGGTTATAACATTCCAAATGTTTTAGCAAGCATACATTTTAGATCGCTATGTCTGTCCAGGTTTGAAGTACTTGTTGCTCTGTTTGTGTTACTTACCAAGGGCCTCATTCTATTAGCGGCCGCAGCCGTTGCGGGGCCGCAAGGACCGGCCGCAAGCTATTCGGCTATTCTATTCCCTTACGGCCGGGGGCTCCGGCAGGCTTGCGGCCGGTGCCTTGCTATCTCTTGCGGCCGCTCGCGCCGGAGGAAAGCCTTTGATCTAAAACGGCCGCAAGAGATTTGCAATTCAATTGCTCCGGGAACCCTCTCTGCAAGGCTAAAAGCGAGCCGCAGCTTACTTGCAGGAAAGAGGTCTCGCTAGCACCAATTAAGCACATAAAATAGCTCAAATAAAGCCATCCTGCACTTTGAGAAGACTATAAAGGGATTTTAGGTGTTAGAAAAAATAGCACATAATTATCCTGTACTCAAATCCGTAAAATATTTTATTTTTAATATCCGTAAAATATCCATGTAAAAAGTCCAGAGTGCTTGGAGCACCTCAGACACACCCACGCCGCAGCCGGAAAATAAACAGTTAATTTGAACTCGGGTTTGGGCAGATGTGCAAGCTTGAGAGTGGGTTTCTTTTAATCCTCATGTCCCCCAATATGATCACTAGCATTTACAGAGCTGTACAGTGCAGGCTTGAATTTATTTTTGCGTTTTTATATTTCACAGCTTACGGCCGGTTCCAAGATATGCGGCCGGCAGTAAGATGAGATCCTTGCGGGGCCGTATAATAGAATCGCGAGTTAACTGAACCCCCGCAAGGAATCGCAGCCTTACGGCCGATTTACGGCCGATAATAGAATGAGGCCCCATGACCTCAATATTGACTATACTAACCCTCCCCTTTCCCCCTATGAGTAGTTAGTATATCCATCAATCCTTCTACCCTTTCTAATCTGTTACTTATGTTTAGTCTCTCCCCCCACTTTTAAAAACTTTCTACCATCCTCTACCCAACACACAAGCTCACTATTCATGTTTTACTGACGTCATGATGACGGTCTCATTCACTATTGGCTGTGTCTAAGAAGTATATTACGGGCTTGCTGAAATATTGTAATATGATATGATCACGCCCCCTGAAATCCTACATCTAAACATTTATAAAAAATAAAAAAAACACCCACAGACAAAATTACAGGTTTGAGGCAATTTTGGCAGATTACAAAGTAAAGGATAATAAAAATAATAATAAAAATAATTGTCATGATTCCCCTGACCACCAGTCCTCTAGACTCATATGATCCTCCCAGGATGATTAGGATTTTGAAACTGGCCATTATGCTAGCTGCATAAAGACTCAGGAATGCCTCCTAGGAATATGTGGTTGTGGGACAGGGCACAATAATTTTACAGTATGTTTTATAGTTTTTTATAGGATATATATTTATAGGATATATTGATTACCCTATTAATGTTAATTACTGTATGTTATGTTGCTTCTCTATGTGTGTTTGACTTATTATGTTAGATTGTAGATGTTGCATGTTCGGTTCATGAAGAGTTAACTGATTTAGAATGTAGTCATGCAATCTATAACTGACAGTTGAGAGTCAGTTATATAATATGTGAGTTATGTAATGTGTGTCTCTGAGGTAATGTCAGTTTTGTATGCCGTCCGTGATGCTTCTAACATGAGAGAAGTGAGGTAACAGCTATCAATGACTCTGAGAAGATTAATATGTATATGGAACATGATATCCTGTAAAAGGTATATATATATATATATATCTTTAGAGAAGAGAATAGCTGCCCTTGTCCTGTACATTTAATGAAGTGTATGTGTCAGTATTCCTAGAGAAGTGGATGTTAAGATGTTATGATAAGATGTTATGAAGCCTTGCAATACAAAATCCAGAAAACACACAAACTGTTACAGAATGTTATCAGTTCAAGTTTAAATATTCACGCATTGAACCTGTTATGTAGTTTCCACAGCAATAAAAGCAGTTCCTGATTTCTATAATGCTGAGCCTGCATTCATATTTTTTAAATGCTGCATCTGAGTAATTTAAGAGACATCAGCTGTCTTGGTGAAGGGTTCAAGAGAACCTAAAATGTCTGTTGAGTAGGTATGGCCTTATCATGCCCGACTGAAGACAGCAGATCGTTACAATAATAATAATCATGCATAGATATATCTAAAACAGGCCAGAGAGTTTGTTTCCAACGAAAATAAAAATATTGGATTAAAGCATTAAAAACACATTGGGCCCTATTAAATTGTCAAAATCACAATTACTAAAGTCCGTAATGTAGCCCGCAAAAGTTACTGATATTCAGCTGGCCTCCTCAAGCTACCTGCAATCTATTTGCGAGCTACAGGCTGAAAATTCCTGCTTTGTTAAAATTGTAACTCAGACCCATCAAAGCCTTTGATCTTTAAAGCCTGCAAATGTTACAATCCCTAAAATCGCAAATCGCGATTTAATTGCAACAATTCCACAAGCCCGTAATTGCCTTCAAACCCATGAATGGCAAATGTAGCAAAAAGTTCTACAAGTACTAGAGAGGACTTGCAAGGGGGTTAAATACCTGTTTTTAACACTATAAAATCCAATAAAACACAATACTGGACTTTAAAATACGGGAAAGCGATGAAAGGCATTAGAATTACGTTTAATTTCTGTGTTATATCAATCTTGGGAATCAAGGAGTTAATACACATCAGGCTACCCACATCGACTATAATTTTGATTGACTTTCAAATCGCTGGATATCTGAACACTAATTGATTGACGTCTAAATGCCATGTTTTACTGATGTCATGATGACGGTCTCATTTACTATTGTCTGTTTCTATATCGTTACTTATGGGCTTGCTTAATTGATCATGATCATGGCCTGAAATATGTACGATTACATGGTTTATGGATTTGTCTTTCAGCCATGTAATTGAGGGCTTGTTCAATTAAATCGATCTGTAACTGTTGCAATTTTTCATTTTTTGGGAATTTAATACAATTATAGAATATGAATCCCACTATTATTACCCAGCTTTTAAGCATAACACAAATTAGGTATGCATGAGTTAGCAAACCTACCTTGTGTTATATTTGAAAAAGATTTGCATGTCCATGCCCAAAATATTAGATTACGGTGAAAAGATTGTCCATGTTGAGATGTTGCTCACATCTTGTTGTTAAAGTTTTGCCCTGTATTTGTGTAGATCACTGTGTAATTCTGTTTGTCTGCGACCATGGACTGGTCATGTGAGAACAACAGGATCTCAGGGCAAGTAGAACAACCTGATCTCAAATACAAAGTATCTGTAGTACATATTGGACAAAAAGTCAGCATCATTTTAGATCAGTTAACTCCATCAGTCTAGCGCAGTGGCAATAAACTTTAGTACTAGCATGTCTGTTATTGGCCTCACCTGTGCACATAAGAGGAAATCCATACCTGATGCTAAAAGGTCTAGGACAATGGTCATGAAATGTATTCCCACTTTGTTCTTTTAATGGGGAATTGAGCCTTTTTTGGAGCTTGACTGCATGACTTCCTTAGAGTGAACTTTTCACGCAAGGAGCCACTTAGCTATTACATTCCTCCAAAAGCAAATCCTTAATAGTAGATCCATATGAGTAAACACTACAACTGAATTTTTCCACCCATAGCTATGTATCAGCTTTGTTGGAGTTCCTGCGGGAAGCAAGTACTCAAGCACATTTCATCATTATTAGTCAGATGAATTATACATCAGATACATGAGTGCAATGTGCGATGGGTATATGCTGTGGAGCCTCTAGCTTTGACTTTTTTTCTTCTGAGTGGATTTTCCTACTTTAATATAAAGCTGAGAAAGTATGTGCTATTACTTCCATGTTGTTTCAAGAATCAACAATGTGTTTTGGGGCAAAAATGTATTCAATAAAAAAATCTATAAAAAACATATATGGTGTCAATTAGGCCTGATTTAATTGTCCAAATCTCTATTACTTGAACCTGTAATGGAGCCCGTAAATGTTACTGATATTTAATTAGCTACATTTTACGTAACTCCATCCTATCTCCTCCTTTGAAGCCTGTAAATGTTACCAGTGCTAAAGACGCAAAAAAATTATAACAATTCAACAAGCTCGCAATTGCCTACTAGATAGGACTCACAAGTGGCTTAAACACCTGTTCGTAACACTGCAAAAGCAAATAAAATACACTACTCTACTTAAAAATACTGGGTAAGCAACGAAAGGCATTACAATTAATTGCACAACAGTCTCAAACTTTTTTTTTTTACATTTTATTTTCGTGTTATATCGATCCCAGGAATCAAGGAGTTAATAAATATCAGGGAAGCCGCATGGACTAGAAAGTTGATTAATTGGTTTTTATTGAGTTTTACATTTCTGGATTGCGATTCCATTTGCAAATCGAACTTCTAAAAACGAACTGAGTGTAGTTTCAACTCCATGTTCTACTGAAGTTATGATGACGGTCTCATTTACTATTGGGTCTGTCTAAAATGTAACTTACGGGCTTGCTTAATTGATCATGATCATGCCCTGAAAAGCTACATACGGGTACAACAGTTTGTGTGTTGGGCAATGAGCTCGAAATTACAAGCTTGAGTCAATTAAATACATCAATAAATGTAACAAGTTTTGAACCCATAGACAAATGGTCAGTATAAGGTAATTACAGGCTTGGAATTAAATGGGGGCCTTTGTTTTTACACTAAAAATGAACATATTGGATTTTTTCTACCTTTAATCTTCCACAATGGCTAGTAACTAAAAAGTAACAGTTTGTAAAAATAGCTGTATTATTTAAATTTTTAAAATGGAAATATTCTACAAGCTGGTTACTCAAAAGACCTATTTAGCAAGCAAGTTAAAAGACTTTACAGAAATATGTTACTTCTTAAAAGTGCTGATATAGAAGAGTGTGAGTTATCTGTATTTAAGAATGTACTTGAGACTGAAAATTGAGCCAATGATTCATTGGTGTAATGACAGGATAATGTAGTAAGTAAAGGAGAAAAAAAATAGTATTATAAGGGCATGTCAGATACAGAGAAACTTTATTGGAAGAAATTATCAAACTTTAGATTGTATTTCTCCTGTTTAACATTGGAAATTCAGTTATTTCTAGCTGAGAAACAGTCAATTTATAGAGGGGAATATATTGATATTTCTAGCTAGCTGCAGAATGAAAATGAGCAGTTTAATGAAAACAAGAACAGATAAGAAAAGGAGAGGGCAAGGCTGACAAAAAAATCTATTACCATCTCTATTGGCAATTGGCTTACTTACAGAAGTTAATTATCCATAGCTTTATTGGCAATCAGCTTACTTACTGTATTCCAAGCTTTATTGGCAATTTGATTTCAGTCATTTGCAATATGACTGGTAAATGTGAGTAAAACACTAGTGAAATTGAAAAACTTTTTTGTTTAATTTAAACACCCTCCAATAAGTTCTTAGGAACAGCTTGTGTATCCTGGAATCAGTGTGTGGTGATGAGTTTGTCCCACAGTTACTAGGCAGTGCTGTTCATAAAAAAAGCTTTCAGTGCAGAAAACCACTTTTTTATGGCATCTACTTGAATGTGCAGTAAGGTAGAAGTGGAAGAAAGTGACTATTATATGCATATATCTGATTTATATGAGCACTGTAGTGTGGGATCAAATCTAATCTGCTGATTATTTATATACCTACCACATTATAAATGCTAGGACACTGTTTTAGATAAAATCTTACATCTAACAGTTTGGTGCCTAAGTGCAGTGGCGGAGCTACTGTTGGTGCAGCAGGAGCAAAGGTGCACTCCAGTGTATGGGCCCTCTGTTACCTGGAGTACAGCAGAGGGTTTAATATATTTGGGTAATTGTCTTTATAGAAAGATTTTCTGATAATTATATGAGTGATTTGACCACCTACATATATGTTTTCTTCTTTATCGACCCCTACAGACACCTACATTATATAAAGACGTTGCAATGGGGCCCCACATTATTTTGCACCAGGGCCATCTGCCAAAGAGCACCGCAGTTTCCTAAGGGTTTCCTATAGGTCTGAAACCTAAGGGGGCATGCTCTGCTATTTCACTCTTTTCAACAGTAGAGTGAGGATGAAAGTGGGTATGTTAATTAATTATTTCCATAAGGATTTAATTTTTCACACCTTCCACCCAACATGCTCATAAGCCGGCAATCATATTTCAGGCTTCAAATCCTGTTTTCCCCGCTCTTAACTGACCACACAAGTCTTCAACAGGAAGCATTATTATAATGTCTGACTCTACACATATTCAGTCTGCTAAAATGTACATTCTCACTGATCATGGCTTACCCGGTCACTAATTATATTAGTTTGTTACATATTCAAAATCACATGAATCTTTTCCTAAGCTTCAGTGATCCTTTAAAGATTTGTCAATTAATTCCCATGAAAACCGCTGATATCACTTTAAACAATATTGGGAAACAAACTAGCAATTATTTATTTACCATTTTATGATCTATTCAGGGAACACAATGTGCTTAGCACACTCCAGGTGCTGTGTATTGTGGTGACGAGCTCTAATTATGCAAAATGTGACATTTTAGAGCACTAAGAATACAAATTCATTGTATAATTAAGCAGCTACTTGTACTTTATGTAAATCTGTTACATTCCATATTGACTATGTACACCATGAGTAAATAAACTGTCAAAGCAGTCAGAATATAAACTAGAATGTAATCCCTATTAGATTCATATTGTAACCTTAAAAAATTACTGTATACCCATCAGCAAATGTGTAGCATTCCTATTTAAATTATTTTGCCCTCACTTAGTATTTGCATGCACATTGTAAATTATTAGTAACATTTACTGTGGATGTACATTTTTACTGTTCCTAAATTGACTCAGTGGAGGTTCCAGATACGTTATACCTGTTAAACTATAGGTTGAAAAGGTTTGCTACTGAGAGAATATTGCATTTAATAATTGATAAGCCCTTTCATTGTTTTCTGTTCAGTTGTCTGAGCATGCCTAGCCTCTCTTTGTTTAGCCAACTGAAAACAATGCCTCATTGGGTAATCAATAAGTACATGCAATGTCCTTTCATTAACAAAACAGTTTAATTTTTTTTGCTGGTGGATTAGAAAGGCTAACTGACAGCTCCGAAGGGCACGTTTAATTTTATTGTCTGAAAATGCCATTGTAAAACAATAAAGATATTAGACACTGTCTTATAAACCTATTGTTTTACACATCTTAAGATATACAGTATACTGTATATAAATACTGTTAGCTACCAACAATATAGCATTTTAAGGCCCAATGCTCATCCCTGAAAAAACAATAGCGAGTGCCGTAGTGGCACAAAAAATTCTACCTAGCTATCTTAATTACCCATCCATAAAACATTGCGAGAGAACTCTTATGGGTCACTGCTAGGAGTGAACTTCACGACAAAGACGAAAAGGAAGGCAAAAATCTCCATTGATTTTTGTACTGACAATAAATTACAAGTTACTCTGGTATACTTTCACATCTAAACCCTATGTGAATATGATTTTTACGGAACACTTACAATTCAGGGCAATGCCATAACTGCAAAAAGCAGAATAAACATTTATGAGTACCAAAGACCACTAGCAACTGGTTTGCAAACCTTTACCGAGTCCCCCAGAAACATTTAAAGTGACAGTAAAGCAGAAAAATCACTACAAAATGCTAAAAATTCAACATTATTTGACACTTAACAATCCGATATTAACATATGTGTAATTAAAAAATATCATATGTTAGTATTAAGCCCATTTTATATACAAGGGGATACAAAATCCAAGGTAACACTCAACCCAGTACTCAAGGGGTTAATAAACATCACAAAACCATGTTGCCTAGGAATAAACACATCTTTATTTGTTGAAGCTATAAATACAATTGTCACATAAATAAAAAAACAATTACTTTATATATATATATATATATATATATATATATACACACATACAGTAAACTCTTGATTATCCAGTACTCAACTAATGGGACGCTCAAGCAACCGGCACCCACATGTTTTCCCTGTCAACCGGAAACGCTCAAGCAACCGGCATCTTTTTGCGGAACCGGCAGCTTCCGTATCTGGAATTGTTGGTGCGCCACCAGAATCTCTGATAACCGGACTGACCACAGCACAACTGGACATTAAATTACCTTAGATTGGGAGGTGAGTAGAGTATTTTTAATCATTTAAAGTGGCAGTGTGCTTGTGGACACAGTTTGGGCATTGTGCAATAGATTTTTTTTCTAATTTTATTAATTACCATCTTAGTTTTGAGGAATGTACAGTACATGTACATTATTTTTATGTCAATATTTTTTTATTGTAGACAATCAAAGATCACATAGCAGCATTACACAGTAAGTAACATAGCATACAAAATAATAAATACAGTACTGTACTGTATACTGTTGATAGAGGTTCTATAAAATAAACTGTGGTGCATAACAAAATACTGTATGAAAATTATGATTAATTTTAGACTCAATGATTGTCCCATTTTTTTCCAATGGGGAATGTACAGTATCTATTCATCTATCTATCCATCTACAGTATCTATCTACAGCCAGTATTGTAATACTGTAGTTCATAAATGTCAATGTGTTGATAGGTGCAAGTTGTAATATCCTCATAGCTTACTTATACAGTATACATCTCTTCATTGGTTCTGCTCGTCTGTACCTTTTTCATTTGATAAGGCCAAATTGGTGACTCTTTTTTTACAGATTGGCCTTTGTAAATCGAGCCAAAACTGTCTTGCGACCTCGAAAATCAGCAAAACTGGTCCCAAATAAGCACAAACGTGTTGTGCTAAACCTCAAGCAGAACATGGAAATATGCCAGAGGCTTGAAAAAGGTGACACTCGTGCAGTGATCATGAAGGAATTTAATGTTGGTTCGTCAACAATCTATAACATTAAGGCTCAGCCTGAGAAGATAAAGGAGTTTTATGTTAAGGCAGAGAGTGACAAGAGTGTGGAGAAGCGTCTTACTCTTCATGCACTGAAAATAGAATTGCTTGACCAGGCTAAAAAGGTCTGAGGGTGGTTGTATGTCTGGACCCATGTTGGAGGAAAAAGCAAGATAATTTCATGAATATTGAAGGTCAGTGTTCATTTTCAAGTGGCTGGCTCACCAGACTCAAGGTTCGTCATGGCATCTGAAAGCTGGACTTGTCAGGTGAACAGAAGTTAGCTGATTTGGAAGCTGCAGCTTCATTTCATGACGTGTTTAGTCAATTGGTAGCAGAAAATCACTTGACCCCACGCAGATGTATAATGCCGATGAGACTGGATTAATGTTGAAGTGTCTGCCCAATTCTACTTTGGCTAGTGGTAATGAGAAGGTAGCTCACGAGTTCAAGCAAAATAAAGAGCGCATAACTGTGCTCGTTTGTGCAAATGCATTAGGAAATCATAAGCTTAAGTTGTGTGTGATTGGCAAATTTGCTAAACCAAGGTGCTTCAGAGGCAAAACTAACATCCCTGTAGATTGCTATGCACAGAGTAACAGTTGGATGAACGCAGACATTTTTAACAAGTGGTTTCATCGTTTGTTTGTTCCCAATGATAAAAAACATTTACAAAAGAAAGGAATAAGAGAGAATAGTAAAGTTTTGTTGCGCACATCCTCCTGCTGAACAGCTCATTAAGGGCAACATTTTTGTACGTTATCTTCCACCTAACGTTACAAGTCTGATCCAACCAATGGATCAAGGAGTGATACAGAATGTAAAAACGTTCTACAGGCATGACTTCATGCGGAAATTACTCATTTTGACGGGACAATTGTAGAGTTCCAAAATAAATATAATCTGAAAGATGCTATCTACACTGTCAGGTGTGCTTGGGATTATGTGGCAAGTGAAACATTACATAAATGTTGGAGTAAGTTGTGGCCAGCTGTCATGCCTGAGGAATCCTCCTCCTCCGCCTCCGTCGACTTAGAGGAGGTTCAAATCAATTGTTCAGCTGTCAATACCAGAGTTTATGATGAAATATGTGAATTAGTTGACTCTGCTAATGACAAAATTAATTTGTCTCGAGATGAACTCAACGACCGGTTTGCTGTGGATGAAGCTATTCCAGTCACTTATACACTAAACACAGAAGAAATCATAGAAGGTGTTGTGAATTGTGGAAAAAAGAATGTTGCAGAGGAGGAAGAGAGTGATGATGACAACGGGTGTGAGATGGAAAAACTATCCTGGCAGAGAGCTACTGCAGCATTGGAAACCGTAATAGCTTTTGCAGAACAGCAACCCTTCTTCACTTCTCAGCATCTTATGCAGCTGCACATCATGCAAAACCTGACTTTGCAGGAGAGGAGTAAGGCCTCAAAACAAGGTGATATCCGTTCATTTATACAGAAAACTGCAACCAAGTCTACCAGTACAACATCCTCTACAGATGAAGATCCAACACTAATCACGTCTACTTCTCTTGATCGTGTTCCAGCTAGATTATTAGCACATCCTGATGATGACTGGTTTTCTACTCCTGAAGCAGTCCTAGCAGTAGGTGAAGTTGCTGGAGATCCTGATGATCCTGATGTTATGTCTACGCAGTAAACTCTCTTTTTTAGTTCATTGAAGTTAACTGAAGTGAAAAACCTTTTATGTTGCTGTAGTTATGTTCAGTAATTTAATCACTGCCATTTAATATAGTATGTACTCTACAATGCATTCCAAAAAGCTATTATTTACAATGCAATAAAACTGTGATGATGTGAAGATTTTTTTTATGTTACTGATGTTCAGTAGTTAATTACTGCCATTTAATACAGTATGTACTGTACACTGCATTCCAAAAAGCATTTTTTACAGTGCAATAAAACTGTGATAAAGTGAAGTCTGTCTTTATTTGCTTTAATTTGTTTTTCATTAGTGTATTTCAATCTCAATCTCAATTAAATACATTGTGTATGGTTTTGTGTGGGGTATAGGGCTATTTAGGACTATTTTAATAGTGACTCTAAAGCAACCGGAAACTACACAATCCCTGCGGGTGCCGGATAACGGGGAGTTTACTGTATATATATATATATATATATATATATATATATATATATATATAAATATATATCTGTTTAATTGCAGTAGCTAGTTACGGCAGTTGTTTCTGCACTTCCCACTCATTATAAGATTTATGACATTCCCATTTCCTATTGGTTCCTAGGGCCCTGTCTCTAATCTGGGGGTGTGAAAGACTTACATTACTGTAGAAGTTAGGGGAAAAAAGGTTCCCACAATACCCTAACTTAGAGCAACTGATTTACATAGGGCTCTTAGTTTCCATAGGAACGCATATACTTTAAATTATTGTTATTATATATAATTATATTCTGTTTTTCATTGAAGATATTTCATCATTCTACCATAAATCTAATAAACATTCTGAGCTGATATAATTAAATAATCATGCATTAATTTGCTTTCAGTAAATTTACTTCCTGTATACATACTTACAGGTATTTAAACCCACCCTCGATCAAAAAAATCTGTTTCAATTTTTTTTGTTTAAAGCCTTTGAAAATGCAGTTTAATCTTTGAAATGGCTATAAGGCTCTTTTGTGGTGGTAGATTAGCCTTCAATAAATCATTTTTATTTTTTTTAAATAATAACTCCTAAGTAGGAGCACCTCATATGTCAATGTTAGGTAGCTAGCGCACAGTCTTAGTTTATCCTCTTTTTGTTCAGTAGTTAGCTTGAGATTTCACCCAAAAAATTAATTAAGGATATTTTTAAGATTTGGGGTTAACACAATAGTGTAATCTTCCAGATAGAAGGCATCCATTGGAGGCTTATAGGATTGTGTCCCACTATGGGCCCCAGGGACCCCCTCAATACCTGCTCCCATGCCCATGATTCCCCCTTAATACCCACTGCCCCCATTTAGTTGTGTATTCCCTAACATTTAGCCTTATGCTAATCCAGCAGCCCTAAATAGATTGTGGGAGCTTTTTTTCCCTACATTACACGTTAATGTTAATCTTTAGCTCCCCCACACTATGGCACTCAGCCCATTTCTGTAAACCCTTGCCTTGTCCACAAGAGATTTCAGTGTAGGAAGTTTCTAAACCAAGCTTTACAGATGAGAAACAGCTCTAGGAGCCAATGGAAAATGAGAACGTCATGCCCTGAGGATTATTTCCAGTTAAATACCGGCTGGATGGAATACCCAAGCATCCCCTTACCCCTCTCACTGCCTGATCACCCCCTTCCCTGCTCATACCCCATCTACATAACCATGGGGGTCTCTACAGACCACATGGTAACTAAACTTAAAGAACCCGCTTGCACCTAAAATTAACTTCCCATGCTACAGGGCGACCTGATGAGGATCCCCTGGCACCTAATTTTAACTCCATGAAAAACAAAATAACACATTAAGTGCCTTGAGGGCCTATCCTGTTTTTTATAATTAGGGCATTGCCCTGGTTTGCGAGTGATCCTTAAAATCAGATTAGCATAGGGGTTGGGTGTAAAAGTCTAACATAATAACTCATAAGGGTTAGGCAGTGAAAGAAAATCAATGTAGATTTTTACCTTGCTTTTTGGCTGTGTTGTGCAGTTCACTTGTAGCAGTTCACTCGCCCATGTTTTCAGCATGGGGAAATAGCAAAGCTAGGTGGGATTTATTGTGCTACTACTTCACTGGTAATGTCTATAGGGGAGATTAGCATAGGGCTCATGGACAGACCCCAATGGTATACTAAGTGGTAATGATGGAAGTATTCAAGGACCTCCATAGCACACATAATTAACCCCTATACTTAGCACCTAATATTAACGACTATACCACAAAGGTCTCAACGGACTCCAATGGTATACTAAGCTATGACCATCTGCGTCCTCAGAGTCCCCCATGCCACTCTTCCACTAACCACAGGTGTCTGTATTAGACCCCATGGACCCTTATCCCCAATGGGGGGTTCATAAGGATCACCATAGTCCCTAACACTAAAGACATAAAAATACTACATAAAATAAAAAATAAATAAACCTGTAAGTTTCAGAAAATATATATTACCTTCCCTTTTGACGCCCTCCAGCAACAAACATCAAAGCTCAGGTTCTTCACTCTTCAGCCCTGGATAAGTGGGCACTTCCATGTTGGTTGAAGAATCCATCCACTTAATTTCAGCCCTAGTTCCTCAGGAACCTGGGCATCGATGATCGTGGCTGAAGTGTGGTAAGATAATGTATTCCCTCCTTTAAAGTTTATTTTTATTTTATGTAGTATATTTTTATGTACCATGAGGCCCATGGTATAGGGGTTAACTTGAGGTGCCATGGAGGTCAATAAGGACCCCTATGGTAATAGCTTAGTACAACATTGGGGTCTGTTGAGACCCTATGATACAGGAGTTAACTTTACATTGGGGCTACGTTTTAAAACGTACCCCGTAACTCCAAATTTACTGGTTACGGCTATTAAATTAACTTGAAGCGGACTTGCGTGTTAACACACAGGAGGACCGAGAATAGGCTACGTGTTGAGCAACGTTGAACTTTACAGCCGTAAATCCTTTGATCCGTAAATCCCGTAACCACTACGTTTTCAATTTAGCTATTAAATTGCAACAAAGTCACTCATGATCAAGTACGTAACATACAAATGGAGCACAAAGGCCAACGTGTGCTCGAGAGCACCCGCAAGGGGGGAAAAGTCCAATACGTAGCACTTGTAAATCAAATAATCATTACTGTACTAATATTGAAAAGGAAAATAATGTTAGGTCTTAGAATTACCACAACATTCTCAAGCTCACAAATCGGCTCAGAAAAATAGTTGATTTCATGTATCTTTATTGTGTTATCCCAGCAATCAATGTGTTAATACATATATTGTAACTCGCATGTGATGGAATAACATATTTGCGGCTTTATTAATATTGCAATATGACTGGAATGTGGGTTCGCTCGTAGCTCGTAATTGAACCCAGTAAGACTTCTAAATCCATACTCCATTTTCTTGTGACGCAATGAGGATGATCTCTGGGGCCATTGGCTACATCAAAACCCATAACTACGTGCTTGCTAATTGTTTGCGTACTAGCCCGCAACTCCGACGGCTGAGAAAAGGTTTACGATTTAGCGTCTATAGCTCGTAACTCGCAGCAGTTCTAATTTAATAGCGATGTAAAACATCCAAATTTCAAGCACGCAGCCCTTATGAGTTACACGTTGGACTTCAACTTAATGAGGCAGATGGAGGTCCATAAAACCCCCATGGTCATTGCTTAGTACATAGTTGGGGTCCATGGTTTAGGGACTCCCATGGTTATACTTTAGTTGGAGGATACCAGGACTCAAAGGGATAGTGGGTATTAAGGGAATCCTTAGGGATACCCACCTCATATGGCATTAAGAAGTAAGTCAAGGGGTATACGCAGACTCATAGGGGGGAACGGGTCATAGACATAAACCCCCTGCATTTGTTTTTATTATTGGGTACTATTCCATAGTGTTACTGGAGCCATGAAATGGAAGCCAAAGTCATTGGAGCAACAGGTTAAATCCTGCCCAGACATGATCATACCATTACACATTAAGGCTGAGCTAGGCTAGGTAAGTATATGTTTCATTCAACTTTTTGCACACTTTACATGCACACAAAATTATTCATTATCTCTGCACTACAAAGCATTACAAGTATTCTTTTCTCACATATATTTAAACAGTTTTGTCAATATTTTTCAGTTTATAATTGTTCAAACACCAGACCATTTTAATTAAAAAATCATGTTCATGCTATAAATACGGATTAATTGGAAATCCTTGTCATCCATAATTATTTGTCTGTTTGTAATTAGCAAGGCAAATAAAGCAAATACACATTACAAAACCTACAATAAAACAAATGTAATCTATGCACCCAACAAACAATATTCTGATTCACTTGGAAACTGGGCTCTGTTGAGATAGGTGAGGGAGAACAGTTGAAACCAAAAGGACACAACAAAATATATGTAACAAGCAATTTTATCATATAGGGCTTAAGTGGCAGAGCTACTACTCGTGCAACCGGTGCAAAGCACCACTGTTCCCAATAGGGTTGTTTGGTACCATAATCTATAGTGCAGGGAAAAAAATGGTTATGCCCTTGTTGGGTATTGTAACATACTATAGCTATGGGTTCTATTTATTTAAAAGGACAACTGAGTGTGTCATATTTATATTATGCTATATTGAAGAACTTGATTTGATAATGTTCACACATTTTGCTTTAATGATGATATACATTTTGTCTTTGTTCCAAAAGAAATAGAAATCTGGAAAGAACTGTGTATTCAGATAAAATCTATATTCACTTTTGTCGAAAACATTAATTCCCAATAGTAAACTTGACAATGGATCTCAATGGCAGAGTTAAGCCTCAAAGGATAACACTCCACCTCAAGTTACAGAAAGACTAGCAGTCTAAGATGGACTCCTCATGACACAGGGTTATCTAAATATGTTTTTCTCTAAAAAATGGTTTACAGTGCCTCTTTTGCTTACCTGCTAATGTTTTTATTCTGTTACCTACTTTCGTAAGCATGTGAATTATTTACCAAATTACACTGATTCTTTGAGTGAGAGCAGTGAAAAACTGGTGGGGATATTTTGCTACTGACCTAAAAACATTTTTAGAATGTGAAAAAAGAATAGAGCCTCTAATGTATAACCATTTATCGTCAATTATGCTGAAGAGTAATCTACCATTTTGCTTTTTGCTTACCAACTCCCTCAAGTAGAATACACAGAAAGCTGCTAAAAACAAAATGATAATGAGGCAGCTACAACTCGCAGTGCTCTCCGCAAGAGTATTGTAAAATCCATTTGTTTACGGGGACAAGTGCTCTTGAGAAAGTAGAGGTCAAAGTCAACACAGAAGAAAAAATGAAATGGCAAGAAAGTTGTATTACATAGTTACATAGGGCCTCATTCTATTAGCGGCCGTAAATCGGCCGTAAGGCTGCGATTCCTTGCGGGGGTTCAGTTAACTCACGATTCTATTATACGGCCCCGCAAGGATCTCCTTTTACGGCCGGCCGCATATCTTGGAACCGGCCGTAATCTCAGAAATATAAAAACTCAAAAATAAATTCAAGCCTGCACTGTACAGCTCTGTAAATGCTAGGGATCATATTGGGGGACATGAGGATTAAAAGTAACCCACTCTCAAGCTTGCACATCTGCCCAAAACCGAGTTCAAATTAACTGTTTATTTTCCGGCTGCGGCGTGGGTGTGTCTGAAGTGCTCCAAGCACTCTGGACTTTTTACATGGATATTTTATGGATATTAAAAATAAAATATTTTACGGATTTGAGTACAGGATAATTATGTGCTATTTTTTCTAACACCTAAAATCCCTTTATAGTCTTCGCAAAGTGCAGGATGGCTTTATTTGAGCTATTTTATGTGCTTAATTGGTGCTAGCGAGACCTCTTTCCTGCAAGTAAGCTGCGGCTCGCTTTTAGCCTTGCAGAGAGGTTTCCCGGAGCAATTGAATTGCAAAACTCTTGCGGCCGTTTTAGATCAAAGGCTTTCCTCTGGCGCGAGCGGCCGCAAGAGATAGCAAGGCACCGGCCGCAAGCCTGCCGGAGCCTCCGGCCGTAAGGGAATAGAATAGCCGAATAGCTTGCGGCCGGTCCTTGCGGCCCCGCAACGGATGCGGCCGCTAATAGAATGAGGCCCATAGTAATTAAGGTTGAAAAAAGACTTTCAGTCCATCAAGTTCAACCTTTTAAGATCTCCTCTGATCTGGAATATGCAAATTAAAAATTAAATATGAATTAATTAGTTGTTAATTAATTATTAATCAATTTTTTTTTAATTTAATTTTTTTTAAATTATTAATCCAGAGGAAGGCAAACAGAAAAAAAAAAAAAAAGTAACACTTAGCCAATCGTCTCAAAGGAAAAAAATTATAATTCCTTCCTGACCCCAGATTCTGGCGATCGAATTTCTCCCTGGATCAATACTGTCTCTCTAATTATCCATGATAACCTTGAATTCCCTTTTTAATTAGCAGATATTTACTGCAATTCCTGTATCTCTTAGGTTATACAATAGTCTCCCCTGTGGCACTGTATCAAAAGCCTTTGCAAAATCCAAAAAGACTACATTCACTGAGTTGCCTTGATCCAGGTTCCTACAAACCTCCTCATAGAAACTAATTAGACTTGCTTGACATGACCTATCCCTCATAAATTCATGTTGACTCCTACTTATAATCCTGTTCACATAAAAATATTCTTGTATATTATCCCATATTAACCCTTCTAAATCCCATATTAACCCTTCTAAAAGCTTCCTCACTGGTCTATAATTCCCCGGATTTGCTCTTGCTCCCTTTTTAAATACAGGTAGCACATCTGCTTTTCTCCAGTCATCTGGTAGAGACCCTGTGTTGAGTGAATCTTGAAAAATTAAATATAATGGTTTGGCTATTACAGAACCCAGTTCCCTCAGTACCTGTGGATGTATTCCATCAGGACCCAGGGCTTTATTAACTTTTAATGTTTCCAACCTCTTTTGGATTACTTCCTGTGTTAACCAATTATTTGGCAAAGTTAGTGTAGAGTCATGATGTTGCAGTGTCCCAACCACTGGTACCTCCCTTGTGTATACCAAAGAAAATAAACTATTTAGCTCATCTGCATTTTCCTGGTCACTGATTTTCAGATGGCCTGTTTCACATTCTAATGTTCCTACAGCTTCCTTCCTCGCCTTCTTCCCATTAATATATTTAACAAATATTTTAGGGTTAGTCTTACTCTCTTTTGCAATTCATTTTTCATTTTCTATTTTAGCCAGTCTAATAGTGCTTTTGCAAGCCTTGTTGATTTTACTTGTACTCCCTTAAAGCAGTCTCTGTCCCCTCTTAATTGTATAATTTAAATGCCTTCTTTTCACTCCTTATCTTGATTTTTAAATCATTGTTAAGCCACATTGGATGGGATTTACCCCTTTTACTTTTATTCCCACATAGCATATGCCGATGTGTTTGTATATTTAGTAAGGATTCAATTGTTGGCCATTTATGTTCAGTGTTTTCACCTATCAGTTCTCTGTCCCAGTCTATACTTTGTATTGCTGCCCTTAGACCATTCAAATCTGCCCTTTTAAAATTAAGAGTTTTTGTAGGCCCCTTAAAAAAATGTTTTTAATTCAATCTCAAATGAGACTGTGTTGTGATCACTGTTTCCCAAGGGTTGCCCTATTCCAACATTTGATACTGTATAAATATTATTTGTGATGAGTAAATCTAAGATAGCTTCATTTCTAGTAGGCTCTTGTATAACCTGGGCCAGATAATGATCCCTGAGTGTACTCAAGAACCTGCTCCCCTTAGCTGAACTGCTGGTCTCATTTATCCAGTTTATTTCAGGGTAATTAAAATCTCCCATTATTAGAACTTGCCCATGCTTAGCTGCATTTCCAGTCTGTAACAATAATTATATTTCCTCACTTTCAGCTATATTTGGGGGTTTATAGCATACACCTACTAATATTCTTTTAGAATTTGCTGCTCCACTATTTATCTCTACCCACAAACATTCAATTTTATCACCAGGTCCACCATAAATATCTTCTCTGACTATAGGCTTACATTTAGGCTTAACAAACAGACAAATCCCTCCTCCTCTTTTACCATTGCCTCTATCTTTCTTAAATAGATTATAATCATCCAGATTAACAGTCCAGTCATGAGATTCATCCCACCATGTTTCGTTAATGCCTATTAAATCCCATTTTTCATTAATTGCTAATAATTCTAACTCTCCCATTTTTCCTGGCAAGCTTCTGGCATTAGCAAGCATACACCTTATGTTATGAGTCTGTAGTTCTGAAGTGCCTGCCACTGTACTTGAGTTACTTAGTACTACCTCCCTATTGACTATACTACCACTCCCCCCATATCCTCCCCTATGAGTTGTTAATTCCTCCCTTATACCCTCTACACTTTCTACCCCATTACTTATATCTAGTCCCTCCCCCGACCTACTAGTTAAAAAACTCCTCCAGCCTTTTTACCATCCTCTCCCTTAGCACAAAAGCTTCCTCATCATTCAGGTGCAATCCATCCCTGCTTTAGAGATTGTACCGAAGTGAGAAGTCCGCCCAGTGCTCTAAAACCCCAAACCGCTCCTTAGTGCACCACATTTTTAGCCACGCATTAACCTCCCTAAGCTCCTTCTGCCTCCCTGGGCTAGCACGTGGCACTGGTAGTATCTCCGAAAATACTACCATGGAGCTCCTTGCCTTCTGCTTATTAACTAGTTCTCTAAAATAATTATTTAGGACACTCCATCTTCCACTAACTTTGTCATTGGTACCAATATGTACCAAGATCATTTCCAGCCCCTCCCAATAATTTGTCTACCCGACCTAGAACATGACGAACCCGAGCACCCGGGAGATCTGGGTGACAAATCACCCTGTCTACCTTCCTAATAATAGAGTCCTCTACAACCAAAACCTGTCTGTTGCTCTGCCTATTCTGCCCTCCCACTCCTCCAGTAGAACTGTTCTCCCGGCTGTTAGAGGGAACAGCTTTCTCTGGCATTGCCATTCCTGAATGGACATCCCCAACAGTTTCACTCAATCTGGCAAATCTGTTGGTGTTTGCCAACTCAGAACTGGCCTGCCTCCTCCTGTTCCCCCTGATTCCCCTTCTAACTGTAACCCAGCTACCTCCTTGGACATCCTCACTAGCCCCAGCTCCACCCTCCATGCTAGGCCCAGCTAAACTGTGCTCAGTGAGCACCAACCCCCTTTCCAGGAGCAATATCACTAAGTGCTGCAATTCTCCTCTCCAGATTTTCAATTTGAGATCCAGAGAGGCAACATGCTCACACCTCTCACAGAGGTATGGACCCTGGATCGTCTGTTCCAGTTTTGCATACATATGACAGGATGTACACTGAGTGACGTTGCCACTGGACTGACTCATAATTATTATTATTTTCTACAAAATTTCAGTGGGAAAAATAAAGAATATAAAATAATATATTGCCACTGCCACTGCCACTTCCCCTACAACCTTGAACTCTCTCTATAGACAGAATACCCAACCTAATTTGATGAACATTACCTTGATCTCATTTTACCAATCTCAGTACAATCTCCAACCTTGGCATCTCCCCACTCCCTTTTTCTCAGTACAATCTCCAACCTTGGCATCTCCCCACTCCCTTTTTCTAACTATCATCTCGTAACCTAAAACCTGACTGCACCTTGCACTAGCCACCAAAACCCACAGAAATCCACAGAAACCTCATAGCACTTGCCAACAACATATTTCCAACTGGCTACAACCTCTTCTCAGTCCCCTCACAGCCCTCACATGCCCTGACCACACAGTACAATGTGACTCTGACTTTCACCAATGACCTTACCTCTTACCCTCATATTCACAAGCAGACACCCTCACTCTCACCTTCAACCAAGGCACACTGCACAAACATTCTACATCCAGATGTGATCATGTACTGCTGAATGATTATGGAGGAAATCTCACACTTCTCATCATTAATATTGAATCTGTTCTCCAAACCTAAACATTTTTTTGCCACATTCAACACTCCTTTGCCCTCCCCCACCTCCTGTCCCTTACTGTCTCATGGCTGAAGACTTTGCTACCCACTTTAAAAATAAAATTGAAAACATCCAAAACAATCTCTCCTCTCAATGGGGCCCTAACTCACCCTCCTCTCCCAATCCCACATCCATTATGGATTATTTTTATCTGTAGCTGAAAAAGAAGTTTCTTGTTTTTAATCAACTTCTCGTCCTACAACTTGTCCATATTATCTGTTTGGGTTAAATACAAATATTGCTACCCTCTAAGTATTAGCATATAAATATATATAAACACATATTATAAATGTATCACCTTAGTAGTACTTTTATATTGCAAGATGTAAGCTATGAAACTAATTCAGTATTTTTCACTATAACTGAAAACAATCCGTATACCCAGGATAAAATGTTCTGTATGAGCATCCCAAGGCCAGAGTCAAAGCTAAAAAACAATTTGTTGTCTGTGAAGAAGGGCAAAAAATAAAGGTGATGTGCGTAAAGATTTAGCGTAGGTACGTGTCTCATTATTAATTGGCCTACTAATATAATTAATCGTTTATTAACTTAGAAGTGGATGTTGGTGGACTGTATCACTTTCTAGAGGTTAGTATTGGAATATACCACTTTATGTATCTAGTACAACTATAAAAAGATATTATGTTTATGTATTCATTGAAAAGACATTGTGTATACTCTATACTTTGCTTTTGCCTTCCCAAGCTGCATGTCAAACGTACTCAGAGACGTCTGTGTTTTTGTCTAATTTTTGTATCATTCCTTGATTTTTGGAGAGTAGAGTGTTGCTTGTGCATATTTCTCTTCCACATAGTGGTGCCTAATGTGGGGCTGCACTTCCGATCCATATTTTTACACCCCAAGATCCAGTTTTATGCAGAGGAGTCATTTGGCATCGATCCTGGCCATTTACCAAGAGGTCCTGCAGAGCTGTCTTTGAGAAATTCTGTGTTTAGGAACGCCTGCCCGGCACCCCTCTGTGCATCTCTGGGCCTCAGGAGTGATGACTGAGTCGCAGACCAATGACCCAAACTGCCCTCTACTCCGGAAACCTGGTATGATTGATTACATTTTTTGTTGTTGATAACCTGAGAATGTTGGTTAGTGTTTTAGGGTGTAATTAACAAATGTAGAATATATTGATATATATTTTACCTGTTGAAGTGATAATAACTGATACTGGGATCAAAATATATTAAGAAATATTTTACCTGAAGACAAGTTACTTTAAGAAGCGCTGTAGATATGGATTAACAGAGGTGTACCTTACCTAGAAAAGGTGGATTTGTCTAGACTGATTTTCAGAGCGGTGGTGATTTGATGAAAAGATAAGAAATTTGATTTTGACTGGTGCTGATGTGAAACAGTAGTTGTTAGGATAAGAATTGTGTAGGAATTGGGCCTGTGTATCTGTTTTGAGAACTGAGTGTGACTGCTGTGTGCAGGGAGGTGTGAGAACTTGACGTTTTGTTCTGTATTTTGAGTGTGTCTGCATTTTGCTGTGTTCTGGGAGTGTGTGAGCTAGGTTAAGTGCTGTGTGTGAATGTGCGAATGTTTTTTCCAAACAAACAATACATTATTTTATGTTTTTTCTTTTTATTTGTGTAGTTATTTTTTAAGCTGGGTGGGTTTTGTTTTATTTTTAGTGCTATGTTTTTTCCAGTAGAACGTGCATGCTGTGTGTTTTAAGCTGGTTGTTTTATTTGTTTTTGTATTGCTAAAAACTGTTTTGTGTTCTGCTGAAATTGTTGCATGTCACTTTAAGAGGTTTTGGGAGAGAGAGACAGCACAGCTGTAATTCCCTACAAGCCCATTCACCCGCCCCCCGCACTTTCTAGCGACTTGAACTCCTCAGAGATTTGCATTTTTAGTTGAAAGACAGTGCTGATTGAACTGTAGTCACTTACATGGCACACCCGTGATTATTGATATTTAAGTTGCTTGATTAGTGTGAAATTTGTAATAAGCCAGGATTTTGTCTTTTTTGTGTGTATTATTACCTGCTATTGTATTTCGAAACTGCTAGTAGCTTTTTGTGTAAAGATATTGAAGATATTTCTTCTAAAGGTGTACATTTTTGTGTGCGCAAGGAGGGCACAATGTTTAAGCCATGGAATGTAAGCAATTTTGTTGATAACAAGCCTAAGGAGACCAGCGCTGGCTCTAGTACTGTTGCTTTGATGAGTAAAGCGTATCCAGAGCCTGCAATGTTGAAATGGGGTTTGGGAGTGTTGACAGTTTGAACCAAGCAGTGTCCAAAACCTTGGCCAAAATGTGTATTGTGGGATGTTTCATATTTGATGGTGATTGAAATGTTTATGGATACAGAAGAGAAGAAGTTAAAAAAAAGGGGATTTCAGTATATGGAGAAATGTATCCAGTTGTGGAAAAAAGGAATTTCACAGAAAAGTGAGATAGAAGAGAGTACTAGAGAGAGTACTACGTAGGAAGTGAGAGCTTATTCCCCTAGTGTCCCCATCCAGCGTTATAACCTCCCCTCCCCTATGATGATCTACCTCTACCACCTCCTCCCCCCTGCCCTCAAACGTATATGATGTCGCAGAGACAGCCGCCACAGCAACCTAAGAGTAAAGCAGTGGAAGCTGTACCTGTAAAAATGGTTGAATGAACTCTAACAGGTTACATGTGTAATTAAGATGAGTCTGTGGAAGGGAAAAATAAAGAGGAGAAGGTGATTAAGGGAAAGTTGATGAATCCAATACTTATTAAAGAGTCATTTGATGCCCCAGTAGCAAATGATGTAGCTTGGGGACACAGAGATCTTGAGGGGTTAATCAAAAGCTTGCCGACATTAAGTAAGGCAGGTCAGAAGTGGATAACTGCCTTTGAAGCTCAGACAGCTGGAGTTGCTTTGGCTATAGGGACTTGAAAGCCCTATTGTGTAAGATCATATAGTACCAATTTTCCTCCATTTTTACTAATTCAGGGTTAGGAGGTTGTGTAAATAACATTTATTATGATAGCATATAAAGCACATAACAAATTAGGTGATGAAGGAAATAACTACTAAGTTACGAATCAAGCATAAATTCTCATGTGTGTATCACCCTCAATATAATGGTATAGTCGAAAGAGGTAATGGTATCCTAAAGACCAAGTTAGCCAAGATTTGTCACCAGAGTGGGCTGAATTGTTTAAAAGCCTTGCCTTTACCACCCATGAGTATGAGAAATGCAGTAAACAGGGTGACTCAATTGACACCACATAAGATACGAACAGGAAGGCCTATGGAGGATCCCCATGTGAGAACTAGCACGTTAGTGGCAGAAATTGATATTTTGCAACAAGAGCTAAAAAATTATGTCCAAGACTTGGTTACTGTCTCCAAATCTGTTTTTTTGCAGGTACACAACGCTCAGTCCGTACCTGCTGCTGCTGCTACTGATATCCAGACTGCCTCTATTGAAACTGGTGACTAAGGTCTTCAAGCGAAAGTGGAGGCAGCCCAGGAGAGAGGGTCCATTTCTGGTCATCTTTGCCACGCCCTCTGCTGTAAAGGTTGCTAAGAAAAAGTACTGGATGCACAATTCTCATTCCACCAAACACCATGCCAAAGAGTTGCCAATCACATAGTGAGATGTACTCTGATATTGTGAGGAATTGACTCTGCTGGGTTTTGAACCCTGGTCCCCAGGCTGCTATACCTCTTCCCTACCACTGAGCCAGCATGCCTTTTGTGAATTTCATTGAGATATCATAAGCTTGACTCTGCTAGCAATAGTATCAGTACCTAAGTCTCTTCAGCTGTGTCTGGTCAGATTGTCTGGTTCTTGGCCTATATAAGGCACTTCCTGTCTCTGTATCCTTGCCAGATTATTGTGTGGTTCCTGATCACTTCAATAAAGTTTGTTCCTGTTTCACCTACAAATTGCTGAACTGGATTATTGCTGACCTTGGCTGCTGGTCTCCACAACCTTGTGATTCCATATCATTACAGAATAATCTGGCCCTTTCATGGAGACCGCCGGGTTAGATTCTGCATTGGCCCAGCAGGTTGCTTTATTTGCAAGAACTGTGCAGACCCAGGCACAGACCATTCAAGTGCTGCAGGACCAGGTAGCTTAACTGCAGGCCCAACAGGTTGCTTTTACTGCAAGAAATGTGCAGACCCAGGCACAGACCATTCAAGTGCTGCAGGACCAGATAGCTGAACTGCAAAATAAAATTCAGTCAATGCACAGTGAGTATACCAGCTACAATGCACGAGATGTTGCGGCTGCTACTGTTACACCTGCACAAGATGCCCGCTTGCCCCTACCAGAAAAGTTTGGAGGAGATCGCAAAAAATGTAGGGGTTTCCTTAATCAATGCCGTGTGCACTTCATGATGTTACCTCAACGATTTCCATCTGAAAGAGAGAAGGTGGGATTTATTTTTTTCTTATTCAAAGATGAAGCCCTGGCTTGGGGCTCCCCTCTTCTGGAACAGGACAGTCCAGTCTTGGGTAATCTAAATGACTTTCTTGAGGCCATGTGCCTAGTTTTTGATGACCCAAATCGATGTGCTACAGCAGAAGCCACTCTCCTTCATTTGCATCAAGGGAGGCGCTCGGTGGCTGAATATGCTGCTGAATTCAGACAGTGGGTTGCTGATACTACTTGGAACCAATCAGCCCAGAGGTTCCACTTCAGAAAAGGTCTCTCAGAAGCTATAAAAGATGAGCTAGCTCGTGTTGATCTTCCTGCTGACTTTGATGCATTTGTGCGTTTGGCTATCCGTATTGATCGGAGACTTTCTGAAAGAAGATTGGAAAGACAGGGCTCTTTTAGACCAAGTACTACTCCAATTTCCTATTCAAGAACTTCTACTCCGATCCCACAAACACCTACAAACTCTGAGCCAGAGGCTATGCAGGTAAATCTAATAAGAGGGCCATTATCCAACAAAGAAAAACAGTGGCGACGCACTCACAATTTATGCCTGTATTGTGGTAGTGCAGGGCACTATGCCATCAATTGCCCTAGCAAATCCAAAAGAACAATAGCTATGGCGGCTGAGGGTGCACAGATTCAACACCAATCCCAGATTTCAGATCAACTGGATTCTGTCACACAACCCTTGTTTTCTCTGGCTCATGGTGAAGAGGGTATGTTGACTCAACATCCTCATTTTGTGGTGCCTATCACGTTGCAATGTGGTGATGGTAAAATTTCAACTACAGCTATGATAGATTCTGGAGCAGGCGGAAACTTTATGGACATTAAATTTGCAGCAGGAAATAGAATTCAGTCTATCCCTAATTCTTCACCTGTGTCAATGGAGACAGTTGACGGTTCTCCACTTACGTCAGGCCCGGTTACACATGAGTCTGTGCCCTTAATTTTGACTCTGGAAGTGAATCACCATGAGACTATATCTTTCCACCTAATTTCCTCAACAGTTTCCAGTGATTTTGGGGGTACCTTGGCTTGCTCTGCATAACCCACAGATTGATTGGAAGATCAGAACTTTGTCCTTTCCTTCAGAACACTGCTTAATGAATTGTCAACCCTCTAAGGTAACACCTGTTGCCACAACAATTAATGAAATGGTTGCTACAAACTTGACTAAGCTTCCTCTACAATATCGGGATTTTGCAGATGTCTGTGATAAGAAGAATGCTGATCAGCTTCCACCACACAGGCCTTATGATTGCCCAATAGAGCTGTTGCCTGGGGCTGCGATCCCATTTGGCCGTATATATTCCCTTTCTGAGCCTGAATTGAAAGCTCTTCGTGAATACCTACAAGAAAATCTTGCCAAAGGCTTTATTCGACCATCTACGTCTCCAGCAGGAGCTCCTATTTTCTTTGTAGAAAAGAAAGATGGCAGCCTACGGCCATGCGTTGATTACAGGGACATTAATAACATCACTGTTAAAAACCGCTACCCCTTGCCTCTGATTCCTGAACTTTTGGAGAGACTTCGCTCAGCTAAAATATTTACGAAGCTTGATCTTCGGGGGGCATATAATCTGGTTCGCATAAGACCCAATGATGAATGGAAAACAGCTTTCAGAACCAGGTACGGGCATTACGAATATCTAGTAATGCCTTTTGGGCTGTGTAATGCCCCTGCAACTTTCCAGCATCTTATCTATGATGTACTACGAGATCTCCTGGACAAGTTTGTTGTGGCATATTTAGATGATATCCTAATATTCTCTGATAATCTTGATAACCACAGAAAACAGGTCCGTATAGTTCTAGAGCGCCTTCGTACCCACCGCCTATACATTAAACTAGAAAAATGTAAGTTTGAACAAACAGAAATTCAATTCCTGGGGTATGTAATAACTCCCAAAGGTTTAAGTATGGACGCAAGTAAAATAAAAGCTGTGCTGGACTGGCCCATCCCCAAGAATGAAAAAGATGTTCAGAGATTTGTGGGGTTTGCCAATTTTTACAGGCGTTTCATTAAGAATTTCTCTGCCGTTATTACACCGATCACTGAACTCACACGTAAAGGGACTCCTTTTCAGTGGTCCGATAAGGCGGATACCGCATTTTCCCGATTGAAGACTCTGTTTACCTCTGCCCCTGTCCTGGTACATCCTCAGCCGGAATTACCATTTATTGTGGAAGTTGATGCTTCTGATTCAGCTGTTGGTGCTATACTGTCTCAAAGGACTGGACCTAAGATGCTGTTACATCCGTGTGCCTTCTATTCCCGCCAGATGGTGCCAGCAGAAAGAAACTATGACATAGGGAATAAAGAACTATTGACTATAAAAGCTGCCTTCACCGAATGGAGACATGTCTTGGAGGGAGCTACCCATCCAATTACTGTCCTCACCGATAACAAAAATCTGGAATGTATTCGATCAGCTAAGAGACTGTCAGCCAGACAAGCACGCTGGTCCCTATTCTTCTCGAGGTTTAATTTTTTGGTTACATACCGTCCTGGCTCCAAGAATGGTAAGGCGGATGCCTTGTCTAGAATAGCTGACCCCCTCCATACTACCGTAACCAAGACCACCATCTTGCCGGAGGATATATTTATAGGAGTTACATTTCCTTCTGATCTGATGTCTCGCATTAAAAAGGGCTACGCTGAAGACCCAGTTCTTCGTGATCCTCCTCGTGACCTCCATATGACGATGCTTAATGGGTTTTGGATTTTTCAACAACGTCTGTTTGCTCCGGAGTTAGTGCGACTGGACCTTTTACGTTTCTACCATGACTCAAAACCAGCAGGTCATCCAGGAATCCGAAAGACTCAAGACCTACTTGCCCGATCCTTTTGGTGGACGAAGTATCATGAGGATGTTAAGAAGTATGTATCCTCTTGTGATGTATGTGCCAGACATAAGACTCCTCGCTCATCCCCTGTTGGCTTGCTTCAGCCTCTTCCGATTCCTCATCGTCCCTGGGGATCTATATCCATGGACTTTATTGTGGAACTACCTCCCTGTAAGGAACACACTACCATTCTTGTTGTTGTGGACAGGTTAACTAAGATGGGTCATTTCATACCAGCTCGTGGTCTCCCTTCAGCTAAACAGACGGCTGACCTGGTTATTCAGGAAATATTTCGCTTACATGGAGTGCCCGATGAAGTAGTTTCTGACAGGGGAGTGCAGTTTACATCTCGTTTTTGGAAACATTTTTGTTCTAATCTAGGTATTAATGTAAATCTGTCGTCAGCTTTTCATCCGCAAAGTAATGGACAGACTGAGCGAACCAACCAGACTTTGGAGCAATATTTGCGGTGCTATATTAGTTACCTGCAGGATGACTGGCTGGATTTTCTACCCACGGCGGAGTTTGCCTATAACAATGCCCAACACTGCTCCACTTCTTTGAGCCCATTTTTTGCCAACTATGGTTACCATCCGACCTTTCTAGTCAGTCTCCCAATTACTACTTCCATTCCTGCTGTCACCGACCGGCTAACCGCCTTACGTGATTCCCAAGCACTGTTGAAAGAGACTCTTTTGGAGGCTCAGGAATGTTACAAAAGAGCTGCTGGCATAGAAAGGAGGCCCCAGTCTATCACGTTGGTGACAAGGTGTGGCTGTCAACAAAGAATCTTAAGCTTCGGATTCCTTCTCATAAATTGGGTAAAGGTTAATGGGACCTTTTGAGATCATTGCTCAGATCAATGCTGTCACTTTCCGTTTGCAACTCCCGAATTCCATGAAAATACATCCAGTGTTTCACGTTGCACTGCTTAAACCTTTTCATGAAAATACTTTCCCTGGCCGAGCCGTGCCTGCCCCACCTCCAGTCCTCGTGGATGGTGAGGATGAGTACAAAGTGGAAAAAATTCTTGACTCCAGGATCTTCCGTAACAAGCTTCAGTATCTGGTTCGCTGGAAAGGCTATGGTGAGGAGAAGAGTTCGTGGGAACCAGTGGACAATATTCACGCTCCTGATCTCCTTCGGTCTTTTCATGTGCAGTACCCTCTTAAACCAGGTAATAGGGCATCCAGAGGCTGCACCTATAGAGGCGGGGGGTAATGTGAGGAATTGACTCTGCTGGGTTTTGAACCCTGGTCCCCAAGCTGCTATACCTCTTCCCTACCACTGAGCCAGCCTGCCTTTTGTGAATTTCATTAAGATCTGATAAGCTTGACTCTGCTAGCAATAGTATCAGTACCTAAGTTTCTTCAGCTGTGTCTGGTCAGCTGTCTGGTTCTTGGCCTATATAAGGCACTTCCTGTCTCTGTATCCTTGCCAGATTATTGTGTGGTTCCTGATCACTTCAATAAAGCTTGTTCCTGTTTCACCTACAAATTGCTGAACTGGATTATTGCTGACCTTGACTGCTGGTCTCCACAACCTTGTTATTCCATATCATTACAGATATGGAGAATGCCAAGGACTATGCAGACTTTGTTCCAATCACAGCGGCCTCTGTTGAAAGACTAAGGAGACCATGGCCATCTCCTATGACAACAATAGTGATCAAGTGGTCCCCGTTTTGGATCTTTTTTGTGTTTGGACTAGTGGGAATCTTGGAGTATATTTTTTGGAACTATTAAGCCCATAACAAGACTGAGATAAAGGCCACTTTTAAGGTTCCACACTCATGAGTTAAGAGACCAAAAGATGACTACACTGATGTTGATGTATGGACTGAAAATGTATATGTTAACATGATGTCTAGTTATGCTGACCGACTGTTAAGTGTGTAAACACATATCCACTCATGGTTCTATGGGAATTCCACTCTAGGTGAACCAGCTGAAAACATCAGTAAATACCAATTGCCCTCTACTGAGGACACTGTGATAGCACTCTGGGATTTTTTCACTTATCTAGATGGTGTCATAACTCTAGGAAGTTCACATGCGTATAAAATTCAATTATTAGGCTATGTTAAATCAAGAGGATTAATTAGGATGTTAAATCAAGAACAGGTACAGATGAAAATGATGACCCTCCAAAATCGAATGGCTCTGGATTACATCCTTGCTGCCAAGGGAGGAGTATGTGTATTAATGATACCTACACTGCTGTTACTGAAGATTTGGATAAAATAGTCGATGTAAGCAGAAATCTCGGCAGATTAGCTGAGGGGGATTTGTGAGGAAATGTTATCTTGCTTAGGTTTGCTTGGACAAAAACTTTTTGTTTTCATTTTAATATGTATTACTTTTTTGATTTTGCTGTGTATAATAATTTCCTGTTGCAAAGCCCTTGTGAGGAAGATTGTCAGGTTAAAAGGTGCAAAGGACTCTGTGGGATGTCTTATCTCCATGTTGTAGGAAACTCATCTGTACTGATCCTTTAGGGGCATTAAGTCCTTTTAGGAGCCAGTCTAAAGATAGTGCTTGACTTCCTATTATATGTATCATTTTAATTGATTTATTATCTTTTTATTTGCATGCTTGAAACGTTTATTAAAATTGCACCCTAGATAAATATATATTTGTATTTATCTAGAGTTTGCTTACTTTAGATGACACTTATCAATGTCATAGGGGGGAGTGTTGGGGTTAAATACAAATATTGCTACCCTCTAAGTATATATATATATATATATATATATATATATATATATAAAATATATATATATACACATATTATACTTTTATTACCTTAGTAGTGCTTCTATATTGCAAGATGTAAGCTATGAAACAGTTAATTATGCTTTTCCCTAATTCAGCGATATTCACTATATATTCATTTAGCCTAGGTACGTGTCTCATTATTAATTGGTCTACTAATATAATTAATTGTTTATTGGCTTAGAAATGGGTGTTGATGGACTGTATCACTTTCTAGAGGGCTTTAATGGAATATACCATTCTCTGTATGGAGGACTACTATAAACAAATATTATGTTTATGTATTAGTTGAACTCAGCAGACATTGTGTATACTCTATACTTTGCTGTTGCCTTCCTGAGCTGCTTGTCAATAAATCAAACATGCTCAGAGACGCCTGTGTTTTTGTATAATTTTTGTATCATTCCTTGGTTTTTGGAGAGTAGAGTGTTGCTTGTGGATATTTTTCTTCCACAGATCCTATTCTAGCATAGCTAATCCCTCCTCTCTACCACACTTATGCCAGCTCTCATACATTCAACCTCTCCCTAAACACTGGCAAGCTTCAATCATCTTTAAAAAATGCCATAATTACACCCTTAAGAAACCTTTATCTGGCCCAGCTTCTGGCTCTATTGCCCTATCTCTCTACTTTACTGGCATCAAAATTGCTTGAGCATATAATCTACAATCGCCTTAACCGATTTATTTCCTCCAGCTTCCTCCTTGACACCTTCCAATCTGGCTTCCGACCCCAGTACTCAACAGAAACAGCTCTCACAAAAGTCACTAATGACCTAACTGCTACTTCAAAGAGACACTTATTTGTCCATTCTCTTGCATCCGTGTCACAGTTTTCTCAGGGTTTAGTGTCTCCTTCTCTGGCTGTTTGGAATATCACTAGGTCCAGTCCTAGGCCCCCTCCTTTTTTCATTTATACATATTCCCTTGGTACCCTAATAAAATATTTGGGATTTCAGTATAATATAAGCAGATGACACTTAAATCTTAGCACCAGATCTATCTCCCTCTATTCTAGCACAAGTTGCTAACTGCCTCTCAGGCATATCCTCCTGGATGTCTGCCAGTCAACGCAAACTCAACATTTCAAAAACTGAGTTCCTAATCTTCCCACCCACTATTACAACTTCTACTCCTTGCATATCTCTCACTTCCAACTCCTAGGCCCATTGTCCTAGGGTCCTACTGGATCCTACCCTCTCTTTCACTCCTCGCATACAGTCAATTCACAAAATCTTGTAATTTTCACCTAAAACCAACTAAAATTCTAAACCATGCTCTCATCATTTCTCACCTTGACTACTGCAACTCTCTCCTTGCTGGCCTCCCCACAACTCGCCTGTCTTCACGCCAATCTCATAATGAACACCTCCACTTGACTCACCTTCCAAACTCAATGCTCAATATCTGCAGCACCTCTCTGTCAGCTACTCCACTGACTTGCCATAACCTCCAGAATAACATTTTAAGTCATCACCCTAACATATAAAGCGCTCAACAATCGTGCACACACTTATATCTCAAAATCCCCTCCCCCCAAATGCCCTCTTTGCTTTGCTAATGATCATCTTCTTTCCTTCTCTCTTATCACCTCCTTTAGCTCTCACCTTCACGGCTTTTCATGTGCTGGCCCTACTCTTTGGAACTCCTTGGCTCGCTCCACTAGACTATCCTCCTGCCTCAAATGCTATCTATAATGCATCTGTTTAAATAAGGTTATCATTTTCAACCTTAATATGCATAACACATCTATCACCCTCCTGTATCACACCCTACACCTTTAAATTGTAAGATTGTGAGTTTGGGGAAAACACTATGCACGTTAGTTTCTAAGTTCAAAGACAGGGCCTAGCCGAGTTCTACCTTTTTGGAGACCCTGGGCGGTAAAGTGGAGGAGCTCCTGTGAGTGCATGCACTCAGTATGCACGCACCCATTTATCCCTTTTCTGTGCGTGTATTTCGCTCTCTCGCTGTGTGAGCAAATCACAGACATTTCCCATACCAGCCATTATTACAACATAACTAGCTATTACTTGTTTATTAAATGTATTTGAAAAAAATGTATTTGATGGTATGTATTTGATCGCACATAAAAACTGAGTAAATATGACAGTTAAAGTGCCACTGCACAATGAGAACAGAAATTGTTTGAAATAAATGAGTCTGACTAAGAGCATATGCAATCAGGAAAAAAGTCATACAGCTAGTTTTTAATTAGAAAATTTTTTTTTGAAGAATGTCTGTAATTTACATTTATTGGTGAATTATATTTCTGAACTATACGTCTGGAGGTGGGCAGTCAGGCAGACACTTCATGATCACTTAGTCGACACATACAGGCGTACACGCAGGCGTGAACATAGACATACAGACACAGATACACACTGACATACACACACAGACAAACACTGACATATACACACAGACACACACTGACACACATTGACACACACTGATTTACACACTGACACACACATACACACACACTGACGCTCAAACTGACACACACACACACTGATGCACACACTGACACACAGACACTCACAGACAGACATTGACATATACACAGACACACAGACATGAATACAGACACACTCACAATTACACACACACAATGATGCATACACAGACACTCACAAACACAAAAAACAGACACACACACTGACACACTCCCACTGACACACACACACAATGACACACATACGACATACAGACACTGACACACACGATGACGCATACTCTGACACACACACACAGACATGCACACACAGACACACACACACGGATGCACTGATGGTGACACACAGACACTGATACACATACTGACGCACAGACACTGGCACACACACACACATACAGACACACACACTGACACACACTGACACACAGAAACTGACACACACACACACTGATGCCAACACACAGACACTGACACACACTGATTTACATACACTGATACACACACATACAGACACACACATTGACACACATACAGACACACTGATACCGACACACAGACACACATACATACACACACACAGACAATGACATACAGACAGTGACGCACACACACTGGCACACACACACTGACACACACACACTGACACACATACAGACACACAAACACTGCCACACAGACTCTGTCACACACACACACACACTGACAAAGACACACTGACAGTGTGTCAGTGTCTGTTTCAGTATGTGTGTCAGTGTGTCCGTGTGTGTGTCACACATACTGACACACATACGGACACACATACAGGCACACACACACGCTGACACAAAATCTGACACACACACTGATTGACACACACACACACAGATGACATACAATTACCTTCTTAAATCTTGATGCTGCCTAGAATGAACAGCATCTCATGGTTGGTGCATTTCCCACACACTGGTTCCTACATGCTGCCACTCTGATCATACTGCACAGGAAGTAGAAAGTGGGACACAGGAGGAAGAGGCGGGGCTGCTTGTGAGAATATAGCTCTTTTATTTTTGCTTAGGATTTGTTTGTTTTTAATCAAAATTAGGTGCTTTTCACTGAGAAACACCTGTAGGCATCTGCCTATGAGCCTATTCATAGATCCGGCCATGGACAGGGCCCTCCATTCTTTTTGCAATGTATTTTAATTAATATTGTAATCAATTAAAATTAATAATAACCCCTTTATATCACTACAAAATATGCTGGGGCCTTACAAATAAAGGTTAATAATAAGGATAATAATAATAATAATATAGTAGTTTGCTTCCCATATTGCACTAGCTTTGTGTACCAATATTAATGTAGTTATGAATATTTTTTATTTCTTTCAAGGAATGTTTAACATGGTAAGTGTATCAGTGAAGCCAAACCCCAGTTTTTTAGCTTAATATAAATATTTTCCCTAGTCTTAAAAGGTGACTGGAGATTTTATCCCTTTGTGTGTGAAGCGATTTCACTATGGTGTCACTGCCTCCGTACTTTACAGGTAAATTTAATTTTGAAATTTTCAAAAATAACAATGGACACTAATTATTTTGGTAAATATTGTATTGTTTAACTGTAATATGGCAATATAAAACTGCCAGCTTTAATGAAATATATTGGCCAAAATATGACAAACAGGAGATTTGTATTGGTATATATGTATAAAGTAGTGTCTAGACAATTTGCTGGTAGAAAGAAACATTTTTCAACTGTAAAATATTTTATAAACAAAATTAATAAAATTACAGGAAAATGGTTGATACTTAAGAAATGTTTTTGAATGTTCATTAAATAACCATGTGGCTCTATTATAACATAGTGCTCATGCATAAATCAAAATTAAATGATATGCATAACAGTAGTGAAGATCCTGTTTCACTATGACTCAAAAATCATCATTCATTAACAACTGTGTGAACCCTTTCATGATTTTGGGCATTGATCCACTCCTCATAAATTATGGCTGCAAACTCATATAGGGATTCTCATTAAATTCTAATGGTGTGAATTAGGACTTCAAGAGAGCTTCTTTGTGACTGTGCCCTGCTCAGCACTATTGCAGTTTGATTGATTAGTCCCATGCTTGGCCAACGTACATAAAAGTCAAGCTGCAGTTTGCCGATGTACTTGTGGCTGTTCCAGGCCTGTTGTGATCTTTTCTAATGAACAGACAGCTAATGCCATGTCAGTGAGGGATTATTATTACCACAGTACAAAGTATTCCACTATGAGCCATGCTTAATTAAATGATGTGTCATTTTTAATTTTGTCTCATTTAAAAAAATAATAATATCCCAACTCTACTTCCTTCCTAGCCTGTCAAAAAGAAGCTTAAGACTTATCTGTTTACCAGATCCTTTCTGAAAAAGCGTTTTGAGCCCAACTAGGTGAAAAGCATTTTTTAAGTTATTATTATTATTATTATTAATATTATTATTATTATTATTATTACTGCCAAACTTACTTTCAATCATTTGTGTTGTTTCAAACAGACTTGTACAAGACTGCAGGCAAACTATACATATTGTGCATAGATTGGAAACATGTAGTAGACAAGTTTGTTTTAATACTGGTTAAAATATCTTATATCTTAAGTCTATTTTCAACAAAGGACACAGAGGAAAGTGCACCTCTAGTAGCTAAGTAATATTGTAGCAACAACACAGACTGGTTGAAAGCTGACATTTTCTAGAGAGGATTAATGAAACAAAGTAGAATATACAAATCTAGAATGCTAAATCATGCATGTCTAATTTAATTGATGTTAGGAGCTGCTTTCAAAATGTTATACCTCAAAAAGATTGCAAGTTGTTTGGTTTTTGTTGTTTAGTCGTTCAGTTGCGCCCGACTCTCTATTGACTGCAGAATGCCAGGTACATGTTTCAGTCACTGCTCCTCTGAGCTCCATTAAGTTCCTGTTCAGTGACCTCATTTATTCATCTCTGTCCTCCTCTTCAATCTTTCCCAGCATCAGAATCTAGGGAATCCTGCCGTCTCATGATATGGCCAAAATATTTGAGCTTCAGCCTCATGATCATAGCTTCTATTGAACAGTTTGTCTTGATTTCCTGAAATACTGATTTATTGGTTCTTCCTGCAGTCCAAGGGACTCTAAGCAGTTTTCGCAAACACCGCAATTCAAAGGTGTTGCTTCTATGGCACTCAGATTTCTTTATGGTCTCACATTTATATGTTACTACTGGGAATACCATATTTCCAATTACACAGACCTTTGTGGATAGTTTAATATCTTTACTTTTTACTAGCTTGTCCAAGCTTGCCATAGCTTTCCTCCCCAGAAGCAAACATATTATAACTCCATGGCTACAGTGTGAAGAGATCTTGAAAATATCAGGAAAATAAAATCTGTCACTGCCTCCACTTCTTCCCAGTCAATTTGACAGGAATTGAGATTGTTGTTTTCCATGATCTACAGCTTTTAAAATTTGAGTGCAAAGCCAACTTTTACCCTCATCAATAGGTCCTTTAGTTCCTCCTCACTTTCAGCCATCAAAGTAGATATTTCTTCCAGCAATATTGATTCTGGCTTGTAAAGCTTTTGACTGTGTGGATCACAACAAAATGTGACAAGTTCTTAAAGAAATGGGGGTACCAGATAATCTCCTCTTCCTTTCTAAGGAATCTATATGTGGGCCAAGAAGGGACAATCAGAACCGAACATGGTCCTGGTTTCATCACAAAATCTGGCAATTTAATTATTTCCGTGATCATTATCCTATCTATTCTATTTGACATAATTTTGTGTACCCTTTTATTCAAGAATCTATTTATTACCTTTTTAAAAAGTTATGTCTTGTCACAGCCTCCCTTACTCTAGAGATCTATTTTCTTTCTTTAAATAAAGTATGTTATGACTTCTTGTCAGTTGTAAACATCCCCCCAAAAAGCCTTATTTATATTGGCCATCCATGGATATATTTATATAGGGTAATCATATCTCCTTGTTGGTGCCTTTTTGTAGTGAAGATAAGATTACATTTGGTTAACCTCTCCTCATCACTTAACTTTTATTAATTTTGTTACCCTTTATGTATACTTTTGTAGTGAGAGGAAGTTCCTGTGTAGAAGAGGGGGAGGAGATACAGACTTCATTGTTTCTCTGTTTTTATTAGTTATGTTTGTGTTTTCTTTTTCAAGTACCTCTGAAGTGGAACATTTCAGTGTTTTGAACTCCAATTAATGCTACCTGATGCTGTAAGCAAGCCGTATACAGTTCACACCAAGACCATACATGTACATAACCACATCTGATCTGTCAACAGATCTCACATAGATTTAGATTTTAACCACTAAATAATTGGTTAACGCAGGAAGAAATCCAAAAGAGATTGGAGAAAAGAAATGTTAATAAAGCCCCGGGTACTGATGGAATACATCCAAGGGTACTGAGGGAGCTGGGTTCTGTAATAGCCAAACCCTTATATCTAATCTTTCAAGACTCACTCACAACAGAGTCTCTACCAGATGCGTGGAGAAAAGCAGAGGTGATACCTATATTTAAGAAGGGAGCAAGAGCAAATCCTGGGAATTATAGACCAGTGAGCCTCACATCTGTAGTTGGGAAGCTTTTAGAAGGGTTAATAAGGGACAGAATATGTCTTTTTGAACAAGATCATAGCTAGCAGTCAACATGAATTTTTGAAGGATAGGTCATGTCAGACCAATCTAATTAGTTTCTATGAGTAGGTTAGTAGGAACTTGGATCAGGGAAACTCAGTGGATGTAGTCTTTTTGGATTTTGCAAAGGCTTTTGATACAGTGCCTTATGGGAGACTTTTTAGCAAACTAATTGCAGGAATTGCAGTAAATATCTGCTCATGGATCGAGAGCTGGCTAAAAGGCAGGAAGCAAAGGATTGTTGTAAATGGAACATACTCCGATTGGACTAATGTGGTAAGTGGGGTTCCTCAAGGTTCAGTATTATGTCCTCTCTTTTTTAACATATTTATTAATGACGTAAAAGTAGGACTCGAAAGTAGTGTCTCCATTTATGCTGATGACACTAAATTGTGCAAGTTAATTAAATCAGATAATGATGTACTTTCCCTACAGAGGGATTTGCATAAATTAGAGAAATGGGCGGCTTAATGGCAGCTGAGATTTAATACAAATAAATGTAAGGTTATGCATTTGGGAAGGGAAAATAGCCATGCAATTTATAATCTTAATGGAGCAAATCTAGGGGTATTGGATATTGAAAGGTATTTGGGAGTACTAGTGGACAACCACCTAGGTGGCAGTGCCCAATGCCAAGCAGCAGCTGCAAAGGCAAATAAAATATTGGCATGCATTAAGAAGGGTATAGAAGCAAGGGAAGCAAATATAATTCTACCACTATACAAATTCCTAGTACACCCTAATTTGGAATATGGAGTACAATTTTGGGCACCACTTCATAAAAAGGACATTTTAGAGCTGGAAAAGGTACAGAGAAGGGCAACAAAACTAATAAGGTGAATGGAGGGGCTAAGTTATGAAGAAAGACTAACCGGATTAAACTTATTTTCGCTAGAAAAAAGGCGTCTACGAGGGGATATGATTACCTTATATAAATACATCCAGGGTCAATCTAAGGCTTTTTCAAGTGAACTTTTTGTAGAAAGAGATTTTCAACTGACAAGAGGACATCCTTTGAGGTTAAAGGAAAAAAGATTCCACCTTAAACAAAGAAAAGGGTTCTTCACAGTTAGGGTGGTTAAACTGTGGAATTCTCTACCAAATGAGGTGGTGACAGCAAATTCGATAGATAACTTCAAAATGGGGTTAGATATATTTTTGAATAAAGAGGGCATTCAAAGTCATCCTAAATAACTAGTGAAGCAATATTGATCCAGGGAGAATTACCAGTTTCTGGGGTCAGGAAGGAATTTTGTTTTTTCCCCCCCCTTATGAGACAAATGGCAAAGTTTCAATGTTTTTTTTCTTTTTCTGTTTGCCTTACTCTGGATCAATTAACAATTATTAAACAAATAATCCACATATTAAAAGGATCAAGAGAGATCTAAAAAGGTTCAACTTGTTGGACTAACTCTTTATTCATCCTCAAATACTATACTATGAATAATTAATTAACAACTAATTAATAAATAACTAATCCGCATATTGCAGATCAGAGGAGATCTTAAAAGGTTGAACTTGATAGACTGAAAGTCTTTTTTCAACCTTAATTACTATGGGCCTCATTCTATTAGCGGCCGCAGCCGTTGCGGGGCCGCAAGGACCGGCCGCAAGCTATTCGGCTATTCTATTCCCTTACGGCCGGGGACTCCGGCAGGCTTGCGGCCGGTGCCTTGCTATCTCTTGCGGCCGCTCGCGGCAGAGGAAAGCCTTTGATCTAAAACGGCCGCAAGAGTTTCGGCCGTAAGAAATTCCTATTTGCAATTCAATTGCTCCGGGAAACCTCTCTGCAAGGCTAAAAACGAGCCGCTGCTCACTTGCAGGAAAGAGGTCCCGCTAGCACCAATTAAGCACATAAAATAGCTCAAATAAAGCCATCCTGCACTTTGAGAAGACTATAAAGGGATTTTAGGTGTTAGAAAAAATAGCTCATAATTATCCTATACTCAAATCCGTAAAATATTTTATTTTTAATATCCGTAAAATATCCATGTAAAAAGTCCAGAGTGCTTGGAGCACTTCAGACCCGCCCATGCCGCAGCCGGAAAATAAACAGTTAATTTGAACTCGGGTTTGGGCTGATGTGCAAGCTTGAGAGTGGGTTCCTTTTAATCCTCATGTCCCCCAATATGATCCCTAGCATTTACAGAGCTGTACAGTGCAGGCTTGAATTTATTTTTGCGTTTTTAGATTTCACAGCTGACGGCCGGTTTCAAGATATGCGGCCGTCCGTAAGAGGAGATCCTTGCGGGGCCGTATAATAGAATCGCGAGTTAACAGAACCCCCGCAAGGAATCGCAGCCTTACGGCCGATTTACGGCCGCTAATAGAATGAGGCCCTATGTATCTATGTAACTATGTAACTGTGAATGACACACTCCACTTATGTTTGCAAAAATAATATTTCAAATAACAATGGTCTAAATGTCATAGACTGCTATTATTGACACTATAACAAACGTTTCATATCTGCTTGATTTAGCCCTGACACACTGCTTAGCAATAATGTGATTCCTTCCGAAAGACACGTCACAGGAAGTCATGAAATAAATGCACATGAATTGTGCTCTTCATGTGATAATATACAAGTTTGTTTAAAGGCATATTTAAAAAACAAACAAAAAAAAAACAGTTATTTTAAAAATATTTATTTTTATTCCATGGGACTCATTATTTTTTACTGTCCTCCTCGGCAGCTGTGTCACTTTAGGGGGATTCTATATAAATTATGACAGTGTATGCATGGCTGTGTACATACAGTAGCTACTTGTAGGCTAACTCACAGAGACTTTGAGCACCTACACATACCCCTGTAATTCACATAGACTCCTCCTCATCACCCGGGCATGATCCATTTAGGCTTAGAAGGAAATAATGTACATGACAACTGAATGGGAGAAAATACGGGCCATAGCTTTATTAATAAATAACCAAATAACCATATCATGAATTACTGTATATATATATTTACATAAAATTGCAAGGGGGAGGAGCCTGGCCATGAACAGTGACCTCACGCCTTGGGCCCTGCCCAAGGCCCCAATGCTTATACTAAGCACGCTCTGTGAGATAGGGCCACGCTCACTTAGGCTAGTGGGCCGGGCAACTCACCTCCCGCCAAACCAAGAATACAAGAATATACAACGATAAGGCCACATCTCCAATGAACATTCCTTTGTTTTACCAATCTCTTTGCCTTTTTTTTATTAAAATAATTCCTTCACAACTTGATACATAACAATAAACTAAGTTAACACAAACCCAAATAACAGGGTGAGAGGGTGGGATTTCTGATGAAGACCGCTCTGTACTGGTAAACACAGGCGGAAGTCCCGCCCCTCGATGCAACGCTATTGTCCAGTGCCTTGCAGGCGCCGCTGGTTCACGTGACGCTATGTGCTGACCCAGATCTGCGCAGCCTCCACATCGGGAAGTATCATAGGAGGAATGTAGTTAAGAATATGCTCAGTTGTCATACTTTGGCAGTATGCCTTTTAAAAAAACTTATTTCATACAGTATTTCTCTCCTTCTGTAGTTATCCACTATAACCCTAGATGTCCTTTTGCTTTAAAAATATATCCAAACTCTTTTAGGGTTATCTATCGATTCTGCTGTCACTACCTCCTTTGGTAGAGAATTTCACAGTTACTTTGAAGGAGCCTATTCTTTCTTAAGGTGGAATCTTTTTTTCTAACCTCAAGGGATGTCCTGTTTCCAGCTGAAAATATCTTGGCACAAAAAGTTCACTTGATAAAGCATTATATTGACCCTGAATGTATTTATATAAGTTAATCATATCCCCTTGTAGATACCTTTGTTCTAGAGAATATACGTTCACTTTGGTTAGTTGATCTTCATAGCTATGTGACTATATTCCCCTTATTAATTTTGTTGCCCGTTTCTGTACCATTTCCAGCTCAAAATATTAATTTTATGAAGTATTGCCCAAAATTCCAAATGAGGGTATTCTAGGAATTTGTATAGCGGCAGAATTGCATTTGCTTCCATTGTTTCAAACCCCTATTTAATACATGCTAATATTTTACTTGCCTTACTTGATTTCAAAAGGTATATCTATGTTTCTCTGTTTTTACCTTTCTTTTAATCTAGCACATGCTGCTTATATCAGAAACACACATTACATGAATAACACTTGTTTTTCAAACCCCCAGAGCTGCTTACATAGGCACAGTGAATCTCCCTTTACTATCTTCCAAGCCAGCAGCAGCACAATCTACAGAGCAGTGTCTGGCTCATTCCTCCTTCCTTGTGCAGGGGACTATACATCCCATGATTCCTTCCTGCACAAACTGCTATTACAGATTGATACAATGTATTAGCTGTCTTGATTGGCCAAAATGAGTTTAGAATTGTATGCTAATTTTAGCAGGAGTTTGCAAGGGTATTAACTATTTTTGGGTATGTTTCATAATGTTTATTTTGATATTTTTAACGCAAAAGTTTTCATACACTATTGATTTTCCTTAGATGCATTCATAATCCATGAAACTTAAATATGCCTTTAACTACCTTGCACAACTTAATGTAATCAGTAAAAATGGAGACAGTACATTTCAATCCTACTTCTAATTCATTCATAATTATGTTAAAAAAGACCTGGTTAGTGAACCTTGAGTAACTTGACTTACCACATTAGTCCCATTAGTATGTTCCATTTATAACAACACTTTGCTTCCTGTCTTTTAACCAGTTTTCATAAATTTACTGTGGCATGACCTATATCTCTTAAATCTATTTTGACTCTAACTTATTATCATGGTCATATGGTATTCTTTTTTTTAGCCTTCTAAAAGCTTTTCCATTATAGAAGTGAGGATTACTGGTCTATAGTTCCCTGGATTTGCTCTTGCTCCTTTCCTAAATAAATGTATCACATCTGCTGTCTTCCAGTCATCTGGTACTGAATCTGTGGAGAGTGATTCTTGAAAAATGATATATAAATGTTTTGCTATTACAGAAATCAGTTCCCTCCTTGGATGGATTCCATCAGGACCTGATGCTTTATTAAAATGCAACACTGTATTAGCATAGGCAAAGCATCATTATTGTGCTGGAGGCATATTTTTTGGGAATATATGAGAAAAATGATTAACATTTTATGTTAAGGCTATATATATATATATATATATATATATATATTGTAACAAAGCCATACAGAGATATGGGATAGTCCTAGCGGATAAGTGTGTGAGCCTGAGGCTGGATAGAGGCATTTTCCCATTCCAGTAATGCATGTGTTAAAAGCTCTGTTATATCACAATGGGGCTGAATCTGTGAAAAGATGATATTATGCATTACTGCAATAAGTATAGTAAAAATTGGAATGAAAACACATTAAAGCCTCCTATGTGATTGTGTTCATCAATTAGTGTCAGAAACATGGCCACAACTAGAGAAGAGAAGGGCATTTTGCCACACTGGTGCCAGAAGTGGCATACCTGCTCTTGGTTTTGAAGACAGCCCGCCCCAGATCATGGTGGAGATAGTAAAGGCCTTAATGCAGGCTACAGCTGATAAACAGGAATTTAACTGGCTACCAAAGTAGATAAAAAAATAGAAGCCATGGCAAAAATTAGCCCCAGTGATATTCTTCTGAAAATTACTGAGGTTATGATGTGGAAATATACCTCACGATGTCTGAAAGAACTGCAACTAGGCAGCCATGGCATAAAAGACACTGGGTGAGCATCATTGCCCCTTATTTGTCTGGTGATGCTCAGAAAGCCCACATGGACACAGAAAAGACAAGGAATTATGATGACCTGAAAGCAAAGATCCTTCACAGAGCTGGAGTTACCAGGGGTTTCAGACCACAGAGTTTCCACACATGGAAGGTTATGAACAAAGAGAACCTGCATTGTCGCACCAAGGAAAAGCTATTACACAGAGGTGAACTCCCACAGTCTAGACAGCGACCTTCCTATCTTTTTGATCAATATGACAGTGATAGAATATGGAATCCTGAGAAACAGCATGTTTATCTCTACCCAAGATCATGGTACAGGTCCCCTGTCAAGAGGTTGAGAAAGGAGTCCAAAAGAGACCAGAAGGCTTACGTTACAGTTGGCACAAAGGTCCCAGTGGTGCAACAGGCAGGCCAGAAATGTGCTTCACATGAGAATGTTATATCTGAGATAACAAAGGATAGAGGTAACCAAACTGAAATATCCTGACAGTTCTCCATCAGAGACAACCATAATGCAGAGCACTTTTGATATGGAGAGGCATGAAGGGAAACAAGAAAAAGAAAAAGAAGCAATGGAGAGAACCAGATGTTTATTAAAAGAGAGCATCTATCCTTGGAGCAGGAAAAACTAACAATGCTCAGCCAACTGGGTGATAAATGCTTCCAGCTACAAGAGGCAGAAGATTCCCTGAAGCTGCTGTTACATATCCAACAAGAGCAGAAAGTGACTGATCTCTCAAATCTGGAGACACCGTTGGCTCAGAAGGACGTTGGTCTGTAGGAGACTGGAAATGACCAAGACCTGCCTATGCAAGGTGATGCGCTGAGTGCAGAACGATGTCTGCAGAAAGCTGCTATGCAAAGCATAGACCAGGAGCTTTTACAGACTAGAGAAAAAAGAAGAAAGTCTGCCTCAGCAGGAAGGGGTATGCAGGTAGAACAGAAAGAGGAGGTTCTTCAGTTGAACATAATGCAAGAGAACCAGCAGAGTAAACTGTATGTGCAACAACTGAAGAAGGAAAAGTTGTGGATGCAGGAAGAGAAGAAACATTTAAAGCTAGTAGCCTTTGAGGCAAAGCAAATAAGAAAAACAGATGAAAGGAAGCAGTTAAAAGATGTAGAGAAGTGGGTGGTAGCTGAGAAGCCTGAAATCAAGTCTTTTTTCAACAACCAAAAACTCAAAATGCTCAAAAGGGAGCTAGCCTTGGTGTGAATATTGAGCCTGAAGTGACTGAACAGCTGGATACACTCCAGAAAACCCAAATTGCTGAGGTGTCCTTCCTAGCAAAGAGTTGCAGACATTGTAGGAAGGGGGGCACATCGGTACCAGGTGTACTTGCTGTGCGTAGTGATGCGCAGAACCTAGAAGAGACAGACATGGCCCAAGGAAAGGTTAATGTCTGTGGGGCCTATAAAGGATAAGGCACCTGAACTCAAGAGGTTTCGGGCATAAGAAATGGCTACATTTTTGTGAGAATTATTGGCCAGCTAATTGTGGCACCTGGAAAAGGAGTAGCCAGGTCATCTGTCCTCACAAACCATGGGCTGAGAACAGTTTGCAGGGCTATGAAGCAGACAGAGATGAAAAATGAGAAGAGATACAGCATGCTGAGGATTTGCTGTCCCATAGTGAAGGAAATAATGATGAAGTTGATGATGGTGGACTTAAAGAGAAGGAGCTGGAGCGACATGGAATAACTAACAAAGTGCAGGTTGAGCTTAAACAGCTGGGACACAACAGGCATGAAGTCAGCAATAGCCATGAAAGTCTGGATAAGCTGGGCCTGGGATAGGTGAAAAACCTGCAGAATGAGCTAAGGAAGGGAACCCAATAAACTCAAATTGTCACTGAGTTTGAGCAAGAGTTACAAAGATTGGCACCAGACAGTTCATTGCTGTCTGAGCCAGAGACTCACTCCTATGTGTTAAAGGAGCAACTGAGTGTTGTTAAAATGTTGGCAAGGAAGGAAGAAGTGAAAATCCATACAACAGAAGGTGTCCTCAGCAGTGAGAGTCAGGAGATGACAAGGCTGAAAGTGGAGAGATAGAACAAAGATACAAAAAAAGGCTGAAAGTGGAGAGATAGAACAAAGATACAAAAATACAAGGTTAAGAGCAGAAGCAGGAGGAAGAAGGATATGCACGATAATGGAGAGGACTGGAGAGGTGAGCTGTTACACAGAAGGCAGATATTACTAACAAGTGAAAAACAATTTCTATGACTGGAACTTCAGTCACATCTCTACCATGAGGCCGTTGGAGTCTTCCTGAAAGGATAGGCAAGAGTAGTAAAATAGTTGGTAGGCAGAAGCTACAAGATTGATTAACTAGTAAGCTGCAAGATCAATTAACCAGTGCAAAAACGAAAGGAATAATGCGCAGAGATGAAAGTCAACATAATGTAGTTGCATTTATGGCCTCTTGACTGAAGTTGCTTAACCCCTTGGTATTTAGCTGAGTGGGAGAGTCTTAGAGAATGGGTTTGTGAGCCTGAGGCTGAATAGAGGCATTTGCCCAATCCAGTACTATAGGTGATAAAAGCTCTCATATAACAATGGGCATGCAGCTGTGAATAAGCCTGGACAGTCTGCTGAAGAGATAGTTGCAGCCAAAAGCCCAGAGAGGGAGTGTTGCTGCTCGGTCAGAGGGAGCGTTGCAGCCCAGAGAGAGATTGTAGCAGCTGGGCATAGAAAGTCGAACAGTTGAATTTTAGAGATTGAGGAATAGAGATGTTGCGAATAGGTCGCCGGCGGACTGTTCCCGGCGAACATAGCATGTTCGCGTTCGCGGCGAACTGTCAACATATGCGATGTTCGATCCGCCCCCTATACTTTATCATTGAGCAAACTTTGACCCTGCAACTCAGTCAGCAGACACATTCCAGCCAATCAGCATCATAGCCTGCCTTCCAGACCCTTCTAACTCATGGACAGCAGCCATTTTGGAATCATAACTAACTTGTGTTTTACTGAGAGGAGGCTCAGTGTAGGTGATACTGCATCAATAGGGAAAACCAAAGCTAGGCTACTGTACACAGTGTGCAATACAGTCCTGAAGGACTCTTTTGATCTCTGCTGCAAGGACACCCCTGTGTCTCTTGCCCCCCTTATCATCATCCTCCCCTCACCTTAGCACCCAACCCTAGCACCCCTCACACTTATCCCTAACACCTAACCCTAACATTCATTCACCCTAACACCTAACCATAACACCCCTTACACTTATCCCTAACACCCCTCACCCTAACACCTAACCCTAACACCCCTTAAACTTATCCCTAATACCCCCACCCTAACCCTAACACCCCTCACACTTATCCCTAACACCCCTTACCCTAACCCTAACACCCCTCACACTTATCCCTAACACCTAACCCTAACATCCCTCACCCTGACACCTAGCCCTAACACCCCTTACACTTATCCCTAACACCCCTCACCCTAACACCTAACCCTAACACCCTTCAAACTTATCCCTAACACCCTCACCCTAACCCTAACACGCCTCATACTAACCCCTAACAACCCTTACCCTAACCCTAACACCCCTCATACTTATCCCTAACACCTAACCCTAACATCCCTCACCCTAACACCTAACCATAACACCCCTTACACTTATCCCTAACACCCCTCACCCTAACCCTAACACCCCTCACACTTATCCCTAACACCTAACCCCAACATCCCTCACCCTAACACCTAACCCTAACAACCCTCACACTTATCCCTAACACCTAACCCTAACATCCCTCACCCTAACACCTAACCCTAACACCCCTCACACTTATCCCTAACACCCCTCACCCTAACACCTAACCCTAACACCCCTCACACTTATCCCTACCACCCCTCACCCTAACCCTAACACCCCTCACACTTATCCCTAACACCCCTCACCCTAACACCCCTCACACTTATCCCTAACACCTAACCCTAACATCCCTCACCCTAACACCTAACCATAACACCCCTTACACTTATCCCTAACACCCCTAACCCTAACACCTAACCCTAACACCCATCAAACTTATCCCTAACACCCCCACCCTAACCCTAACACCCCTCACACTTATCCCTAACACCCCTTACCCTAACCCTAACACCCCTCACACTTATCGCTAACACCTAACCCTAACATCCCTCACCCTAACACCTAACCCTAACACCCCTTACACTTATCCCTAACACCCCTCACCCTAACACCTAACCCTAACACCCCTCACACTTATCCCTAACACCCTCACCCTAACCCTAACATGCCTCACACTAACCCCTAACAACCCTTACCCTAACCCTAACACCCCTCACACATATCCCTAACACCTAACCCTAACATCCCTCACCCTAACACCTAACCATAACACCCCTTACACTTATCCCTAACACCCCTCACCCTAGCCCTAACACCCCTCACACTTATCCCTAACACCCCTCACCCTAACCCTAACACCCCTCACACTTATCCCTAACACCTAACCCCAATATCCCTCACCCTAACACCTAACCCTAACACCCCTCACACTTATCCCTAACACCTAACCCTAACATCCCTCACCCTAACACCTAACCCTAACACCCCTCACACTTATCCCTAACACCCCTCACCCTAACACCTAACCCTAACACCCCTCACACTTATCCCTACCACCCCTCACCCTAACCCTAACACCCCTCACACTTATCCCTAACACCCCTCACCCTAACACCCCTCACACTTATCGCTAACACCTAACCCTAACATCCCTCACCCTAACACCTAACCCTAACACCCCTTACACTTATCCCTAACACCCCTCACCCTAACACCTAACCCTAACACCCCTCACACTTATCCCTAACACCCCTCACCCTAACCCTAACACCCCTCACACTTATCCCTAACACCCCTTACCCTAACCCTAACACCCCTCACACTTATCCCTAACACCTAACCCTAACATCCCTCACCCTAACACCTAACCCTAACACCCCTTACACTTATCCCTAACACCCCTCACCCTAACACCTAACCCTAACACCCCTCACACTTATCCCTAACACCCCTCACCCTAACCCATACACCCCTCACACTAATCCCTAACAACCCTTACCCTAACCCTAACACCCCTCACACTTATCCCTAACACCTAACCCTAACATCCCTCACCCTAACACCTAACCCTAACACCCCTTACACTTATCCCTAACACCCCTCACCCTAACACCTAACCCTAACACCCCTCACACTTATCCCTAACACCCCCCACCATAACCCTAACACCCCTCACACTTATCCCTAACACCCCTTACCCTAACCCTAACACCCCTCACACTTATCCCTAACACCTAACCCTAACATCCCTCACCCTAACACCTAACCATAACACCCCTTACACTTATCCATAACACCCCTCACCCTAACACCTAACCCTAACACCCCTCACACTTATCCCTAACACCCCTCACCCTAACCCTAACACCCCTCACACTTATCCCTAACACCCCTTACCCTAACCCTAACACCCCTCACACTTATCCCTAACACCTAACCCTAACATCCCTCACCCTAACACCTAACCCTAACAACACTTATCACTAACACCCCTCAGCCTAACACCTAACCCTAACACCCCTCACACTTATCCCTAACACCCCTCACCCTAACCCTAACACCCCTCACACTAACCCCTAACAACCCTTACCCTAACCCTAACACCCCTCACACTTATCCCTAACACCTAACCCTAACATCCCTCACCCTAACACCTAACCATAACACCCCTTACACTTATCCCTAACACCCCTCACCCTAACCCTAACACCCCTCAAACTTATCCCTAACACCCCTCACCCTAACCCTAACACCCCTCACACTTATCCCTAACACCTAACCCTAACATCCCTCACCCTAACACCTAACCCTAACACCCCTCACACTTATCTCTAACACCTAACCCTAACATCCCTCACCCTAACACCTAACCCTAACACCCCTTACACTTATCCCTAAAACCCCTCACCCTAACACCTAACCCTAACACCCCTCACACTTATCCCTACCACCCCTCACCCTAACCCTAACACCCCTCACACTTATCCCTGAAACCCCTCACCCTAACACCCCTCACACTTATCCCTAACACCTAACCCTAACATCCCTTACCCTAACACTTATCACACTTATCCCAAACACCCCTTACCCTAACCCTAACACCCCTCACACTTATCCATAACACCCATCAACCTAACACCTAACCCTAACATTCTCACACTTATCCCTAAGACCTAACACCCCTCACACTTATTCCTAACATGCCTCACCCTAACACCCCTTACACTTATCTCTAACACCCCTCACCCTAACACCCCTCACACTTAGCCCTAGCACCCCTCACCCTAACACCTAACCCCCTCACCCTTATCCCTAACACGCCTTACCCTAACACCCCTCACCCTTATCCCTGTGTCTCTTCCCCCCCTTATCATCAAGGGAGGGGGAGGATGATGAGGGAGGGGGGAAGAGACACAGGGAAGGATGATGAGGGAGGGGGGAAACAGACACAGGGGAGGATGATGAGGGAGGGGGTAAAGAGATACAGGGGAGGGTGATGAGGAAGGGGGGAAAGAGACACAGGGGAGGATGATGAGGGAGGGGGGAAGAGACACAGGGGAAGATAATGAGGGAGGGGGAAAAGAGACACAGGGGAGGATGATGAGGGAGGGGGGAAGAGATACAGGGGAGGATGATGAGGGAGGGGTAATGAGATACAGGGGAGGATGATGAGGGAGGTGGGAGGATGATGAGGGAGGGGGGATGAGACACAGGGGAGGGTGATGAGGAAGGGGGAAAGAGACACAGGGGAGGATGATGAGGGAGGGGGTAAAGAGATACAGGGGAGGATGATGATGGAGGGGGATGTTAGGTAATTTATGCCCTTTGTGGATTAAAACCAGATTCTGCATCAACTATGTAATTTTCCGTGGGAGTTTTGACATGGAACCCCCTCCGGCATGCCACAGTCCAGGTGTTAGTCCCCTTAAAACAACTTTTGCATCACTATTGTGGCCAGAAAGAGTCCCTGTGGGTTTGAAGTCTATGGCGGTTCGTCGGGTTCGCCGGTTCCAAAAACATTTGAGGCGGTTCGCTTTAGCGGTTCGCAAACTGAAAATGTTATGTTCGCGACATCACTATTGAGGAACTGCAGCTTGGAACCATTTGAGCAAGGAGCAAGAGAACATAAGCCAGCCACTGAGCAAATAAAGTATTTTGCTGTATAGGAAAGACAGTGAGTCTGCAGAGTGGAAGCTGAAAGCCATCCACTGACGAAATTAAAGTTTGGACATATAGAACATCAAGGACAGTAGTTGTTTTTCTACATTAAGGCTTAGTTGAATGGAAGCCCTGATTAGCAAGGGAACTATGTCTACAGTAAAGTTAGTAAAAGTTCTGACAGAGCTAGGTCTGTGTGTATTGTGATAGTTTAGTACAGTTTTTTTGAAGTAGAACCATGAATGTCTATCACTAATATAGTTAGTTTCCATAGTGTCAAACACATGCCTGTGACGGAAACTATATCCAGCAATGCGCAGTGCGCGGCATTAGCTGTGCGCGCATTGTGAGGGCACACACAGCCTTCGACATTGCATTCCGGGGGGGGGGGGAGGAGGGGAAAGAGACACAGGGGAGGGATGGGGGAAGATACACAGGCTAGAGGGTAGGGAAGGACGGAGGGGGGAAAGAGACACGGGGGAAAGAGACACAGGGGAGGGAGGAGGAAGAGATACAGGGAAGGGAGAAGGGGAAAGAGACAAGGGTGGGAGAGGGGGAAGAGACACGGGCGGGAGAGGAGGGGGAAGAGACACAGGGGCGGGAGAGGGGGGGACGAGACATGAAATATTATACTATAATTTATGAGGGGCAAACGACTAGTCACTATATAAATAGCAACGCACATTGCATTTTAAAAATACTTTTGGAACAAACGTATCTTATTGCATAGGTGTGGTTGTAGATCTTGCAGATCTTGTTAAAATTTTGAGCATGTGTGTAAATATGCAGTGTAATAACTGTATTTCTCTGAATTCTGAGCAGGAAACACGTTTTTTTAACTGGTTTTAGACATTCAAATATGAACACAAATGTACTATTTATATACTGTAATAATGTACGTTGGAAGGCTTCTATTACTTTTTTGCCCACCACATATTAAATGATTGTTGTGGTGAACTACCTACTCATAAGGTCCAGAGCACAAGCTGGGATCCCGCCCCATGCTGATGATAGGAAGTAACCGTGAAAAGGGTGTATGTGGGTAGGATTCCCAGGTTGTGTATAATCCAACCTTGGCTTTGCATAAAAGCTATGTAATGCAGCGGGCATAAGCTTAAAGGAAGCCATGTTTAAAATGGTTATGGATAGAAGAACTAAGCATTTGTGGGCACATTTGCATGTCCCTGCTCAGCTTCCCAGAGTGCAGTGTAATAACTGTATTTTTTTGAATTCTTAGCAGGACACACGTTTTTTTAACTTGCCTTAGACATTAAAATGTAAACACAAATGTACTATTTATATACTGTACTACTGTATGGTGGAGGGCTTCTATAACTCTTTTGCCCACCATATATTAAATTAATGTTATGTATATATATATATATATATATATATATATATATATATATATATATATATATATTGTACCATTGTTCTCTACAGTAAGTCATTCCAGACAGAATTACAACTTGAGCTCAGTGTGTTAATTTGCATGTGAGAATGCTTGATGAGGGTGAAGGTAAAGAGAAAACGTAGTGATCACATTATGTTTTGGCCACCACAAAGACAGGCAAGAAAATTGTCTGCAAGGTTTTAAGATTAATTACCTAATTAGTATTCAGAAGGCTCTTATTTTAATAGTAATACAGTTCAGATTATGCATGTTAACTCAAGAATTATTCACTTTAGCAAAAAACAACTAATACAATGTACAGTTAGCTGTTCATGCTCTTCAAATATAGATTTTTTTTTTTTTTTGGAGTGACAGATTCCCCAGAAAAGTCCCTTGTGTGATATTAGTAGTGAATCCTTACCCAGAAGACGACCACCAGAAATGTCCCATGACTAAAATTTAAGATATTCCTCATTGATACAGATTATGGGGCATGGTGAACACTCGCAGGAAATTCTGCATTCACGTTTGGTATGTACATGTTTGCATTACATACAGCTTGAACATTCCCAGAATGAAAGTGATTGCGATTCACGTACAGTGCCTCTTCCGGTTTGAAAAGTCTTAGTGCCAAATGAGTGCAATAATTTGCAACAATGATATTGGGCATACCTCCCATGTGATAAAAATGTATTCTGACCATTGAACCTGAACCCTTCTCAAGTGCCATGGTAACCGACATACCTCTGGGGATTCCTCTTCATAGAAAAGGTGAACAGAGCTATCCCACCAATAATGCATTTAGATCTTTGAGGAAGTGTTAGGTTCAAAAGCCTGTGTGAGACAAAACATAAATCATAAGAGCCAATATTAAGGAGACACAGATATGCAATGTAGAATTACCAGGAATCATTAAACTATTACAATTGTGGTTAAAGCATTCCTAAAATATCCTTGGAAAGCAGGTGTTATTGTGTATAATAGCTTGTGGTTATCTTAGTAGTCTGCTCTTCCGGTTGTGTGGTCGACAAACCATTCTCTCTTGTAGTCAGGGGTGTCATCAGTGACACTAATGGTTTCATTACACCATGTGAGGTTTCCTCTGTCTCTTCCTGTCTTCAATATCCTGGAAAAGCAGGTGTAATTTGCTTCACATGGTGTGAACTAGGGAGCCCTTACCTTTTCTGCTGGTGGGAACAGGTAGTGCATGGTGGTACAGTTCTGGACCTTCTTTCTTTTGAAGAGTTGTAGTATGCACTGCAACCCAGCTTCATCATTGGATGGATTTAATCTAAAAGGAACAGTGGCCATTGCTGACCTTCCTGTTGTACAGACACTGCAATTCTTTATACCCGTTGTTGCAGCAGTGTACATCATCCAGAGATTCCCTTCTCTATACCCAGTTTCAATCTCATATGTATCCTTCATAATTGTGATGTTAAGGTAAGTTATTATTGATCTGTCTCTGGGCCTTATAGTCAGCTCTTCAGTGGCCTTTGTACTTTAATTTCTATGTTCTCCTCCTTTGTGACACCCTGGCTTTGCTCTCCTGTGTTTTCCCAAATTATCACTGGTGTTATTATGATGACAGTGATGAGGATCTATAAAAAAATGGACTTTCCTCATTCCACACCATCCTGGATCTCTAAAGGGGTGCCATGTGTGTATGAGGGGGTTATTCTGAGAAACCTTTCTCACCTTCCCAAGGCCCCTCTAAACTGTCTGCACACTACCTTCACTGGCTTGAGACGAGTGGCCCTATTGGTTCCACTTCACTTTGTAGCCTAGACTCTGTGTCAGACAGAGACGGGGTTGTATGGGTCAGTGGTCAGGCTCTCAGAAGACACTGGCAGGGGCACCTTCTTGCAGTGGGTCAGATGTATCCAGGGAAAGCTCTATTGAGTGTCTGTGTAAATATTTACAATTTTCCCTCTAGATATCTTACACGCGTCGGTTAGTGCTTTAAGCTCTGCTGCTTGTGCTGAGAAATGCGATGGTAGTTTGCTAGCTTTCAGTACCTTATATTCTGTTACTACAGCATATCCTGTAGCATTAGTCCTATATGGGTTCTTCTTACATGACCCATCTACAAATATTGTCATATCTGGTTCTTCCCAGGGGGTGTCTTTTAGGTCTGATCTGGATAATACTATGGTCTCTATGGTTTCCTTACAGTAGTGCTCATTGTCTTCCCCTGGCTCACCTAATTTAAATAAGTACCCTGTTGTAGTACATCCTACTAGTTTCCCAGAGACAGTCTCCACTGCCCCATTCTGTCTCCATGGCATTATATTTGCTATAGGATATGACAGAGGTAGATCAGTTTGAGAAAGGAAAGGGCACTGGGGTAGGGGCACTATATCATGAAAAGATATATCATTAAATCACAAAATCTTCTTTTTAAATTCTTTCTGAGACATGACTAAACAAACAAATAACCACATTTACCATATAGCAGTATCCAGCAGTTAGTGCTGCAAAATATGAAATAAACACAGACTTTTTCTTACAAGCATTTTCTTACTGGCTACAATTCCACAGCTATGATTTAACTGGCTGCAGTCTGATTGACAGTTACACTGGCCAATCAGAAGTCACAGATGCTTGGAGCCAATCAGAATGGGTTACATCTCCCTGTGGTCTATCCCATTCGGATTGGCTGAAGGCAATAGCCCCTTCTGATTAGATTAAAAATGATTGGCAGTTACATCAGCCAATCATAATGGGACATAAGTGTTTGCCCCATTTTGATTGGCTCACACTTTTGATACCATTTTCAGCTAATCAGAAGGCGCCAATTCTAATTTTTAGTGGAGCATGCGCGAGAACCCTTATTTGCAACAGGGTGCTCCGTTTGTTTTTTAAATTTTTTAGACCGTCAGTTTTTTTTGAGGGGCCTTGTCTGTGACCACTTTGAGGAGGACAGGGGCATCGCTGGATGGGCATTTTGTACAGGTTTTAGAATTTATTATAATACATGTTGTATGTAATTATGTATTTATGTATGTACTGTTCATTTTATTTTAGGTGTGACTGGACCTGTGGACATAAATGGAGGGCCCTGTCTGGGTTGAAGCACAGAAGACCATCATCGCTGGAGGGGCATTTGGGCAAGGTAAGTGGTATAATTTACCCTATTCTAGTTTTTGGAAGGGAGCTTGTGTTAGGTGTAATGTAGGGTTGTATATTCAATGTCATTTGGGGAGTTTTATTCATTGTAATTTAGGTTTTTTTATTCAATGTGATTTGGGGAGTTTTATTCAATGTAATTTAGGGTTTTTTATTCAATGTAATGTAATGTATTTTATTTTATGTAATTTAGTTTATTATTTTATGTGATTTGTTTTTATTTTCAGTAATGTAGCCTTTTTTATTTTTTTTGTAATATTTTCAATAATTCTTTTTTTATTTTCTGTAATGTAGTGTTTATATTTTTGTATAATTATTGTTTTTTTTATTTTTTGTAATTAGTGGGGTGCTAGGGATTTCATTAGGGCGCTAGGTAGTGTAGGGGTTATTAGGGTAGAGGGGGTTAAAGGGGTAAAGAGGGGATAATAGTGTAGAGGGGAGTTAATAGGGTAGAGAGGGGTTAATTAGTTAGGGGGGTTTATAGAATGGTATAGGGTAGAATAGGGGTTAATAATGTAAGGTAGGGGTTAATAGGATAGGGGTTTATTGGATAAAGTTAGGGTTAATGGGGTATAATTCGGGTTAATGGTGTATAGATAGGGTTAATAGTGTAGTGTAGTGCTTAGACTTGCTCTCTCCCCTTGTGGGCCGGGATCTCAAAGAAGTAGCAATTGAATGGGGCCCATGATAGAGAATAAAAGAGAAAAAACACACCATCTTCTAATTGAAGCCATGGCAATAAAAAAACACAAAAATCACAACTCATAGAATGTGAACCATACACTGCCACAGCTCTCAGGCAAATATACTGACACGTTTATCCAGAAACACTACAAATGCAAACACACCCTAAATAATGATTGTTATCCTTTCTGTTATCCTCTTGTCTAGAACCTTCATATCCAACTTCCCACTCATTCCTACATTTTTTACCTTGCTGTCCCACACAGCAACTGCAGTTTTGTCCCATTTTGGGTACACCTTATCCTTACACGTAGAGTAATTTTAAAATAGTCTGCTCACCGACTCTTATAGCCCTCCTCGGCTGACCCTCAGGGGTCCTTACCAACCTTTCCTTGTTACACACAATACTGTTTGTAAGACAATACCATACAGAAGTCCCGGACTTCAAAAGAAGGAAGAATCGGTACCTTTATGATTAATGCTGCTTCACACTGCACTAAGAACTTGTCACCCTCCAGTTCTCCAGCAGTTTCTAGCCTCTCTTGGGTCACACTGATTCCCAGAATCGGGTCAGATGTCTTTCAGTAGAGAGTCTCAGACTACCCTGTGCATGTCTCAGAACCCAAAACCTAGACGACAGGACAGGATATTGAGTTCTGGCTCGAAGGACCAAGTTATGTTAGTTTAAAAACTCTGTGTGAGACAAAACATAAATCATAAGAGGTATTCACAGTAAGACAAGTTTACATGAATGTCATTTAAAAGATCTCTGATTTAATATGCTTTGGCAAGTTCTTGTATACATAGATATGCAGTGTAGAATGACCATGAATCATTAAGCTGTTGCAATTGTGGTTAGAGCATTTCTGAGATATCCTTGCAAAGCAAGTGTTATTGTGTGTAATAGCTTGTGGTTATCTTAGTAAAACATCTTGTTTACTTCAACCAAGATAACCCCAGACTGTCCTGAACCTCAAAATGTCTACACAGCTAAGCAAGAAAATTAACCCTTTGCATCATTTTCTATTAGGAAGCTACCACAGGCCAAGAAGTGTATTATGCTCAACATTTTTGCTATACCTTGGAAAGCACAAAATCTGGGCTCCAGGTCTTCATGTAGTTCTATCAGACAGGCATGATATTGGTGATGCACTTCAACATCCATTTGCCCCACTAGAGTGACCCTCTGCCTAGGGACCCTATTATTTTCACATGTGTAGGATTCAGCTGGAGCATCTTATGTGAAGCAGCTTGCCCCTCTACCTCCTGCAGCTCCTGCTGCTTATAAGGCTGCCCCTCCAGTACCTTATCATGCATCTCTTGACAATCTTTCCTCTGCTGCTACAGCAGGATATCCTCCCAACCTTTATCCATATCAGTCAGCTGCTCTGTGTCAGCATTTGGCCCGGGATCTCTTTGTCCCTGACCCCCAAACACTCTGTCCCTTTCCTCACCAGCTATACCAATTATGTGCAAGCCCTGATCTAAATAATTATTAGGGGCCAGTTCACTTCCAGCATGGATGCAGGCCCTACTCTCATATGAGCACATTCATTTGCAGTCTGTTTCATACCTCACTCTCTCCCTTTTCATGTGTCTTGCACACCATTCTCCTGTGCCTTATGTACTTCCTCCTCAGCAACAGGCTCCCAAAATCACACAATACAACCACAGAGCAAGCAAGTAGGCATGTTGCCTGACTACAGATTTGCGTTTAGGGAGACTATTTATGGGTCTTGCTCAGTTCCATGTGTAACTAATTGCAGTGTTTTTGGAACATGGTTATTTTAGCATTAGTTGTATGACAGTTCAATTGCTGTGAGCAAAGTCGAGTCACATTATTATGACTACCTACTTTGGCCGTCAGCAGCGCATAGCCAATGACTTATGGCACATGTTGTGAGCTGGTTTGGTGGGTATATAAGGTGAAGTGTAGGCATGTTGCAAACATATCATCCATCGATGTTATAGGTAAAACGTGTGATTTATCCAACTTTGAAAAGGGGATGATCATTGGCTTTCAGGCCAAGGGTGGCAGTATTTGTGAAACAGCACAGTTTGTGAACTGTTCACATGCTGTGGTTAAAGTGTAGCGTGACTGGTCAAACGTACCATTGTGAATAAATGGAACGGAAACAGAGGAGCACTATATGTGTGAGGGCCAACTGACACGCTAGAGTTGAGCAACTAGCCAGATGTGTGTATAAAATGATAGTACAGCGAACCCTGTTGCTTATTGGTCTCTGAAGCAATCGGCTGGTAATTGCACCCTTGCTGACAAGTATTAATCATTAGAAAAGGCTTCAATTTGCATGGCAGCACCAAAATTGGACCTTTTCTGATTGGCAAAGGGTTGCCTTCCCTGATGAGTAAAGTTTTCGGCTCGATCGACTAGACGGACGTTTGTGTGTGAGACGCAAAATCCTTTGAAAACACTCTGCAACAATTGTCAGAAGAACACAAGCTGGTGGTGGCAGTGTTATGGTTTAGGGAATATTTTCTTGGCATTGTCTGACTCCACTCATATCTCTGGAAGGCACGCTATCCATCCTTGTAGATTAAGTACACCCATACACGTTGGAGCAGATGGGATCTTCCAGCAGGATAATTCAACATGTCATATGGCTAGAACTGTTCAGGAGGGTGTGAACAAGCACGACAAAGATTTCCAAGCACTTCCCTGGACTTGAACTTCATCGAGCACCTGTGGGACCACCTCAATAGCTATGTTCACCATATGGATCCTCCATCACACACTAGTCAGCAACTGTCTGTTGCACTGCAGTCTGCACATCTCCAGATACCCTTGCCAACCTTTCAGCATCTTATTGACTCACTACAGTGCTATCTAGCTGCTATCAGTGCGGCACACAATGGTTATTAGGGATATTAGTGGGTGGACATATTATTGTGACTAAACTGTGTAATTTTTGGTAATGTTGTTGTAGGGGGTATGAATGACCATTTTTATAACCATTTTGGATTTTGTTCTTATAAGGGGTTTAGCTGCTCTTATGGAGGTTACATTTACACGTAAGGATTTGACTCACTATGAGCGCTTGTAGAAGAGGTATACAATTAAACTTTAGAACAATTAAACCACACATAAAGCAGGTAAAAAAATCACATTTAGTCTTCAGTGAAAAGAGTTTATACGTAAGGGGTTGATATGGGCAGCATATACTGTAGTAGCTACATTAGGGCTTACATTAATTTTTCACTCTCAAGATTTCCTACATGAGCCATGTAATTGAGCTCTAACTCAGATTACTATGAGAATACTACACTGCAGATAAAGAAAACAGCTTCTTGAGTATAATCTTGATCATAATCCCTTGTGGCCACATATATCTGTCTATGCAACAATAAATTTGCTTTCTCATAGAAATTGCTGGTCTGCCTCACTCTTTGACAGTTACTGACTTGAGTTCATATTTACAAGGACTCTCATTATGAGCTGTTGGTAACATTCTTCTGGTATGAATCTTTGTAAAATGCTACTGTCACATATTTGACTACTTCATGTGAATGTATAATAATAAAAACAAGTCAAATTTTGGGGGTGAAATGCCACATTCCAGTCATTAGGAAACCTACATGCTCAAACTGTGTTACAATCATTCATTATTCGTATCTTTACCACCGAGCCTAATCTTTAGTCCCTCCTGGACTTGCCCCAGACATTACATCTAAGATTCCCTGTTAGCTGAGCAACAACAAAGATGTATTAACTTCTCAAATGAGTAATTTTTACATAGTTTGCAAATAAATAGTTATTTATTTAGCCTAACAATTTAGTGGATATAAATTTAATCTAACTACCATAAATACACTTGCAAGTTTAGTTTGGAGCTTTACTCATTGAATTGTTTAACCTCTTTTTCTCATATTTGTAAAGCATAAATGCATGTGGTATATTTCTTTTGAAGTAGTACATTTTAAATATATGATAATTAATTGTAGATTTCACCTTCTTTTGGAAAGTTCTGAGCCTATTTTATGTCTATCTACAACTCACATGAAAGTACAGCTTCAAAGGTTTGAATGCTCTGTACATTATAGAAACTCATCAATATAATTTTCATGTCGGTTCATTTGAAGAAATCCCAACCTGTAACAAATCTGCATTTCTAAAGTTTGCTGCTAAATTAAAGGTAACAAAGGTACCACAATATAAAGGGGAAAATCAAGGCAAAACTAATATGCACTGTCTCTGGGGAGCTTAATCCCTCCAGAGCCATCTATGTGCATGGTGTGTGTTATGATCACATGAAACTATTACTTTCTACTAATACATAATGTTTGTTACATATGTACAGTACAAAGGAACTTTGCAGAGGTTTATCAAGAACTATGACACTTTCAACTGATTAGTTCCAAATGTATGCCAACCATGCCTGACTCTCGAATTATATTGTTGTTGTTTAGTCATTCAGTCGTGTTCGACTCTCGGTGACCTTATGGACTGCAGCACACCTTCAATCTTTCCTAACATCAGAGTCTTCTCTAAGGAATCCTGGCTTTTCATGAAATGGCCAAAGTATTTGAACTTTGGCTTCATGACCATACCTTCAAGTGAACAGTTTGTCTTGATTTTCTGTAGTACTGATATATTGGATCTTCTTGCAGTCCAAGGGACTCTAAGTAGTCTTCTCCAATGCCACAATTCAAAGGCAATAATTCTAAGCCTTCTTTATGGTCCAGTTCTTACATCCGTATGTTACTAATGGGAATACCATACTTTTACTATGCTTTGCTGATAATTTAATATTTTTACTTTTTACTAGTTTGCCCAAGCTTACCATAGCTTTCCTCCTGAGAAGCAAACATCTTTTAATTTTATGGCCACATTCACTATCTGGAGAGGTCTTGGAGCCCAGGAAAATAACATCTGCCACTGCCTTCACTTCTTCCCCATATATTTGCCATGATCTTCGTCTTTTCTTTTCATCCATTAACTTTTTAGTAGACAGTAATTCAATAACATTCATATTGAGGCAACTCTCGTTATCTCGCTGATATAGCGTTAACAAATGTATCTGTCTTACAACATACATTTTCCGTTTTCTGGATAATATTTGAAAAGGTTCTCCAGATACCGGAGTATTTTTTCATTAATACCTATGTATTCAATCTTATTTAGGACATTTTGAAAGTCTAGTTCTTTTTGCTTTCAATTTCTGGCAATGTGATTTTTTGCCGCTATACACATAAATGGCCACAGTTTGTTTAGAGAGTATGGGATTGCATCCATCAGGATCCCTAATAAGCAGGACTCAAGTTCTTATAAGATTTGGGTATCAAACAAAGTTGTCGCTAATTGAGATAGTGTTCTCCAGATTACCTTCACTTTGGGGCACTTCCACCACCAAATGTGAAAGAAGGAGCCTCTCGAGCTGCCTGTATATTTCCATTTAGCGATTATCTCTGGGGATAAGTAAGTTCGATGTAGCACTTTACTCGCTGTTTCCAATAAACTCTGATTTAAGGAGCATCTATAGATATTTCTCCAGGCTATATCCCATTTCTCCCGTTCCCAGTTCTATTTTAGATCTGCTTCCCAATCCTTTCATATATCTATCTTTCTATGAGCTTTCCTGGGAGTTGTAAATGTCATAGATGCCACTAATTACTGTATACCTTTCGCTGTTGGAAATTTGAGACAAATTTGTGATAGCCAAGTCTTTCTAGGAAGACCTTGGTCTCTGAGTATGGAGTCTACAAAGTGCTTAAATCTACAAAAGTTGAAGTGTTCATGCATTGGACGGTTGAATTTATCACTAATGGTTTTAATGCTCGAGGGTTTGTCGTCCTCCATCCATGCTCCTAGTTGATCTAAACACATTGTCCTACACCAATGTAATGCCTTTGGGAGCTAGTGGATGTATAAGGACCGGGGTCAGATATGAAGGGTTTGAGAAAAGATTTGTATGCTTCCCCACCCACCTCCAGCATTGTATAATATGTTTAATGATAGACTGTCTATTTTTCAGGATCGGTTCTGGAATTTTATCTAACCAACTCAGGGTATCCTAGGAATAGGGCTGTACAATATGATCTTCTATAAGCACCCAGGCTGGGTTATGTACAGGTGAGTGAATAATGGGGATAAATGATAACTTGGCCCTTAATACTATTTCCTTAGATCAGGACAAGAGAGCCCCCCTTTTGACTTATGTCTGTGGATAACTATGATCATCTTGTTTTTAACGTTAAGCAACAGGACAGCATTTACAATCTCTTCTTTTACCCTGATAAATAGGTCCTTTAGTTCCTCCTCAATTTCAACCATCAGAAGTAGTATCATCGGCTTATTTGAGGTTGTTAATATTTCTTCTAGCAATATTGATTCCGGCTTTGGATTCATCCAGCTCTGCCTTATGCATGATGTACTCTGCATACATTAAATAAATAAGGTGACAATATACAATCTTGTCACACACCTTTCCGCTCTTGAACAATTCTCTTGTCCTATGTTTGGTTCTGACCTTGGCTTCTTGATCCACATACAGATTCTTAAGGGGGCGGATGAGATGATCTGGTACTAACATCTCTTTAAGAATTTGCCACATTTTGCTATGATCCACACAGTCAAAGTGAAATTGTTCGATAATTGGATCACTCTTTGGTACTGCTTTTTGGGGGATTGTTATGTAGACTGACCTTTTCCAGTCTATTTGCCATTGTTGAGTTTTCCAAATGTGATGGCATAAGGTAATCAACACTTTTACAGCATCATTTTGTAGAATTTTGAATAGTTCATTTGGGATTCCATCAACTTCGGGAGCAATATTATCAGCAAGGCATCCTAGGGCCTATCTCACTTCGCTCTCCAAGATGTCTGGTTCCAGCTCATTGAACAAATTATTGAGGTCATCACTGCTATTAAGTTCCTTTCTGTATAGATCTTCAGTGTATTCCTGCCACATCTTCTTTATCTGATCTTCTTTTGTTACGTCCCTAAATTTGAACACTTGAAATGTGCCTTTGAGAACCTCAATTTTCTTAAAGAGATCTTCCTTGATCTATTTACATCGCTCATTGTAGAATATTTTCTTATCTCCACTACCTTTCACTTACCTTCTTTCCTGTGCTATTTTCAAAGCCTCATCAGATAGCCAATTTGCTTTCTTAGTTTTCTTTCTTTATTGTGGCTTCCTGGATAATGTTGCAAATTTCGGTCCGAAGTTCTTCTATTCTATTCACAAGGGATATTTTTTCTGGCCTGATCATTTCCCTCTTTTCTTTAGTTTAATTCTGAACTTTGCAATAAGAATCTCATAGTCTGAGCCGCAGTTAGCTCCAGGTCTTGTTTTTGCGGATTGCATAGAGCTCCGCCATCTTTGGCTGCAAGGTATATAGTCTATCTGATTTCTAAGTTTGCCCATCTGGTGACGTCCATGTGTAGAGTCATTTTTTAGAAGCTGTTGGAAGAGGGTGTTTGCTATGACCAGAGAATTATCTTGACAGAATTCTACTAATCGCTGACCTGCTTCATATTGTCCAAGGCCAAACTGCCAGTTATTCCAGGTATCTTTTGATTCCATACTTACATAGTATTTCAGTGTCCTATGACGTGTTGAATACCTTCATAGAACTGGACAACTTCAGCCTCATCAGAATCCATGGTTGGAGAATAGACTTGGATGAATGTGATGTTAAATGACCTGCCTTGAATTCAAATTAAAATCATTCTGTCATTTATTGGGTTGACCACAGTAGAAGATCTGGTGGTTCTCTGGTGTGAAATGTCCCATTCCAGTCCATTTAAGTTCACTAATTCCCATGATATCAGTGCTTAACCTTGTCATCTCATTCTTGACCACATCTAGTTTGCCTTGGTTCATAGCTCTAACATTCCAGGTTTCTATTCTGAATTGTTCTTTGCAGCAGTGGACTTTCCTTTCCTCTCCAGACACATCGGCATAATTTCCCCTCCCATCTTCAGTACCACAGTTGAAGATGCTCAGTTCTGCGCTGCTACACACCCTCTATTTGTTATATTGTTTAGCCGGTTGAAAAAATTCTCACTAACATAAAAGTAATATGTTTTATATTGGATTGGATTGAATGCATACGATGCTTGATGTTTTAAATGCCCAAAACAACATATTACATACAGGATTTTTCTTGTAATGTTTACAAATGTTGAATAAAACAATTAAAAAAGTGAAGATTCAAAAAAAAAAAAAGATCTCCTGGTAAAATTGTTACTAAAAGTATTTTTCCTTCTCAATATTGTTTTCATGTAAACTGCACTTATTGTACTTTTAAAATGTGTTGCAGGCAAGATTGAAAGAGTTTCTCATTCTACTGTTCCAGCGTGTCTATGTAAGTACTCATACAGGAGCAGAACTTCTCAAGACACATGTGTAAAAAAACTTGATTGGCTGGCAATTCAATATAAAGGCAGCTAAGGGCACTGCTGGAAGCCGACAGCCTGTTAGTCCTTTGACTTATAGAGCCTCATTCAATTAAACACTGTAAATGATGGGGAAAGTGATGAAAGACATATAAATAAATAATAAATTGCACAAGTCTCAAGTTCGCAAATCGGCAATAAAAAATAATTTTCTTATTTAGGGGTTATATCGATCTCGGGAATCGATGAGTTAATGAGGCCACCCACATGAACTATAGCAGTATCGGCATTCATATTTATTATTTTGTGTTTTGCGAGTACGATCACATATCGGACCTCCAAACGCTAATTGATTGACATGTTAACTCCATGTTTTACTGACCTAATGATGACAGTCTAAATTTCTATTGGCTGTTTTCAGTGACGGCTGGTGATTTTCCAAGTTGGTGGGGCGGTAGGCAGAGACCTGGCCCCTCCCCTTAAATTGACTCGACCCAAAAGTAGAAACTCCTCCCCTTCACAACATGTTACCTCTGTAGGCCCTGCCCACTGACACATACTCCACCCACTTACTTGTTTTTTTTTTTTTCCTGTCACTTTACTTACGTATTATCTTGATGAGGGTGAGTTGGTGCTGGTTCTGCTCACTATTCTTATGATGGGAAGTGCTTGCATTTTCCTGATGACATGCAATAAGTAAATAGAATACATATAAAACATGTTAGATCAGGATGTATAGCTGTGGCAGCTCATAGAAATAAACAAAAATTATCCCATAGAGAGAGACAGGGATCGAGAGAGAGGGATGGAGAAAGACAGGGGGATAGCGAGAGGGATAGATAAGCAAACAGTAAAGAACAATTCAGCATAGAAGACAAGATTTCCAAGAGAAGACACTGATGGTGGAAAAAATGTATGGCATACGAATAAGGGGATGACAGAGGAGGAGATTGATAGATGAGGTTATTGAAGCAATGAACATGAACTTGAGGAAGCACAGAGGGTAGTGGCAAACAGATGTGCCTTATGTGCTGTGATCCATAGGGCCAGAGACATGACTGAATAAAAATAAAAGTAATGGGGAAAACAAAACTATATTTGAATACATTTTTACAACAGTACATGGGCTAAATGCTCCTACAGGTACAGACATCAAGTTATTTTACTTAACAATACAGGAACTAAAACTGAAGTAAAAAACACCCAACCTCTTATACCATACTCCATCATCTTAAACTGACTACAAAACCTGTGTATAATTTGAATTAAATAAAGTCACAAGTTAACTGTTATACTAAACTGTACTAAAACTGTTGCAACTGCAGAAGCACATATATAATGTATATTCTATATGATATGTGTGTGTGTTTATATATATATATATATATATATATATATATATATATATATATATATATATATATTTATATAGTAAATAAATAGTTAATAAGTGTTTACATTTGCATGTCTAAAGCAAGTTAAAAAACCTGCTTTCCTGCTCAGAATTCTGAGAAAAACAGTTATCACACTGTATTCTGGGAAGCTGAGCTGGGACATGCAAATGTGCCCACAAATGCCTCGCTCTTCAATCCATAGCCATTTTCAAACATGGCGTCCTTTAATCTTATGCCTGCTGTATTACACAGCTTTAATGCAAAGCCAAGGCTGGATTTTACACAAGCTGAGAATCCTATCCATGTACAGCTGTTTCAAGCTTACTGGCTATCATCAGCATGGAGTGGGATCTCAGCTTGTGTTGTGGACCTTATGAGTAGGTAGTTCACCACAACAATAATTTAATATATGGTGGGCAAAAGAGCGATAGAAGCCCTCCACCGTACAGTAGTACAGTAAATAAATAGTACATCTGTGTTCACATTTGAATGTACGATGGAGGCCTTCTATCGCTCTTTTGCCCACCATATATTAAACATAAATAAATATATATATATATATATATATATATACACACGTCATATACATTATATATTTGCTTGTGGACATACACACACATATATACACATTCAAAGGGGTGGAGAAGAATATTAAAATATCTAAAACATGGGAACCTGGGAAACATTTGTAGGAGTACAACAGGCTGCTTTCTAGAAGCCTGGAAGGAGGTCCTTCATAGGGATGCAAATGCCTTATTATATGTAAATATAGAATGCAAGCTGTATCTAGAAGCCTGGAAGGAGGTCCTTCATAGCTGTATTTTAGAAGCCTTCCTTCAAGCTTGTCTGATATATAAAGGGTAGTCAACAAAATACATAGTGCTTATAGAGGGAACAAAAAAGCTTTTTTGCACTAAATAGAAACCATTTTTTCAGTATCAAATTAAAAGCAAACTGCCATGACAGAACTACTAGTCTTCATTATGAAGCTGCCTATATCTATCTATCTATCTATTTATTTATCTAGATGCATGGTGCCTGGGGGAAGAGACAGGCAATATGAGAGAGAGAGAGAATACAAGTCACACAGAGAGAATAAGAGAGTCACAGAAAACAAGAAACAGAGAGAGAGAGAGAGAATAAGAGACAGAGACTACTAACCCGGTCCGGAACAGCTCTCTCAGCATAGCAGCTCTCACTGAACTATATCTCCCAGTATGCACTGCATACTGCAATTTAGCAGTCCTAATTGGCTGGGAGAGTGTCAGTGATTAACTGGGGTTTGCCCCTGAAGGGTCTCCACAGCTTCAGCTCCTCACAGTCATTCTGATTGGGTGATCCCTGAAAGGTGCCACAGCTTCAGCTCACTCCCAGTCATTCTGATTGGGTGATGCTGTGTTTGACAGACAGGCTCATTGCTTCAACTCGAGCACAGGCAGCATTGTGCCCTGAGTAGTACAAAGTAAGTCACCAGCAGGGGGAGATGTGATAAGGGGATAAGTTTGTGTGTTTAACTGCTTGCCAAAGGATTCATCATTTAAAGTGACAGCAGCAGATAAAAAGAAAAAATAAGATTGAACATGATATAATTAATTTTTATATTTATATTATTTAAATTAAACAAGTTAGTGATGGGGTCAGTGCATTCATTCTGGGAGGACAGTTGCCCATTTGCCCCTATGCACCAGCCGCCCCTGGCTGTTCCTAAATGGGTAGTTTTCAGAATCTGATGTCGGATTATCAATATTTTCAAAATATTCTTGATTGTTAGGTATTGTAACCACTGTTCTCTCGGAAGATTACTTGTCTGGACTAGAGACTGGAAGGTTTTCAATGTAGATTCTTGATATAGATTGCGAGCAACCCCAATTGGTCCCAATCTAACTTATTTGTTTATTTGGCGAGGGGAGTTTAACAAGATTTAATTGAGAATTTATTCTATGCCATTGTGTGTTCAGAGTTCGAACCACCAGAGGTAGCTTATTTGTTAATCCTTTATCTACCCCTTTGTTCCAAAAAAGTCCATTTAGAAAGAATCCCTCAGAAAGAGCATTTTCTATATCCAAAAATGTTGGTTTATTTCTAAATATGTAAACTTTAAAGATGTCAAGCATATAGCTCTGTAATATTCAAAAATATCTGGTGAAGATAAACCACCTTTGACAAAATCTCTTGAGACGATATCCCTTTTCAATGTGGGTGTTTGTCTCTATAGATTAATTTATCTAATAATTTTTGAAGTTTACCTAATTGATATTTTGGTGTTCTCAGGGGGATGCATCTCATGATATATGTTAGTTTGGGCAGAATTGACATTTTAAATGTATATTATGTATTGTCTGTTGTCTTTTAATGTTCTCTGTTTTGTAATGTAGAATACTTGAAAACAAAAATTATTTACAAAAAATGTAAGTGTCATATAAATTTTATACTTCACTTACGTCCAAGTAGACACAGAGTAAAAGATTCTCAGCTTCTGGAAAACCCTCCTCTCAGTCACCTGCAAGTTGCCATCTTGCACACATGTGACTTAAATCCACTCCCACAGGGGATGGGTTTCACATTGTGTAATGCTTCTTAGAAGTAAATGCAATGTAAATTATATATGACAACCATATTCAGGAAGATACTTGTTAAATATGTAACAAAATAACAACATTAGCAGGTATGCAGGGCATGAATATAAACACATTTTAAAGAAAATCTTTAGATAACTAATTGTATCAAGTGTAGTTCCATCTGTAACTGTGTGATGATCTGAGAGTAGGAGCTTTACAAGCCCAGAGCCACCTGCTATAGACTACAGGATATCTACCCACAAGGACCGTTGGGTTCTTTAAATCTCGGCACCAGCACCCTGACATCTGGCTCCTGTTTCAGTCAGAGTCTCACCATCAGTAATCGGCACTTCCAGGAGTCCCAGTAACCTTCCTGTGGTAGTGATCAGGACAGGTTACTTAGAGGGTGGAGATAGGTTCAGTATCACAGCAACCAGGAACAAAATAAGAGAACATACAATTTCTATATACCTCAGAGTGAACTGGTTTATTTTTAAAATTACAGCACTATTTATAGCATTTAGACACAGAGGGGGTGTACACAATGTAACAATGAGAGGGGGTGGCAGACAATCACAAGAGCTAAACTCCACATGGGGTCTAACAGTAGTTTCATGAGATAAATAGGCTTAATCTCCAAATACACATCCTGCTGTCTCTAGCACATATCAGACGAGATTAACTTTATCTGGCAAACAATTGAACACATCAGATTTACAAAGACAATAGAGGTGTTTATGCAGACAATCCATTGCTGGAGCCAAGCAGTCTGTGCTTTTATGGTGGCTCAATGGCCCACACGCAGACAGAGAAAAAGGGTTCTGTCACAAACAGCTGTTCTTTCTGTATTTTTTTTTCGGGGGGGGGGGGGGGATATTCTATGTGCCAGTCTGTACTACTACCAAGAGACTATTTGAAGATGATGTTCTAATAAAAGTGAATATGGATATTTTCTGAATACATAGTTACATAGTAATTGAGATTGAAAAATGACTTTTAGTTCAACCTTTTTAGATCTCCTCTGACCTGCACTTGTTAATTGATCCAGAGGAAGGCAAACAGAAAAAAAGTGAACTTTTTTTTTTTCAAAAAGGAAAAAAAATTCCTTCCTGACCCCAGATACTGGCAATCAGACTCCTCCATGGATCAATACTCCCTCTCTAATTAACCAGGCTAACCCTGAATGCCCTTTTTATTTAAACATATATCCAATCCCTTTTAAAGTTATCTATCAAATCTGCTGCCACCACCTCTTATGGTAGAGATTTCCACAGATTAACTACCCTCACTGTGAAGAACCCAAATCCAAATTCACAGTTTCTCACACTCCTCCCAGGTTTTTAATCATTTTATAAACAAAGACAAAATGTCCATCACTATTAAAGCAAAATGATTAAAACTTTTTTGTAAGAAACAAACTTTTTTGAATAGAAAGTCCCTTTAATAGTGGCATATGAACCAGATATAGAGAGGCAGACACATCTAAATAGACACATAGACATATCATGAGAATGAAAGTAATGAGGCCCAACTTCTTCAGGCTTTTTAAAATCTCTAGAAAGATCTGACAAATGACTAGGGTCCGCTGAGAGACGTTCGTTGCTTGTCATTCCTAAATTAAGCTTCTGTGCCTATTACATTTTTCATTTTCAACTTTTATATGTGGAATGTCACAAACTACATTTTATAGTGTCAACCAGCTTTTTCAAGTGCTGAAAATTACATTATATAGCAGTCCATAAAGGGAGAACAGTATGTAGCAGATACAAATGTTACACAGAAGACCTGAGCTGCTTTTCTTATTGTGAAGTTTTACAAACTCTCCTTTAAGTGTGTAATCTATATTTTTTTATATGACTTCTGTCTTCTGCATTAGTCAATTTGTGAGTTTTAGGCAGCACACTAACAAATAATTGGCAAAGTTTTGCCTATTATAGAGAATTTGTTTTTTGCAGTAATATGTTTTTTTTTATTGAGAATGACACAGGAAAAGAAAATAATTGTACATTTAGCTGTACAGCCAGTAAAAAAATATTTTGCAATTAGAATACACTGTATCATATTAATAAAATAGAAGAAAACTGTATAAACTAACAAGTGAACTAGGGCTTGTACATTCTAGATTCCGTGACTTCTAATGTTTCAATATTTAAGAGGGAAAGTAAAGGAAAATTGAAAAATGATGGAATTATGGATAAGGAAAGGGGAATAACGGGGTGCATCTGTATAAAGGCCAAATTATAGGCATAATCATATATGATTCCTAATAAAAATGCTTCTCATGTGATGATGAAGGCTACACTATTCCAATTGTTCAAACACATTCTCTGTAGATTATATATATATATATATATATATATATATATATACACATACAGTACACACACACAGTAGACGCTCAGTAAACTGGCACCCATGGGGAAGGGTAGATGCCGGATAAATGTAGTTTCTGGTTGCTTGAGAGTTACTATTAAAAGAGGCCTAACTATTACTGTACTATACCCAATACTATACTATAAACTCTGTATTGAATTGATATTAATATTGAAATGCATTTATTAAAAGCAAATTAAGGCAAATAACGACAAACTTCACTTAAAGAAACACAGTTTTAACTGCCCTGGCGGTCTGGCCATGTCAGTGCCCCCGAGTGATAAAGCGGTACACTCAGGGGTGCTGACGCAGCCAGACCGCCTTGTTCCACCCTCACCCCCACCCCCCTTCGTTGCCTTCACACGCAGGCAAGAGAACCAAGAAGACAGATGCGTGTGATGCCCGAGAGTATGTCAATGTTTTTTTCTGGTTGCTTGAGAGTTCTGGTTAACTGAGAGTCTACTGTATATATATATATATATATATATATATATATATATATATATATATATATATATATATTGTAATAAAGTGCAGCAGGAATCCCTGATAACCTGCAACACAGTACATCAGGGAAGATATATAAGCCGCAGATGGAGCAAAGCCATATACCCTGGACTGACATAGAAAAGGTTAATCCAAAATCTTCAGCCTAATTTAGCCAACACCTGACCCTGCTCATGAGCAGTTAAAAAGGCTGCTCAGTGAAGTTTGCCGTCTCTGCCTAGCAGTCTGAGTAGGAGGGTGTCACTGAGAGACTTTCCTAAAGGAGAGAGCGGCCCGCTTCTGTTCAGGAGAAATCAAGCTGAGTAAGGAGCCATCCAAAAGCCCCCCCCCCCATTACTGATAAACCGGATACAACTTAGAGGATAAAAGGTTGGTGCCAAATACGTATTATTTTCATCATACCCAGAAAAAGGATTACAAATGCCCCAGGGAGAAGAGAGTATTAAGAGTGAGTAATCATCCCTCATCACAAGAGGGTGACAACGGTCCCTGGGTAGAGAAGTGTGGGCCCTATGCTTCAGGTCCTCAAGAGATCCAAGAAAGAAGCAGAGAGCTTACACTGTGGACTGTATAATTTGACCTGCAGGCCGAGAAGCAGTCTCAGGGCGAGTCAGGGTGTTCCAGGTTATAGTAAGCCCGTTTATGTAGAATTTTATTTCGTTGCTGAGGATAAGCACTATTTTTCTTTCTGTTTGTACTGACAAAATAAAACAGCAGCAAAACAAAGCTTCTGACAAACCTGCTGTGTTTTCCTCCATAAATAAGTTAAAGAGCAAGGAGAACAGGACGCAACCCCCCGTCAGAAGGGGGTGCTCTGTTACAATATATATATATATATATATATATATATATATATATATATATATATATTGTAAGGTATCAAAGTGGCAATCAAAACAAATTACTCTTTATGAATCCAGCCAGTCCTAACAACATTGAGCTGATAATATCTAACAACTTACTAACATTGTACCGCTGCTTGTGTAGTATTACCTGGCTAGAATTTAAATTAATATATCTAGCTACAAAAACATATAGGGAAAGGAAAAATAGCTATAATGTACTCAATTGGAGAAAATTGGGTGGTCCAAACCATATTTTATAGTGAGTTTGTAACAAAGTATTAGTAAATATGTATTTGTTATTATTAACATGAATTTTATTTTCTGTAATGTATTCATCAATGTGTCAGTAATATTGTACTTCCTGAGGCTTTACAAAATAGCATACTGGGCACAAAATGATTAGTTCCACCTGGCTGGTTTCAGTGTATATAACAATACAGAGAGCTCCTGCTAGGTTCAGCACATCGAGGGAGTGCTGACATGCATCATAAGCTGACATATAAGATACATGTCTAGAAATGCATATAACCTAAAACAGACTTCAAACAACACTAGTTTCATTAATCACACTTTATTTGCACATGATCTTACAATGTCATATTTAAGAGTCTTATTAATATTTTGATCTGGTTTCTGAGTACACTTTTGTCTATATATCCCAGGCAGATCTCTGATGAAACAATAATTGCATTGATTGATAATGACTTAAATACACTGCAGTACAATAACAATATGAAACACTATTTGCATAATTATAATGAAATAGCTGAACAAACTTTCCTCCTATCAGATTGTTCTTAAATAAACTATCTTCTGCATATAAATAAAGCATAGCCAAAATAATTCTGTGGGTCAAAATTCAAGAAAAATCATGATTTTGGAAGGATACAGAGGCGGCCAGACCGGATTGAGGGTCATTGGAAATCAAAGGGATATGGAAGATTCCTGGATTTTTTTTAGGTACATAATATGCCTATGTATCTATTTACTTTTCTGTACTTTATTTTATTAAGAAGTTCTATTAAGCTCTGTTTTTACTTCCTAAATTCAAATAAATTGTCCCTTATGGGTCTGCCCACTGCAGTCTATGCAGACACCGACTCTATAAGGTTGGATGCATCAATATAGTGTCCTATTCTATCAGGGACCACATCTCGGCATCATGATGCTGAAAGATGGTTAGTGATTGGTTAATATGAGACCCAGCAGAGCAAGTACAGCAGAGTCTATGTCTTTGTGAACTGCAGAGGGCAGACCCAATCATGTAATATTTGTTTGTTTTTAGGCAGTAAAACTGAGCTTATAAGCACTTCTTAATCAAATACATTACATAAACGTAAATAGATACGCAGGTGTATTATATACCTAGTAAAATCCAGAAACCTTCCATATCCCTTCACTATATCTAGGAAATCCACTCTGGAAAGATAAAGGATAATGTGAAGTATTGATCAAATAGATTTTGTGTCACAAAACATTGTGCTAATTAGATGTGATAAGGCAGTTCAGTACTATCAAATTTTGTATTGTGTTTTATAATTAGAATACAGTGTAATTTCCCATTAGCTAAAGACTTTGCAGAAAGCTTACCTTACATATGACAATTACAACAAATACATAATTGAAAATGAATTCTATTAGTTTACCATGTAACATTAAATAAACAGATAGCTTATGTCACCAAAGACAAACATAGAGATACTATCCTTTCACACAGCAATATATTGCTCTTATGCATAATAATAATCTGCTGCAATAACTTATCAAGTGCACAAATTAGGAAATAAATACACATAAATATGTTAATGCAATACTATTGCTTTTGCAAATCTGGATACAGCTCCCACTGTATACACATTGGTATCATGAATGAGTAATAACCCAATATCTTTACACCTCAGTGAAGCGTGTACTCAGAGCATTCCTGAATGTCATTAAACTCTCTAATGTGCCAGATCAGAAAACATAAGAGGACAAAACAATAAATACACAACAAAACCTCTTATTAAAAAATAATTCTCAAAATGTTTCTTAGAAAGGTAATTTACAGTCAAGGCACAGCTAGAGTAGAACATAAGATTGAACGATTATCTTTTATACATGTGAATGCAATTAGTTGCACTTTAAGCTTGTGTGATAGTCAGGTGCACACCTACTTCCTAAGGAATGTTAGATATAGGCACAGGGAGCACAATACAAAAGTGTGCCGATAATATATTTGTGAGCACCGTTAAAGTTTGTGACTTACGGACTGACATTGTAAACATTAAATACATTACAAAAGGTGAAACTTAACTTAGGAAACCACAAAGATACTGTACATTATTGCCATGTTATTTTCTCACATGGTTAACTAACAGGATCATCATTGGGGATAATGTCTTCATTTGGTTCAGCTTGTGACAAGGAATTTATATTTTCAGGAACTAATGCAGGAGACGGATAAGAGGTTGCTTCATTTGAATTTGTCCTCACAGATATCAATGTTGGGTCATGAAGACATAAAGGTTCCTCCACAACAGCTTGCAAATTTTCGATGGTCACCCCCATTTCCTTGCTGTGCTCAGAAGGAGATTTCCTCTTGATACGTGTGTACGTTTTGTCTTTGTTCTCCATGCCTTGTTCACTTTTTTGGAAACGGCCAAAGAACGAGATGAAAAATCCAAATAAGACAAAGGCCAGAAGGCTTGGGACAAAGGCTAAGCATTTCACATTCAGACTTGCTCCAGTAAATCTACTGTGTAGAAACATGTCTCCTTCCACGTAGCTTCTGTTGGTATATGGATCTGTATTATTAGACCTCCACTCGTAAGTAAGTGTTGTTTTATTCAGATTTTTAAGACTTTCTGCATCTTCAACGGTAAATATCTGTTGCCCAGGACCTAAATACTGACCATATGCTGATGGCTGGTAAAATATTTGGTTCTTCCACATATTAAGATCAAGGATTAGTACGAGGAAAATAATTCCATAGTTAAACCATTTACCTGCATGGAAACAAAATGTAAAGATCAGGAATTGTTAATCAAAACACAGTTGGAAAATGCTATCTTAATACATAGCTCAGATCCTATTTGAACTTGGCCATATTTTATTTTTAGGATAGTAGTATATCTATTTTTTATTTATTTTGTTAACTTTTACATTATCTACTATCAGATTATTGGATATAAATATATATAAACCTCTATTTCTGTAAATAGTACTCTCCCACATGACTCCTGACAAAGTCACTTTCCTGCCTCTCAATATGTCAAGGTAATACAGCTTACAATGTAAAGTTAACTGCATTATGCTTGACCCCCAACATCAAACATTTCTAATTGGTTATATAAAAAAATAATGTTACACAGAAAAGGTTATTGCAGATATGAAAAGTACACATATATATAAATATAATTGCAATAGAGTGAAATTAAGAAATTCTAAATAGGAACGCCTTAAATTGACATAGAATTTACACTTCTTTAATGTATAAACTAATTGACAGATCCACCCTCTAAGGTAATGGCTTTATAAACAGCAATTAATTAAGATTAGCAGTGGGGGTGATTTAGAGTATGTCTAATGTTAATAGCGGAAGAGCCACCTAACAATTAAACAATTAAAGGACTACTGCAGGTACAGAAAACATACACTTGTTTGTACCAAATAATATACCCGGTGGAGCCATGGAGCCAAGACATTTTGGGAGGACACTTATTTTTATAGGAATCCATTCTGTGTTTGTTGCATCACATCCCAGAGGCTGGATTATGGGGGTGTTTTGTAGTTATCAGTGGAGGGCGATTTGGATGAGGACAGAACAGGCAGAGTGTTTGTTTGATAACTATGTAAAACTGAATGTGACACCACACCATTTCCCCTTACTACCCCAGAACAGGATATTGCATCAAAGGATGCAACCAGAGCTCACCAAAAATCTGAATGCCATTCTCACATACACAACTTCCACCAATATATCACTGATTCCTCCAGGATCCTGCAGAGGCATCAAAATTATGTTTTTCTTATTAGAAAATAGCTATATGACTTTTCCCCTGCTTAATTGTGCTCTTAGTCAGACTCAAACTCACACACACACACAGTTGCTGCATTGTGTATTTGTTTCTTTCTTTAACAGGCAAATTGATATGAATTCATTTAATCCTGGTTTGTGGTAGAGCTGCAGAGCACTGGAAATGGTCTAGCCTACAAAGAGGGAACATCTGGAATATGTACTTGTTGTAAACAACAATATACTAATTGGAAATAGAACAAGCAGCATAGCATCAACAATTTACAGAATTGCATTACCGGGTAAATGTGATCTCATTGCTCGTCTGAGAAAGAATTCTTTCAGTGTTACAAATCAACAAAGCAATTACTTTGGAAAAGGAAAAAAATAAGACCTTGGCAAATGATATTATCTTCAAGAACCCACTTATTATTGTGTGTGTGTGGGTGGGAAGGGTGGGTAATAACAAATGTTCCAGACCCCTTGTCCTCAACTAGATTTTTCAATAATTACTGTAACTATTGTCTTTGTTTCCCAAATTTTAGATATAAAAATTAGTACTTTTTAGTGTTATCAATCGGATTACTGCCTTTGGGATTACTGTATTAACTTGCAAGCAAAGACATAGTTTTTCAGGTCACATTCTAATGTAGAACCTACAAAAAGCTAAACAATTATGATGGGAAACATATATCTAGAAACAAATTGACTCCATGATATTCATTATATATACACAGAAATAGTTTTTGAAAGTTACATTTAAAATTTACATTTTAACTAAGCCTTTATACAAATTTGTACTTTTTAAAACCATTTCTGGTTCCTTAAAGTACTATTGTGCTCTCAGTCATATTTAAAATACACTGTTTTGAATAGCTAGCACTTCTAATGCATTACATTATATATATATATATATATATATATATATATATATATATATATATATATATATATATATATATATGTTATATAGTTATACTGCTGTGGGATCTCCTACTTTGGATTGTGATGATCCTCTTTCTGATGTAGGACAAGCATTTGAATGCACAGGAAGATTCTATCTGCACAGTAGCAATGTGTCATCTACAACTCCCAGTGCAACTGTTAAGTCTAACACAGTGTTTGTTAGTTCACAAACACGCACCATCCTCATAAACACACTTACTGGAAGTAGTAAAGATCTGTCTTGTAATACTAAATAATGGCAAAAAAAATATCCTATGTGGAGATATATTTGAAAGATACCTCTTGAACAACTTTGCTACCTATCCTTACAACTTTATTAACATACCTTAGAATTGACCCAAGTTTAGAGAAAGTGTCTCATTAGATCCAGTTTTAGGAAAACATTGATAACAATTTCAAATTACTAAAATTATTGCTGTGTTACTGTACATTTATACGCAACTTTAAAGAAATGGCAAAGTTCATTAAGCACATACATTCCAAAATGTGTGAGAATTTTACAACAAAAATAAACTTTTATGAATGAAAAAACACTGCCAGTTGGCCGTAAAAGCAAGATCAGCTGATCACTATATTTCCCAACATTTTCTTCCAATTGAATGGAAATCTAGTCCATCTATAATATCTTCTGGATTTGTGGTTTTGTGAAATGATTTTTCTTCTATTAAAGGTTTCTATTCTCATTAAAGGTATATATTCTCAAAATGAATACGTTTTCAAATATTACATGCTTTTATTTATTAACTGTATGTTTTTTTTTTTTAAAGATACAGGAGGTCCCCAGGTTACAAATGATCCGACTTACAGCGTTCCGAACTTAAGAACGGTCTCCCAGAGCTTTTTGTATGAGCACATTAGTTTCTGTAACCAACCGGCACTCTCAAGCAACCGGCACTGGCATCAATTCCCCATTTTAAATTTACTCCTGCTAAATCAGCATAACCGGCACTATTTGGAGTTCGAGACTGCAAAAAAAAAAAATTCTAACTTTTTTTCTAATAATTTTTTTCTGGGTTTAAATGACCCAGTTTAGGTGCTAATGCCTTTTTAAAGGCATTTTCAGTTTTTTTGGGGGTTTTTAAGGGTCGTTTATACCCTTAAATTCCAGGACTTACAATTAACCGGAAACTACATGTAACCAGCAATAGGGAGTCTGCGCAGGCCCTGGATAACGGTTCGTTTACTGTACTATAGTATTACACTGTATTATTATTACCACATATATGCCATTGTAGTATTACTATTATTATTCATCAGAGATCCAAGTTGCATACAAATCCGATTTAAAGACATTCTCAGGAGCGCATCTTGTCCGTAACCCAGAGACCGACTGTATATAAAATACTTCCACATTTATTGGTACACATGATAATTTATATGTTGCTATATGACATAAGATACTTTACAGGTTTCTATATAGACTGAAATGTTATGACCTATGGCCTGAGTATGTTCTTCAATGTGAGAGGGGTGTAATTTTATCAAAGGACCAATGCAGTTTAAGAAAACATGTGTTTGTGAAGAATGTAACAAATTAATAACATTGGTAGCTGATTAAGTCATGGACATATCAACATTTGTATGGAATATCTTAGTTTTTGAAGACGATTTATGAATAGAGGAATTAATTTAGTGTGTTACATCAGTTTATGAGAGCTTAGTTATGGGGTGTATTTTGTTATCTTTTAGTGGAAGGAGAGAAGGCAAAAGTCACAAAGCTTTGTTAGATCTGACACCACTTTCCCCCACACAAGCTGCTTCATCAGTACGTACATGCTATGTTCTTAAGAAATGTAAAAGCCCCATTGTCAAAAAAAATACCCTCCACAAATATATCATGGATATCTACAGGGTCCAGTAGAGGCATCACATTTTTTGGTAAATAAAAACTAGATTTATGATTTTTTTCTTTGCCTAATTATACTCCGACAGCATTTAAATATTTTTTTATTTTATAGTGGCTCTTTACTTCAGGCAGGTTTTATCAAAGTGAGTTAAAAGTCCAGTTAATTATGTATGTCCTGTGCTATTGTATGGTTTCTATGATTTGAATATTTTTACAGGGATAAACAGACAACTACTAATTTAATTTCCTCCAAAGTCAATCGAGATTGTTTCACACTGAGACAGGACACTCATGGATAAGACTTTAATAACAAGAAGTAAAGTAGAAACATAGGTTTAACCAGATTCAGATTTTGAGCCCTATTTTATTCCAGCTGTATAATTTGCGTTGTAACATATCAGCTGCTGGAGCTTTTTTTCCCTTACTTTACATGTCTATTCAAAGCTCCACACCATATTACTGAGCACAGCCATACCTCGTAAACCATAGCCTTTGCACTAAGGTACAAGGTTCCTGTTTTGCTAAAAAGGCTGTGCTCAGTAAATTTCTGAGCCCAAATTAAAATATACTAATGAGAATCTCTGGAGATTCCCTCCATTTAAACACACGTTGGGGCAGTGGCGGCTGGTGAAATGTTTCTATTAGTGGGTGGCTTTAGATATATTATTGGATTGTAACAGAGAATAATGGAATAAAGAGTACACTATTACATTGAATATTGGTTGTATAAAATAAGAATATCACTAGAAATTCAGTGGCTATCATTATATACTGCAATACTCCTATTATATATATATATATATATATATATATATATATATATATATATATATATATATACAGTGTCTTGCAAAAGTATTCACAGAACATGCCCACAACTTTGAAGATGTTTTTTTTTATTGTGAAGCAAACAACAAATATACGACAAAATAACAGAAAAAGTCAATGTGCATGTCTATTCACCCCTCTAAAGTCAATACTTTGTAGAGCTGCCTTTTGCAGCAATCACAGCTCCGAGTCGCTTTGGATAAGTCTCTATGAGCTTGCCACATTTTGCCACTGGGATTTTTGCCCATTCCTCCATGCAAAACTGCTCCAGCTCCTTCAAGTTGGATGGTTTGCGCTTGTGAACAGCAATCTTTAAGCCTGACCACAGATTTTCTATTGGATTGAGGTCTGGGCTTTGACTATTCCAACACATTTACATGTTTCCCCTTAAACCATTCAAGTGTTGCTTTAGCAGTGTGTTTGGGGTCATTGTCTTGCTGGAAGGTGAACCTCCGTCCTAACCTCAAATCAGGCACAGAGTGGTACAGGTTTTGCTCAAGAATATCCCTGTATTTAGCACCATCCATCTTTCTCTCAACTCTGATGGCTGCTGAAAAATGGGATGGTGTTCTTTGGGTGATGTGATGTGTTGGGTTTGTGCCAGACATAGTGTTTTCTTTGATGGCTGAAAAGTAAAATTTTTGTCTCATCAGACCAGAGCACCTTACTCCATACATTTTGGGAGTCTCCCAAATGCCTTTTTGCAAATTCAAAATCTGCCATTTTGTTTTTTGCTGAAAGTAATGGCTTTCTTCTGGCCACTCTGCCATAAAGCCCAACTCTATGGATCGTATGTCATCCTATGTCGTCAAGTCTCTGCTGTGGAACTCTGCAGCTCCTCCAGGGTTACCTTAGGTCTCTGTGCTGCCTCTCTGATTAATGTCCTCCTTGCCCGGTCCGTGAGTTTTGGTGGACGGCCGTCGTGGCAGATTTGCTGTTGTGCCATGTTCTTTCCATTTGGTTATGATCGATTTGATGGTGCTCCTGGGGATCATCAAAGATTTGGATATTCTTTTATATCCTAACCCTGACTTGTACTTCTCAACCACATTGTCCCTTGCTTGTTTTGAGAGTTCCTTGGTCTTCATGGCAGTGTTTGGTTAGTGGTGCCTCTTGCTTAGGTGTTGCGGCCACTGTGGCCTTTCAAAAAAGGTATGTATATGTAATGAAAGATCATGTGACACTTAGATTGCACACAGGTAGACATTGTTTCACGAATTATGTGACTTCTGAAGGTAATTGGTTGCAACAGACCTTTTTTGGGCTTCATAACAAAGGGGATGAATACATACGCACATGACAATTTTCTGTTTTTATATTTCTAAAAAAACCTTTTATGACTATTGTGACTATGTGTTCTGATCATCACATAATATTCAGATTATCAAAATATTGAACTTAACGCTGTAATGTAACAAAATAGGTAAAAAGTCAAGAGGGTGAATACTTTTGCAAGGCGCTGTATATCTACACACAGGCTGGGGGAATTTATAATCCTATAACTATACATAAAGATATATTTATAATCATTGAAAAAACACCTAGCATTTATAATGATATAGCACACAGGCTGGGGTCATTTATAATTACAAAGCTCTATACATACAAAGACTGGGGCCTTCGGTGGTCATCGAAAGCCTCTCCCCCAACTCCCCTCCCCATCTAATTTGGGGGTCTCGCAAGCCACTTCCCCCTCCTCTACTCTACAGGCCTCACAATGAGTGCCTTTGGAACTCATTACGGATTGCGTCAAACCCGTATCTTTGGACCTTCGGAACTCATTGCACATGCGAGCAGTTGAGGCATTGAAACACGCGGGAATTAGCCTGCAAGCAGTTAAGAAATGCAGGACTTACTTAGGCTGCAAGAAGTTGAGGAACGGGGCACCTACAAATAAAAATCCGACCTCGGAATCTCGGGGGCAAAAAAACTACCTCGCAAAAATACGACTTCGGAAAATCCCAAAACACGAAAAACAAGAAAAAATTACAAAATAAAATAAAAAAACACTCACACACAGCACGGGGGAATGCAAGGACGCCTAGGAGTGAGGTTGCACGTGAATTTAAGCAGAAATTGCTGACTTTCGGAACTTGAAAATCAGCTAAGCGAGCAAAAAAATTACAGCCTGAAAAAATTAAAACGAGGCTAAAGGAGACAGAAGCGCGCAAGTCACCGCCAGGCACGTACGAGTTAGCCAGGAACGTAGGCGATGCACAATACACCATTTCAACAGACGGAAAATGCTCGCAAGACAAGTAACACAAAGAAAAAATCTGCCATTTTACAAAACTAACTTGCAAATAATAACATTACTATTCTAAAATTGCGATTTACACGCCTTATTAAACGGTTATTTACACTGCACACTTTGTACATTGCTGACACTTGTGGTTGACCAGGGCCCCCATGATACTCTAAGTAAACTAAAACACTACACTACTACACTAATAAATTAACCCCTACAAAAAATGTAAAACTAAAAATAATTCTAAATTAATAAAAATAAAACCCCAAATAATTAATAAAAAAGCTAATTAATTACAAAATAAAAAACAAATCAAGGTCTAGTAGGAATGCTAGGCTCCCAGGGTATTTGCTACCCAAAAATTACTCATATATATACAAAGTGGGAAAAGTACAACTAAAGTCTTTATTAATAAGGGGTAACAACGGCGATACATTAAAAACAATGGGTTAAAAAATCCCGGATTTTTTTTTTTGTTACTTAAAGCACCGTTATTAACGTGCTTGATCTAACTCATATCCAGATCACAACATTCACTCATTTGGAAACGGACAGGTAGGGTAAGCATGCAACCTCTAAAATATAATTTGCAAATACAATACTGTTAGTGGTGAAGACGCCGGCGTGCCCTTAACAATGAGGCATGCCACGTCATCAAAGGCCGACGCGTTTCGACGTCATCAGACGTATGCTTACCCTACCTGTCCGTTTCCAAATGAGTGAATGTTGTGATCTGGATATGCGTTAGATCAAGCACGTTAATAACGGTGCTTTAAGTAACAATTAGCCTGCTGGCTTCCTTGGACTTTTCATCCACGGGCCTGTGCTATATTATGCTAATCTTTAGAATATAATATGGGCGAGATAGAAGTTTAACTTCTCTATGAAGAGTAACTTTGGGTAATCATTACTTGTATATAATAGTCCCAAAATGTTATTGTTACTTTCAAAAAAACTTCTGCCCTGACTTAAAAGCATGGAATATATGGCACAATTGTATCCTGGTATACTATCAAGAATATATATATATATATATTCACATAAAAAAGCCAGATTATTCCCAGCAACTTATTTGGGGAATCCTTTAGGATGAGAGTCACTGTTATCCAGAACCTCCACACTTGTATATATGTATTATAGATCTAGGATTTACTATCAAGACAGGATTATTCAAATTGGATCAGCAATCATTTTTCTCCTCTGCAATACTGTTAGGTGTGGACTTATGTACCCCTCTATTAAGAGTGTATTTAACATTTAGTGGTTATTTGTCCACACACCTATTAGCCTATTTTTTATCTTCTTGTTACAATCCGGGATTTTTTAACCCATTGTTTTTAATGTATCGCCGTTGTTACCCCTTATTAATAAAGACTTTAGTTGTACTTTTCCCACTTTGTATATATATATGAAAATAAAAAACAAACCTAATTAATTACAGAAAAAAAAACTAAATTACAGAAGATAAAAAAACTAAAATTATCAAAGATAATAAAGAATGACCAAAAAAATGACAATATAAAATAAAAAAAATGACACAAAAAAGGATATTAAAATAAAAAATAAATTAAACCTGTAACATAAAAAATAATAATAATTACCTAACCCAAAAGATGATCCATCAATCATGCCATGGTCCTCATTATTCTGCCCTGGACTAGGCGGGCTATCCAACTTGATTAAAGAGATTCTTGTCCTCTTCAGTATTGATTGAAGCCATTGTCTTCATCTTCTGGGCCAGGAGCTCCCCTGCCACAAATGTTTATTTTTTTTGCTCAAATATCGTTATGCGCATTCTAAATGTCTGAAATAGATATCAATCATATTTCAGCCAATCAAAATGGATTTTCAATTGTGTCACCCGGCTCACTAACAATTTAAAACATTTGGAGCAATCAGATTGTTTGGATTGAGGTATCTAAAATTCAGATTGGCTGAAATATGATTAACATCTATTTCAGCAAATCAAAATGCTAAAAAGCCTATTAAAGCCTCAAAAAAGTGGCAACTGCCATTTGCAGTGGGGGAGCTTTTACTAGGAGGAGCTATGTTAGTTGATTTGATTTTCTTATTCTATGGAGGGCCCTTTCCTGGCCCAGAAGATGAGGACAATGGCTGCAATGAAGAAAGATGAGGACCAGATCCTCTCCAATCCACAAGGATAGCCCACCTAGTCCGGGGCAGAAGAATGAGAGCTAGGGTGTCAATGATCATTGCTGGATGATCATTTGGGGTAGGCAACTATTATTAATTTTATTTATTAACTGTAAGTCTTTTTTATTTTAAATGCAATGATATTTTTTTTTCCAGTATTTTTTTTTTTTTGTAATTTGAGGGTTTTATTATTTGTTGTAATGTAGTTTTTTTTATTTATTGTAATTAATGGGAGGTTTCATTTTTAATAATTTATTTTACTATGAGGGTCTATATAGACCCCCATGTTATGTTAGGGGTTAATGTATTGACAATAGGAGTCTGTATAGACCCCATGGTTTATAGGGGGTTAATGAATTTAACCATGGGCGTCTGTATAGACATTTAATTAGGTTACCATGGGGGGATATTGGAGTACTGCCTCTTTAAAAGATGCTCCGGCACTCAACAAAGGTTTTCAAGCCATATGCGAGTGCTATTTAGTACCTGCAAGTTCTTCTTCCTTTTTTTACTCTTTACTTTGGTACTTGGTATTTTGCGCAGGATCAGTAAAGTCTCAATTGAACAGCGTTTGGGGGAATGAGTCACTTGTAATTTTTCCGCAGTGAGAAACTCAATGGGACGTTTTTAAAAACATTTGCGTCATTGGCTTGCCGCAGTCCCTCATACTAGTTCTCTCGCAATGATTTTGCAATGGGTGAATAGAATAGCTAGGATTCCCGGCAATTGTTCAAAAGCAATTTGCAGAGGGATTAAAAATAAAAATTTTAACTTTTGCAATGCTCAATATTAAAGGCATACTAGGCAAATATCATACCTCCCAAATGTCTCTCTTTGCAGAGAAAACCATTCAGTCTCCCCCAGCCCCCAATTTTCCTGTTTTGTCCCTCTTTCTGTCTCCAACTCTGATTGTTTTCTCATAAATTAAAAGAAAAAAAGAATCAAAGAAGGTGCACATTCTACAGTGTATACAGTATGTGCCAATATTGTATGCACAATATTATGGTACTAAAATTCAGGCTCATTGCTGGATCTGCTAGAGTTTACTAAAATGGCAGTTATAGCTCTAGCCACAAGGCGGTGCTAAATGGGCATACACAACATATTGTATCTAGAAAGGTGTTGGTGCTCTTAAAGTGGTTTCCCTTGGAAATGTGCAGTGTATCAGATTGTGGCTGGAAGACAATAAATATCACTTCTCATGAAGTGGAGACAAGTTGTCCAGTTGTTGCATAAAGGTAAGTTTAATACTTAATTCAATTTTTTTTTTTCAACAATTAAATAAGAATTCCTTGGGAGACTAAACAATGGCCTTTAAAGAGATGGGGATACAGAACATCCACTTCCTGAGGAATCTGTATGTGGACCAAGAAGCCGAACATTAAACAATTGAATGGTTCAATATCGGGAAAGAATTTTAACAAACTGTATATTGTCACCTTATTAATTCAAGTTTTATGCGGAATACACAAAGTGTAAGGCCGGACTTGATAAATCCAAAGCTGGAAATGAATATCGCTGGGAGATACATCAACAAACTCAAATACGTGGATGATGACTGAAAGTGAGGAGGAAATAAAGGCCCTATTAGTGAGGGTGAAAGAAGAGAGTGCAAAAGCTGGCCTGCTGCTCAAAGTTAAAAAGGTGAAGATCATGGCAGCATCTTAGTAAATAGATAAAAATAAATAGATGGGGAATAAGTGGAGGCAATGACAAGATAGGAATTTAGATGGTGTCTGCAGCCATGAAACTAAAAGTTGGGCTTCTGGGGAGGAAAGCTATGGCAAGTCTAGACAAGCAATTAAAAAGTAGAAGATATTAATAACATGGTGCATTTGCACTTTTTTTTCTCTTTTTGTAATATTACATAATCAACAAAGTTCTGCATTGTTAGCATCAAGGTATTACTACTAGTATTATACAGATGTGAGAGCTGGATTATAAAGAAGGTTGAGAGCAGTAGAATTGACGACTTTGAATTGGGGTGTTGGAGAAAACTGCTTAGAGTCCATTGGACTGCAAGAAGAGGCACTCAGTCAAAACTACAGGAAATCAAGCCAAACTGTTCACTGGAAGGTATGACCATGAGGCTAACGCTCAAATAGTTTGACCAAATCATGAGAAGGATGGATTACCTAGAGAACACTCTGATGCTGGGTAAGATTGAAGGCACACGAAGGGGATGGCAAAGGCTTCACCTCCGAAAAAATAATACATAAATTAATGAAAATGTTTTTTAAAAAAAATTAATTAATTTTTTAATTAATTAATCACAAAAAAAAAACACTAAAAAATTATATTAAAACTGGCTGAATTGATAACCTCTAAGAGTGGAAAGCGGAAGCTGAACAGGTACGGATTCAATTACAACTTTATTGACAAAATTGTAATCTGGAGTTCAAACCCATTAGGGATAAAAGAAACTAAACCAACCCCCCCCCCCCCCCACCTCACCTGAATATTAGTGTTAGTTCAGTTTAATTTAATATGTTTTAGGTTCATTTGGTTAATATGTTTTACTTAATCTACAGCTACAAACTAACAAAGAAAAGAAAAAAAGGAAAAAACTGGAGGAAGGTCATAGTTAAACAAAAGAACTACAACAACAGTTTTTATACAAATGCTTTCAGATTAATGATTAATGATTACAAATAAAAATAAATTACTACTTATGCAAAAACTATAGATGGGACAGGGGATGAGCAATAGGTTTGGAAAGCAGTGTGAAAAAATGTAATAGATGTGTTTAGAAAAAGTTCTAAATGTTTAAAAATAAGGTTTAAACTTTTCTATTTAAATTAATAATTCATATCTATATGACATACTTTCTATTTATTGTACAAATACGTTCTTCCTTAGGCCAAGGTGTTCTGATTCACAAAAGCCTTAGAGCTGAACATAAAGATGTTGCCATGGTTACTGACGTTTTTTTGTTATTATTGTACATTTTATACTTTAGGTTTCAGGGGAAAATCACAGTTTAACACTTCATAGAAAAATCTTTAACTAATCTTGATTGTTTGCTGTTCTGGTTGGCCTATGAGAAAATATTTTTATAAAGGAAACATAATTTTTTTAAAATAGACAAAGACTCCTGGAGTCTGTCAGAATAAAATAGGTTTTATTAGAATATTATATACACGTCAAAGTGAATACGCTATATTATAAAGTATAGTAAACGTAGAAGCAATGATCTAACCGTGTTTATCAACCTTAAGGGGATATGGATCACAATACTTTTTTCATGCATTTAAAATAGCATGCTTTAAACCAGTGGTAGTCAACCTGGTCCCTACCACCCACTAGTGGGTGATTCAAGTTTCATGGTGGGCAGCGGGGTAATCGCTAGGTGGCGTCGCTAATGAGTGACGTCACACACTGGAAACTAGCAGCACCATGCTTGGCTGGTTGGAGAGCTGGTGAGAGAGACGAGGGACAGCAGTCAGGACCGGATCACGATCTAGGGCGATATATAGCCAGGGTCATAGGATGTATGTAACCAGAAATTAGATAGGGGAAATTGAGTTACTGCTGCACTGGTGGGCAGCAAGGAAGATAGGCTAGGCTGTACATCAGATAATCCGTAAAGGTATCAGCTCAAAATAAAAGGCATCTGCGATTATCTATGTCAGGAAGAAAATGTTAATTGACTGTAAGAAAGTGCACTTTAAATAACATTCAACTGATAAAGTATGTTGCTGTCAGTGGCGGAGCTAATCAATGGAGGGCCCAGAGTACAGGGTCATTATCCCATTATAAAATGCTGTGTGATGGCCCTGGCTTGAAGGGGTTAAACTGCATGGCATTTGTAGTCCTGCTACAGGGTCATAAAGTAATAAAACTGAATTGGGAGTTTGGAGAAAGGATTTTGTATGGTTGGTTACCGTAGTTACATTGTGTGGGGGAAGGATCATTTTAGTTAAGGATCGTGGTGTGTATACCAGAGTCAGCTACATCTGTCCTGATAAACACATATTGTAAATCAGGATGCAAGGCTCACCTTCTGGCCTAGTCCAGGCCCATTTCTAATATGGGAATGGGGGATGTATCATGTGAAAGACATCTCCCAGGTGGTGAGGGCTGAGGAGGATGGGTGGAACTGTGTGAAGAATGGTTTGTCACGCAATAAAGAAGTACCAGTCTGATTTTGGACACACAAACTAAAGTGGTGTAGGAGTCTGAGTGGAACCTTCTAAAACTAAAGGAATGTCTGCCTGTGTCTTTCTTCTGGAGCAAGTTATTAATTTCTTCTGTCCTGAGTTTTCCTAAGATGATGTTTTGGGTGGGTACTGAGATCTGAACAACAAGTCACAACCCATAAAGAGAGAAAATTGGGGTGTGCGTGCTCCCCATACCTGGCAGTCATACCAATATATACAATTTTCACACACATTTGGGGAGCCTCCGACAGCTCCTGATCCCCCCTGCCCCTCTTGAACACCCGTCTGCCCGTTCTGATCTTCCCCTCTGGTCCCCCTGCCCCTCTTGATCCTCCCCTCTTCCTTTCTTGATTCCCCCTTTTCCCATCCTGGCCCCTCTTGATCTCCTTCCCCAGACCCCCCCCCCCCCCACACACCTCACTAGCACTCCTCCTATAAACAGAATTCAATTTACAGAGAGCTAATCAAATAGAGAAATGCTACTCATGAACTCAAAATGAATGGAAGCCAGAAGAAGTCAAATTAGGATATGTTGCTGATAAATTGCCTAATGATGATAATACATTGGTCATTTCCCAAAAACTTCATCAGGAGAATGTGGCATTGTGAGGCTGAGCAATCACCTTATTTATTCATATTACTATTTATTCATAGTATTTGCTGTTAAATTCTAAGAAATGTTATAGCACACAAAACCAGTCATACTAATTAACACTGTACTTTGCAAGCTGATAAAATTAGCTGAAGATCATTTAGATAATCAATGTATTCTCAGTCACTTCTCTAATTCATCTGTTATCAAACTGCACTAAAAGTCTGAAGCTGTTGCATCAACTGTGTCTTGACACTATATTGTACTTGATAGTTGGAAATCATCAAATGGGCGAAATCAGTTTCAGAATGTCAATACCTGTATGTTGAATGGAGTATGATAAGAGCCTATTGCCCAAACCTCTCCCCACAGGCAGTGAGAACGTTCAGCCCTTAGGTTAGACTAAGAGGTGTCTGTGTCTAGTGTAGCATAAGGATCTTTCTAAGTTCTGAAAAGAACTTACTCCAGCAAACAGAATTCCCAGCATCAATAACAAAATTCCAACTTTAATTATGTGAAGCAGTATGACAACTTTATTACTGAAACCATCAGACATATTTATACCACATTCTTAACAACGAAAGACCAATCAATTCAAGTTCACGTTATCACCAATCAATTCATAAACTCACGTTATCAGCCCTGCCTGCCAGTCTAAGACAATCACCCATTGTTTTCCCTTTCCACTGCTGTATTCTTGGTTGGGGCAATTACATACAATAGGCCTGGAGACACCAGTCTGAGGCTTGTAGAGAGAGATACTGGTGTCACGTGACTCATAGGGGTCAATTATCCCCCTAATCTTTTTAATAAGGGACTAGTCCATTACTATGAAATATTTAGCATATAAAATATTTCCCTTGTAAGTGCTAGCCCCCCAAAGCACAACACAGGCATACATCCCATTACTCACATCATGTTCATATGCACACCCAACTATAAACATGGGTACCATAGTATGGGCCTAGTGGTACCCAAGCAACTTTAAACAGGCATAAAAAGGAATAACATATAAATCACAACATCCCCAATGTTAACCCATCTCAGTGGACCCCTTTCCCCTGGCACAATAAGCCTATCTTATAAGGCTGAGGGCATCAATCTGTAAGGTATTGCACAACTTGTGCCTTGGCATGCTTCAGCCATGACACAGAAGCTGAGTTGTGACATATTAAAAGTTATCTAAATTATTTCAAACTCATTCTCACTGTCAACAATAACATCATCACCCCCACCTCCCAAGCTCGTTGTCTTGGAGTTCTACTGGACCCCGCTCTGTCTTCCATCCCTCACATACAATCACTAACTAAATCTTGTCTTCTCCATCTAAAAAACATCTCCAGAATTCATCACTATCTTACACAAGACACAACTAAAATCCTAATACACTCTCTCATCATCTCTCGACTACTGCAACTCGTTTCTTGTTGGCCTACGCACCACCTGACTATCTTCACTTCAATCCATTATGAATGCCTCTGCTAGACTCATCTTCCGTACACAACGTTCAGTGTCGGCATCACCTCTCTGTCAATCACTCCACTGGCTTCCCTTAGCCTCTAGAATAAAATGTAAAATCATGACCCTAACTTACAAAGCCCTCAACAATAATGCTCCTCCATACATCTCTGCTCTCATCTCCAAATACTCCCCCACCCGCCCTCTTCGTTCTGCCAATGACCTTCTTCTTTCTACAACTCTTGTCACCTCCTCTCACTCCCTCCTCCGAGACTTTTCCCGTGCTGCCCCTAGTCTCTGGAACTCCTTGCGTCGCTCCACCAGATTATCCTCTTGCCTCAAAACATTTAAAACCTCACTTAAAATGCATCTCTTTAAAGAAGCGTATCACCTTCCACCCTAACACGCTTATCACCTCTCTCTCCCTGTTTTACCACTCACTATACCTTATTGTATTGTAAGTCTGCGAGTTTCTATCCTAAGTAGTTTGGGATTGCACCATGGACATTGGATTCCTAGCTCAAAGACAGGGCCCTCCTTGCTTTGCTATTTGATAATTTGCATTTATCTTTGTCTTAAATTAACTTATGTACAGCGCTACGGAATATGTTGTATCGTTATGAATGAACTATAATAATCATTTTTAAGCAATAATGCACTATATCGGCTTTCTAAAAATCCCCCACCTATCAGTATGGATGTTAAAGAGTTGAAAAATCAATATCCCCATAGTAACTTACAAAATATTCAGGAAATTAAAACCCTTTTACCCAAGGATGACAAACTTCATACTCTCATAATATATTGTACTCCATTCTAGATGGAATATGAAGTGATCCAACAACATACATGATTTACAGACCATAATATATATATTACTGATTAACAATTAAAGGCAGAAATCCAGATAATTATTATATTGTGATTAGTGTGTAAATTGTTACTTAATAATAAATTACATAAGCAATGAAGCAGCAAAAGTGTCATTCAACAATTCAACTTCTTGACATAGCAATATAGATTACATGGGTATATACATCTACACAGTATTTAAATGAAGACATTTCTGTGAATCCTTCAGTTAACAGATTCTGATATATATGATTCTTCTCGTTATACTAATGCTCTTATAACAGTATGAAGGGCTGTGTAAATGTATGAAGCAATAGAAATGGAAGCAATAGAAATATACAAGTCTAAAGAGATACTGTAACTGAAGTTCTTTCAATTTGAATGTAGACTTTTTACTCACTTTTATATTGTCCATTTACTCAATCATAGGGGTATTCCATTGAGATTGTACAGACCTCTGTCATTCTTCTTCCTTCTTGTGTTTCCATCTGTTGCACTGTTTACTTCAAAGTGGTGGCAGCACTGCTTTGATCCAAAACTTTGTAAATAGTAGAGACCAGGCTTTTGGAATGAGCACTGTGCTGAATCACAGCAGTGCTGCCCACCCCAGAAGTAAACAGTGCCACAGATTATAAGAAGGGAAATAACACAGTCAAATTCACTGGAAATAGAATACACCTAGAAGTAAGCAAATACCGTATATACTCGAGTATAAGCCGACTTTTTCAGCCAATTTTTTTATGCTAAAAAAGCCTCCCTCGGCTTATACTCGAGTAAAAAAAATTCCTCCTCCTTCCCCCCCTTATCTTAATCCTTCCCCCCATTATCCTCCTCCTTCCCCCGTTATTCTCCTCCTTCCCCCTTTTATCCTCCTCCTTCCCCCTGTTATCCTCCTCCTTCCCCCCCCTTATCATCATCTTGTTTCCCCCATAACCTCCTCCTTACTGCACCCTCTCCAAACCCTATCCCCTTTCCTCCTTACTTGCTACTATGCTCCGATGAGCTGATGCTGACCCTGACGCCGCAGCACGTCTTCCGTACCTGCATATGACGTGACGCGCATGGAGGTTATGGGGGAAACAAGATGATAAGGGGGAAGGAGGAGAAGGAGGATGATGATAAGGGGAGGAGGAGGATGAGGATGATGATAAGGGGGAAGGAGGAGAAGGAGGAGCATGATGTTAAAGGGGGAGGAGGAGGATGATAAGGGGGGAAGGTGGAGGATGATAAGGGGGGAAGGAGGAGGATGATAAGGAGGAAGGACCCTCTTTTCCACCCTCGGCTTATACTTGCGTCAATACCTTTTTACCGCTTTTTGTGGAAAAATTAGGTGCTTTGGCTTATACTCGAGTATATATAGTAAGTGAGTAAAAATATCTAGAAATCTTTTGGGCGGGTGTGCAGATGAGTTTTTAACTTTATTTACTATCATTACTCTAATTTGCATTCACAGTGAAAAGAGCTTCTATTATAGTATAGAATTACAGTCTACCAGATTTGTGGTGAAATATGTACACAGATCACTCTGCATAAAAATAGAAACAACATAGAATTCAATGTTCATATTTATTGTATGAATGCAATGCAGATGAGTGCTTGCATGAACGTCTGCTTGACAGGTGCAGACAATTTCTGGATGATACCCAAACAGCAAGCTAAACGTACCTGTTATATGTACATGGTATTCATCTTTAAAAATCCGCTGGAAGTGTGGCAATTTAAATTGCATATGAGCAGAAGGCAAACCAGGGAGATTAACATCGACGTCGCCCATGAAGTGCGGAAATTCCCAGTCCTGTCAAAAAAAAAAAAAAAAAAATATTTAACTGGCAAGAATACTTTTGTCAGAGACACTTTGATATTTTTACAGCCAATGCATATTTCTTTGATAGAAATCAGTAGTAAATTCTTTAGTAGATTCATAACAAATAAGTGGGGATAAATCAGTAATATAGTTATACATGTCATATTGCCCCCCCAATTAAACCACAATTTAAAGGGACTGAATTTCCTTCAACCGTTCTCTTTTATTTATAATTTTATTTTAATTTCCACGTATGAACAGAATAAGCATTTTATGTCCTTATAAGAATATTGCAAGGTGTAATACTGTTTGCTTAAAGGGACTCTTGTCAACTTAAAATCAAGTTGTTGTTAAAGAGCATGAATAACTGGCTATATGTTGTGTTCATTTATTTTTAAGTGAATCAAGTGAATCTAAAGTGAAAATTCAATGTTGTAGTTGTTCTGTTTATATGTAAATGAAAAGCTAACAAATATTAATTAGCTGCTTTGATGTACTAATTAGGCTTACAGCCTGCTTATCGGTCTCTGTAGTTGCCAAAATAAAGTCTTGCAGTGCTCTCTGGCAGTAAAAACCCTCAACCACCTTTATCAAGCATATTTGCATACTGAGCTGAACATTAGCATACTGATCTGCACATTAGCAAACAAAAAACATAAAATCTAGCTAAATATTTTAAAAAAATATTTACTGAACAGTAAAACTGCCAGTACAATGTATAGCCATTTTTTAATGCCTTTTAAAATTAAATCAATTCCTGTTGAGGTATCTCTTTAACAGGACATTTTTTAACTTTCTTTTTTTTTTTTTTGTCTGGGTTTTTCTTACTATGAAATTAAAAAGTGAGATTATTTTAGGATTCAACAACTTGGTATGTCCATATATCTTTGATGAACATGCATTCACTTTGAAAACTAGATGGGCAGTCTTATATTTAGTGACAGAATAAAACAAGAGTCTTTAAGCCGTTGATTAGATGCAGCTGAAGAGATCTGACTTTAGACTGCTATTGGAATTTGGGCATGGTCGTTTGGGCTGCAGCTGGCAGTCTCTGTGTGGCTGTGTTTACGGCCTGCAGTCTATGTGGGGCTGCAAAAGTTTGCTGAAGCTGAAGATAGACCCACAAAGCAAGGAGTGTGTACAGAGTTTGAGTTGTAGAAAGAAAGAAACACAGAGAGATGTTTTGTCTGAAACTGGGAAAAGACACAGACTGAGATACATAAACTTAGAATAGAAGACAATTCTGCAGCAGAATGAAGACCTGGAGGTCTGAAGGATACAGGTCAGAGATATTGAACAAATATTGGACCATTTGTTTTTTCTCCACCCAGGGATGGGAGCCAGATAATGAGGAACTGTCTATAAATAAAGTTAGTACTTCGGTGGAAGCTAGGCCTATTATCTTCTCTGATTTGTTTTGGTGTATTATTTTGTAACACTGGCTAAAATTACAGAAACATTTGGAAAAGTATAAAAGCCTCCTGTGTGTGTTACTCCATCAAAGTGCCAGAAACATGAGGACAGACCCAGTGGAGACTGGCAGCTTGCCACATGTGGTGTTAGAAGTGGATTTAAATACAAACTTCTGAAAGCCCTGGTACAAGCCGCTGCATGCCAGTGAGAGCCTACAGAGTAATGGCTGAAACAAGCAGCAGAGGACTAAGCACATATGACACAAGCCTTCATAGCATAACAGGCCCACACCACTGCATGCCAGAGCGAGAGAAGCTACAGAGCAATGGCTGAAACAAGCAGCACAGGACAGAGGAAGACACAAGTCTTGACAGTACAACAGGTTCAAACCACTGCATGCCAAAGAGAGACTATACAGCAATGGCTGAGACAAGTAGCAGAGAAGTCTGCAAAAACTACTGTGAATTTAGAGACCAGTGGAAGCATTGAACATAATCTCTTCCTACAGAAAATCACTAGTAAGAATGATGTGGAAGCATTCATCCTGACATTTGAAAGAATTGCCACAAGGGAAGATTGCCCCAACATCACTGGGCCACAAATATTGGCCCTTACTTATGTGGTAAAGCTCAAACAGCCTTGATTGTCATGAATGAAGAACAGGCATGCATTATGCTGATCTGAAAGCAGAGATCCTTGACAGAGATGGCCTTTCTGACTTCTGGATATACAGAACTGTGATGATGTATCGGATTCTGAGAAGTGTCATGCTTCTGTCTACCCAAACTCAGGGCACAACTACCCTGTTGAAGGGTTGAGAAATAAACCTTATACAGAATGATTAATTGCAAATGTGGCTGATGTTATAATCAAAGTTCAAAGAATAAAGGGGAAGGTGATGTCACTCACTGGATGCAAAATCACCCCCAGCATGATGGATGTTGATCAAGATACTGGGGAAGATTTTAACCAAAATCTATGCAGAAACCTGCAATGAAGAGGACTCCATAAGAAACCCGGAGCCACCTGTCCATGGTGAGTGCAGCCAAGGTAGAGGAGGATACTATAGAAAGGAAATGACTGACAACGTTCTCTGATCCAGAGAAATAAGAGATCAAACAGCTGATTGCAGCCAGTGTCCTTTCAAAGGAAGAATGTCCTGATTTTGATGAGGAAACAGGAATCGTTCCTAAAGTGGATGATGAACACGATGAGAATTTGGAGATTGAGCTGGTGGAAGAAGAAACACCATATCTGAGAGAACATATAGAGCATGGACATGAGTCCAATTCACTTTGACAGCTCTTTGTCTCAAGAGGCCATAGTATAGAGGCAAGAAGCAGAGATGAACTCCATTCCAGTGGGACTGAAAAGCCTGATATTGAAGACATGCAAATTGTTAATATTAGGCATATTACATTCCTCGTTGGAACAAGCATGCATATGGAGGAAACAAGTTGTCTTATGGAAAGAAAACAAAGATGTCTTTCCTGGAGTAGAGGTAGAGTCCTCCAATATGTAAGCTAAAAGAGCAAGTTGTGCAGGAACTGCAGTAAAATGGCCAACAGGAGGAGTGAAATCTTCTCACTAATCATTTGTCTCAAAGAGAAGCAGAGATCACCGGAAAAGTGGGTGAATGCTGAGAAGCCTGAAATCACAAGTTTTTTTTTTCGAAACCCAAAACTTTAAATGCTCTAAGATATGTGTTTGCATCTGTGTGAAATGTTCCCCATTTGAGATTAAGCATAACATGGCTGTGGTACCTCTGTGATGAGTTTGAGCCTGAAGCTGCTGAATAGCTCCATACATTCCAGCAAAACCAAAATTCTGAAAAGTTCTTCCTAGCATAGATAAAGAGCCATAGAACTCGCAGCATGGGAAGCACAGTGGTACCAAGGGGTTTTGTTATAAACCGTGAGGCAGATGAGGTGCAGATTTTAGAAGAGGCAAAAGCAACCCTGAGAGAGATCATGCTGGTGGAGCCTGTGAAGGATAATGAACCAGAGAATTATCAGCCAAGAAGAGTTTCAGTTGAAGAAAGCAAGGTGTTTTGAGAGGTGTTTTGTCCTAATATGCGAAAAGACACAGGCAGAAATACAGCAGCTTGGAGCTGATGACTGTTCTACAACAGAGTGAAGGATAAAGATCACTGATTTTGAACAAACTATTGAACTAGTTTTTGTTTTTGCTCTACCCAGAGTTAGATGGATGGAGTCAGATAGTGAAGGAACTGTCAATAATTAAAAATAATGCTTTTGTGGAAACTAGGCCTGTTATTTTCTTGGTTTATTATTTTGTAACATTGACTAATGTTATAGTAAAATTTGGAAAGGGTATAAAGCCTCCTGTAATTGTATACCTCCATCAAAGTGCTGGAAACACAGGCACAGACCCAGTGGACACAGGCAACTTTCTACAATATGTATAATTGTATTTATTTATATATTTACATATTATTTATTTACCTGATTTGTAACGTAGGAGATTACCTTATTTACGGAAGCTAGAAGGTTTCAGCTTGCTTTTCTACTTGCTACAACTTTTCAGTAAATAAACAAATCAATAAAAAAATCTTTTTTACACCCACAGTCTTCTGCAAAGTGATAAACTAGGTGGGCTTGTGTCTTTTATTCTCAATGAATCAGCAAAAGCAACTAAATAAATACAAAGAACAACATGCTAAATAAATATAAATAAATATATATATATATATATATATATATATACATACACTGTATATATATATATATATATATATATATATATATATATATATATATATATATATATATATATATATATACAGTATATAAAGATTGCATGCTATTGTTCCACTCCCCAAATATTCCATATTGCTCCAAACTCTGTCTGTATTGGCTTACCATTGGATTATCACTCTGAATCCTATTCTCACTCACAGTTAGTATGTGGTGCAAGAAGGCATCGAGGAAATATTTTAACCTTATTTCCTATTCAGAAGCACACCCCTGATCTCAAGGGGGATTTATTTTAACATAAAACGACTAACACAATATATATAACTATGCCCTGACTGGTATTCTAAAAACTAGCGTTGGCATCATCAGAAGATGGTAAGATGCTCAAAATACAATAATTAATATCAGAAAGACTGTTTAACATGTTTAGCCGATGGCTCCATCCTCTTGAGCATCACAAATGTATGTTTTTCTTTTTTGTGCTTATATTTGACAAATTCATACATAGGCATAGGTTACTACATTAGTATATGTGGGTATATCCCCCTCCCTATGGTGTAACACAGGGTGCATATATGTATATTTAATATAATAATGGATAACTGTAAAACAATGTTCATTTGTGATGTTGTTTTCTTTTATTATAATGCTATACTATGACCAAACAAAAGCACAAATATTTTTATTATTGAGTATACCATTTCAGTAAATCTAGCACAAGCACAAGGAAAAGCAAAGTAATTTCTTTATTTAAAAACGGTGACAGTAGAAATTACTTTTCTTTTTTCAGCCTGCAAATCGTTTTGGTGCTGCTGTATATCAAGACTATACAAACGTAGAGCAGAAAAATAATTATTTCCTTGAGAGACAGCTTCAAACACACATCGTTAAAGCTTCTCTGTCACTCTATCTGTTGGGGGAAGATGTTACATTTGTCTGATATATTACATATTAAGCATTTCCAGATATATTATATATACATGAACATCTGCTATAGTATTCAAAAGTAAGTCCAGAGACTCAGCAGCTCAAAGAAATATAAACTTATATTTACATAAGCCGTAGATTAGGTGACACATTTCCTTTCAAACATTTAGTATTACAAAAATATTGCATCTGCTCATTTTTTGTTAAAATTAATGGTAAAATATTGTTAATATATCTATATGTATATTCTCTTTAAAGGATTTTGGCAACAGAAATAAACATTTTTAGAACTATGAATTCTAGTAAAAAAAATGCAATTTCAGCTGTTTAACAGCATAAGAAAACACACAAATCAGCACAAAATGTGAGTTCCGTCATAAAAGCCTTTCACTGTTCTGGAATCACTGGGGAAGAGCTGTAAAAACACAGTGAACCAAATTGTGATAGCAGTGACTCATCTTAGTTTTGCCAAGCATGGATTTTATCTTCAGTTCAAAACTGATATGAGAAACACAAGCTTAAAATAACAATTACGTAATCAGTCTCTCTGTATATGATTCCAGTTTTAATTACTTATAATTTAATAATAAGATATTTGTATTTGTTATAGAGCAAATAATGCATTAATGGTATTAAAATACATATTTATATACTGCAATAAAAAGTTGAGTCCTCATTTTTATGGGGATTTGTTATCAACAAAAGATGATTGGGGAAGGTTAAGAAATATAAGTGTACAAGGTCATAGAGAACCTGGCTTTTATGAGACGCCCAATCTTAGATGGCATGTTCCGAACCTAAATATCATTCTACCAAAAGGAAGAGAATGTGGGTTACACTCAGCTATTCTGCCCCCCCCCCCCCACCCCCACCTTACCCCCTGGAATAACCAAATGCTAGAACCAGAAACTGAATGAAGCTTATTAAATCTCAAGTCTTTTTTGTTTCTGTACCATATTTTAAATGAAAAAATCAAATGGTAAGAGTGGTGTTTTACTAGAAAAAGGGGAAAATTAATAAATTGCCATATACTATAAACATAAAGCTCTATTATTTTTGTTAAACACGAAATAATGGTAAGTAGCCTTAGGCTGTACATATATTTGTTAAAAATAATCTAGTGATGTAAATTACTATAATTAAACCTGAAGCATACCAAAAAATAAGTTACAGTAAGTGAATTATTCAGTGTTCAAATCCTATATTCTACAGGGGCACATCAAATAGATTGGTTGCTGGTTGTCCACATTTACATTATTACATACATTACAAGGGGCTTGATAATATTAGATTTGCTAAAACTAACATTTAACATCAAAAATTAGTATAGCTTTATTTTCGCTAAAATTATCCTCATTAACCAAGCACCCACTAAATAAATGTAATTACTGATCCTATTTGACCAATGAAAACACTCACTAGTGAACGCACAAAAACACACTAGCAAGTATACCGCCATTAAAAAGATAGTTCATTTTCTACTCTTGCTATATTTTGAGTGATATACCCTGCAATGCACACAATTGAAATACCCCTGATTGCCTGTCTATGAAGCAGATGTTGGGCTAAAATGAAATGTGAATAAAAAAAGAGCCTGACAACTCTGCATAGTTCACTTATGAAATGGGGTCGTCCTTTTTAAAACTATTAATGTGTATTTGATGCAATGGATTGAGGGGTAATGGGTATAATAACTTTAACTTTAATAGAACTAACTCAAGTTAAGTGTCCCAGAGTGGGGAAATGCACGTCAGAAGCGGCTCTACAGCATAGCCCTCCACATATTTATTTAATATTTACATTATAACTAAATATATATCCTAGATTGGGGTTTAGCAAATGGGCGCCCCTCAAAAGGCTAACCCATAGGGACAGACAGTTGGCATAGTCTTAGATGGCAGCTTAGAAATTGCTTAACTTGAGTTAGTGATGTTATTTTAACAGCTCCAGTCAGCAAGCTTTCCATTTAGAAAATTTGAATCTTTCAGATTGGCTGGCTTAGTTGGGGTTTTGAATTTCAGTTATGTTGCAATATGATTCTGAATAATATTGACAAAATACATACGGTTAATATCTTTACATGACTGTGCCTCACGGTGTTTTCACACTCTAACATAGAACCTAATTGTCAGGTACAAACACATATGTGGATATTTGCCATTTTGTTTCAATAATTTAAATGATCTATGCCTTTACCTTCAATGGTTGACTACATCACTATTTAGTTCTTGTCATAATACAGGAAGCAACTTCATAGACTATTCTAAAGCTTTTGACTGTGAGGTTCTTAAAGAGATGGGGGTACTAGACCATCTCACCTGCCTCCTGAGAAATCTGTATGTGGGCCAATAAGGCACGGTCAGCTTGTCATATTGTCACCTTCCCATTGCTAGTCAGTAGGCTCATTGAATTAAACTACCGTATATACTCGAGTATAAGCCGAGTTTTTCAGCCCTTTTTTTTAAGGCTGAAAAGGGCCCCCTCGGCTTATACTCAAGTCACCCTGTGTCTCTTTTCCCCCCCATTTCTCTCCCCTCCGTGTCTCTTCCTCCCTCTCCCTCCCCTGTATCTCTTTCCACCCCTCTCCCTCGTGTCTCTTTCCCTCCCCCTCCCTTATCATCCTCCTCATGCTCCCTCCTCAACCCCCCTCCTCATCCTCAAACCCCCTCCTCAACTTGAGGATGAGCGAGGGGGGAAGAGACACAGGGGAGGGAAATCGGGAAGAGACACAGGGGAGAGAGAGGGGGGATACAAGAAAGGGGCATAGAGGGCACACAAGTGGGGGACACAGAGGGCACAAGAGGGGCACAGGGGGCAGCACATTTCACACCCTCGGCTTATACTCGAGTCACTAAGTTTTCCCAGTATTTTGTGGTAAAATAGGTGCCTCGTCTTATACTCGGGTCGGCTTATACTCAAGTATATACAGTAATTTTTTTTATATGATTAGTTTTCAAAGACAGAATAGAGACAGCAGCGCATATTTGAAAGTGTCTAGGGTAACAAAAGGTCCAAACACCTCTCGGCTGTTTGCGTTTTTTTCTGAAACTAGATGGCTATTGAATAGTTTTAGAAGATTACCTAAAAAACATCTAAGGAGTATGAATTATTTTATGGTGTGGTCATAAATCAAACAGTGAAACATGCTTGCATGTTAACCTATGTACTGTAATGTATTACAGATAAAATACTGATGTAGTAGCATCCCTTTCATTACTCAAAAGGTCAAAGCAGGAGAATATTTTTTTTTAACCTGAAATTTCTAATTATGTGAACATGTCTGTTTAAGTGCCTTGTAATGCTCATCAGGGAAAATGGATTCCCCAAATAGCACTTAACAAATCCGACAGCACAAATGAAGGAACAGCATTGCATGACAGTGTAAATCAGTTTTTCCCCATTGGAGCTATGAGGCAGCTGAGAAGACACGCAAATGCAAGCACTCAGTCTTCCAAATCTTCTCTGTTGCTCAGTTTGGAATTTTCCCAAGTGGTAATTTTCTCTGAATATTTAACCCATTACGTACCTTGTGGATGACTGTAAGCATTATAGCATACAAATGTTATGCAGAGCATATAACACCTAGTTGAAAATGCAATAAAACTGTCAGCATCACTCCATAGTCACCACAATTTATTGCACTTTGCAGAGGTAAATATAATAAAATTCAAAATGGATTACACATAACTTTACAAAATGTGATAGACCCATACATATATGCTACACTGTAAAAATCTCACATTTTACAATACAGATTTTAATCTGTTGAAGAATTTGATTTTATCTAGTAACTTTTTACTTGGTTGCTGGGAAAAGTTATTTGGAATAAATATAACTGTGCCTCATTCAATATAAATAATGGCTAATATATATATACTAGCGAATTGCCCGTCAAAAAATGACGGCAATGAAATTGTAAGGTAGCTAAATTAGTAAATGAATATAGTGTACCTATTTTGAAGCATTGTGATGAAGAGCTGGCAATCTGTGTTGATGTTGCTCCAGCATTAGTGGTGTGGAGCTGCTGTATAAGCATGCTGAATGTGTGCAGTGTAACACTGTGCGTGCGCGAGACCAAACCGTTAGCGTAGTCGTGTACTTCCGCATTGGTGTAAAATGGCGAGTAATGTGTGGTATAGGTCTGTATCGGAATATCCGTAGGTGTTTTGTGGTGTTTTGCGAGTTTAGAGTGCTGTAGCCTCGTTTTCGTTTTGTTCGGCGGCCATTTTTTCTCTCGCTTAGATTTTTTTTTAGTCTCTAAACTGTTTTATTTCGAGTAAAATCGAGGTGTAAGTTGCATTTTTGAGGTCCTGGGTGCTCCCTCTTGGTGTAGGTAAGTTTTTTATGTATGTGCTGTGTGTATGTATTGTGTTTTAAATGTTTGTATGTCGGCGTGTTGCGTCCGATGTTTGCGAGGTCGTAATGTGTGGTAACGTGTTTCGTACGTTGTTTGCGTTCCTCGTAAAATTTTGCGAGTGTCGTAATTTGTGTGTCGTGTTTTTTGAGTAGCGACGTGAATTTTGCGAGGGTTTGAGGCCCTTGCCCAGTGACCTCGCCAGCAACTGAGTCCCTCGCTTCGCGAGGGGCCTCAGTTGCTGGCATGGAGCGCCTTCGGCGCTCCATGCCAGCAACTGAGGCCCTTGCCCAGTGACCTCGCCAGCAACTGAGGCCCTCGCTTCGCGAGGGGCCTCAGTTGCTGACATGGAGCGCCTTCGGCGCTCCATGCCAGCAACTGAGGCCCGTGCCCAGTGACCTCGCCAGCAACTGAGGCCCTCGCTTCGCGAGGGGCCTCAGTTGCTGGCATGGAGCGCCTTCGGCGCTCCATGCCAGCAACTGAGGCCCCTTGCCCAGTGACCTCGCTATGCAAGCGTGAGCAACGGCCCGTACGCTCACAACTATATATGTGATATATATATATATATATATATATATTTTTTTTTTTTTTTTTTTTAAAGGTACTGTTTTAGCATTTCATTTATAAACAGAGAAGGTGAATTCAGAATAATCTTTTTAGTGTTTGCATAATAATTGCTACATTCCTAACTGTCTAGACTATCTAGTTTTCAGAAATGAAGAAGGGCTTTGCCCATTTGTAATGTTTGTGCTACTTCTTCAATAGCTTGTGTGTTGTGAGATATAGAAGAAGAAGAGATAGTAGATCTTTGCTGTATCTGATGAAATAGTGATATATGGTAACTAAAAATTTTGATTTTAAGTTAAACAAATGTATTTGAATATTTTTTAAATATATTATTTTTAAGTTTGTGATCGGTATTCAACCATCTCGCAAATGAGAATTCATAGGATGTTACTGACCACATTTGATGCTTTCCATTACAGACATGGAACAATTAAATCATGTATTTTTTTTACAGGCCAAATTCAATGGTTTTCCTTTAAATAGAATAGATGAGTAATAGAGTAATAGATGAGAATACACTGGCAAAACTTTTCAGTGCCCCCCTACAATACTTTCATATTTAATCACTATGAGCCCGATTCAATTGCAAGCCCGCATCTCGCGGGATCCTGGCCGTAAGTCTGCGGATGTGCTGCGGGCTCCCATTTGTGTTAGTTTCCGGAGCTATTTAATTGAGCAAGGGCACAAGTTACGGGCCAAGGCCTCAAGCCCGTAAACCCCTCCCGCGACCGCAAACTGTTAATGCGAGACAGATGCAATCCGCTGTTACGATCCAATCCCGGTTTAATGTAGTGCGAGACAGGCCTCTCAGCGAATAATCGCTCTAGAGAGAGATTATAATAATTCTTCTGAATTAGCATGCAGGTCCAGGGGTTGGAGCTTTTTGAGTGAGTGTGAGAGAGTAGCTGAGTTCTGAGAGCAGTATATTGAGGTTTTGTCTATTTCTCTTCATTTAATTACGGATTTACAATTAATCCTTGATTACACATATTTACAGATTACACATAATAGCAATACACATAAATTATAGAACACACATAGATACACATAGAGCTAGGTCACGCCTCTGTGTCAGGTGAATATGACATACACCGACATGTCACCACATGTACATGATGACCAACAAGGACACTCCATGGAATTAACAAGGGATAGATGGATGCGTTCCTGGGCATTCCTGGGCATAACAATAGTAATCAATTAAGAGTCCATGTATTGGTGTGTCCACTGCAGCCTATGCAGTTACAGAATCAGCCGGAATCAAGATAGGATTAGGAGCAAGAACAATCAAGACCAAGAACCAAAGAATAGATCATATCAAGCAAAATTATTGCTAATCTGAGTTGCAATTAGGAGAATCATCCAGGTTCAAGCCTAGATGTCAGATAGTTAGGAATGAACAAAAAACACTGTAATATTCATCATACTAATAACATATACCTTTCTGTTCTATCTTTCAGCATCAAAGAGGTCTGGATCCAGTGGTAAGTGTTAGTGTCAACTCCATCGCAGCAGGAAGTCGAGGAGCAAGCCCCCACCCAGCAGGAACCCGCGCAAGGGGAGGAGGAAAGAACAGAAGCTGAGGTCCCTGGTTTGGAGGAGGAGGATGTCATCTGGCTATAGGGGTCACCAGCAGGACACCAGCCCACCTGGCGGGATTGGACCCCACTGTCCTCCTCCAGAGACTCAGCATCTCACCAGGGCCCTCCCACTGGAAGGACCAGCTGGACTTGACACCACCTCCTCCTCCCCTCTGCAATGCCTCCAACTGGCCGCCACCACAACCGAACCCACCAACACCACTGCCCTTATTTAGCCAGGCTCCAGCTGGGCCCCATACCCTCCCTACTGGGCCACCACCACCTCCTCACCAGGCCATGCCCCAGGGCCCTCCATCGCAACATCAAGTCAGACTGCGCAGCATCTCGCTAATCATCCAGAGGTCATGAGCAGACTGGCCAGGCGCAATAGGGAGGAGAGGAGGCACCACCTAATGACTGAATTGTACCTGGTCAAGCTGCTCAGGATGGGGCTGACGAGAGTGCATTCCAGCATGTGACTGCAGATGCCAGGCGACGCGCTCTGGTCCCCAGCCCATCCTTCTCCACCCCAGAGGCATGACCCGTCCACCCGCAGCCCAGCCCTCCTCTCCTCCCCCATGCCTTCACCATTGCCACTACATTTGCCGTTTCCTCCTGGGGGGATGCCTCCCCCTGCCCCCCCCACCACCACCACCAGGGAGACGGCGGCCGGCTACGGGGGATTGGGGCTCTGTGACTAGGCGGAGGAGGACATAGGGGCTACGCATATGTTTGTGCCGTCTCAACAGCACTTCCTCAGTGACAATCTATTTGTTCAATGTTACCTAATCTACCCTAGCTACAGAGTCTTAGAATCTTGGCCTATGTGATGGTGATATTTTGTATGCAGATGGCTACCTCCCATCACATGCTCCAGTATCCTCCTCTCTGTGGACACGTAGGGTTTTTGTTTAACATTTCACCAATTGATGGTCACTGAGGAATGCTACTGAGAAGAGATTCTGCAGTCCCTAGCTTTTTGAAGGTCCTATTTTATAGGTATTATGTGTTTGTTTTGTTTTGTTTTAGAGTACAATTCAGGTCCATGAAGGCATCTTCTGCATCTGCAAGCACTGTGAAGGAAATGTATGAGGTTTAAGGTTTTTCCAGTGCCTCTCCAGGTAGACATTCCTTCAATGACAGCCCCCCTTAACATGTAGCTCACACAATTTTAAATCTATCATATAGACAGATATCTAAGACATGATTGCTGTTAACTTAAATTTAGACTAATACCACTATGGGTGTAGAATTGCAGAGTTTCACTATGGCATGACCTCTTGACCTCTGTGTCCTCTTCATATTAATGGGGATTTTCCCCTAATGCTGATATCATGGTTATCCTTTAACATGTGCTAACAGCTGTATAGCTGATGGATGTGATATCAATGTTGATGAACAATATTATATTGCAAAGGTGATAGTACACCTTGACCACTAACGCTGGTCACAGCTAATCATTTATTGTGAGATGACACTTCATTATTAATGGTCATGGCCAGTGAGTTCTTCTGAGAACTAGCTAATGGTTAGTAATGCTTGCAGATGGGAATCAGGTGAGTTGGTATATTGTTAAAGTATTTAGCAAGGTACTGTACATTCATGTTTGTTTATTTTATATCCTCCTCTGTCTATTTTTTTGACCACTCGATTTCAGATTTTTGTTTTGTCAACACACTGTATGTGTGAAACTGGATAGGATTACACAGTCCAGATGTTTAATCATCTATTTCATTGAGCAGATATATATGGAGTGATTTCTGATGATCCTTTTTTTCATCAGGTTGCAGTGGTGTAGTGACCACATAGTGACCACATGGTAGGTGCTATGCATCATGCTTATTCTAGACGATGATATTACCCCCTTTAGGTATCCCCTTTTTTCCAACAATAGCCTCTTGCTCTCCCGGGATCCGCCCACACCACTCCTATGATAACAATGCACAGTCTTGTCCATTTCTGATTGTGCTTTGTGTATTAAATAAAGCTTTTTATACCGTTCTCACAGTGTCAGTGTGTTTTCAATGGTTGGGGATATTGGACATCCACATAAATCACATTTGTATCACATTCTTATATCAGTAAACTAATGAGCCCTTGTTACTATGCAATGAGTTAATACATATAATAACAATAATAATAGTAATAATATCATGAAATATCATATAATAATATATATAATATTTCATAATAAAGGGTTAATATACATGCAAGGTCCAAATTGTGATACTGTGGAGTATCAACTTTCCCAAATGATAATGGTTATACATCTTGGAATATGGCCACCAGCAGTGGAGTGGGACTTTCCAGGATGGGCGAAGATAGAAGTGAGTTTGCTGTTGCTCCACGTGTCTCTGCACAGCCTCCGTGTGTTTTTGCGACACTTCCTGATGGTTTAGAGTAGATTAGTGTGGTGAATGTTCCCCAGGTCCCCTTTAGGATTGATAAGTGGTGGTGGTGACAGGGCTTTTGTACCTCAATGAAGTTGTAGGGCCACTGTAGGTGGAAAGGTCATAGCAGAGAGGTCAGACAAATCCCAGTCCACTACAGAAGGAACTGGCAACCTACTCCAGTATCTTTGGCATGCAAACCTTGTGGATAAGCACAGACAGAAACATAAGTAAGTGTGCTGTAGACCATAGGGTCACAGAGAGTAGGACACAACAGAGCGAACGAACAACCATAAATTAAATGTTCCCCTGATAAGTGAGATGTACAGTATATAAGATGATCATTGTATTTCCAGGGTCCACATTAGAGCCTCTATGAGTGAGAAAGGGTTAATATGGCAGCCATTTCCATGTATTTGTGTTGCAATTTATTGAGGTAGTGTGTATTTAATAGCTTTCAGCATCTTGCAGCATGACTTTTCATATTTGCATAAGCATGACAATTACAATCTATGAGAAAAATAAAATTTTATTTTTTTAAATATTTGATATTTGTGAGTTTTTGGGCAAGTAATTGTTAATGCCTTCCCTTGCTTTCTCCATGTTTTAAAGTCCATTTGTGTGTTTTTATTGTGTTTTACAGTGTTCCTAACTAGTCTGTAAAACCTTTGCGTGTTCCTATTTGGAACTCATAAGCTTTGGGCTGCCATTTGCAGTTTGCGGGCGCGGTCTAGAATGATTTTTGAAATTGAAAATCGATTTGTTATTTTAAAGATCGGAACTCTTGCGGGCGTGAAAAATCAAAGGCTTTGGGAGGTTGTAAGTTCCGAGTTTAACAACCGCAAAATTTTCTAAACCGTAACCCGTTTGGAGCCCGCAAAAAGACGCCAATTGAATAGCAAAGTAACTTACAGCCTCCATGGAATGAATGAGCACCGTCCATTATGTCTCCATGCATGAGCTTGGCTGAGTTGGCATGATGGCTAAATTGTTAACATTGATGTACAAATGTAGGTTTGAAAGTTATGATGGAACAGAGGAACTGCAATGTCATTTTTGAAATGGCCAGCTTAAAAAAGTAAGAGTACATCCAGTAATACAAGACAGAGAGAAATATAGGTTTGGGTGTCATCATCATATAGATAGTGGTGAAATAAAATATATTAATTGATGTAACTGATAGAGTAAGTAAATGTTGAAAAAAGCTACGTTTCCAAGACTAGTATCCTAACAGTAAGCAGTTGTGAGAAGAAGATGCTTGAGAAATGGAAGGAGACCCATGAGAGAGAAATGTCTCAGACTGCAAATGAGTGGAGAGTCCGGAGAAGCCAGCTCACTTGGTTAATTCATAATTGTGCAATGTGCTAACTTATTATTGTAACTACATAATAAGTGCAAGGTGAAAATTCCTAAGCACAAGTATACAGTTCGGCAAACAAATGACGACAATCCCATACAGAATTCAGTGCATTGGTAAAATCCACAGGCCCTCTTACATTGCTGGGTAGCCAAAATAGACATACATTGACTGATAAAGACAAATATGGCTCTAGAGCCATAAGTTGCAGAACCTGGATCTTGAAGATGATTTAGAGTATAAATTATAACATTAAGATGCTATGATAAAGACACACTTCCATATGCCTCACCATGTATTTTTAAGTAATTAATGCAGAGCACCAGTTTCTAAACGGAATGCTGTTATGTTTCATAATGTAGAATACATATAAGAAGTTAATTGTGCACCAAGAAAATCATACTGGAATCTTTTCCAAAATGTCATTTAATTAGAGTTAATATTATAGTCATTATGCAAACTCTTATTACCACCCTGTATTACCAGAAGACTGATAAATTCCACCTGACTTTAATATAAGTACCTGAAATTTGGGTTTATGATCCTGAATAAAGATAGCACATCTCCTAGATTAATTTTTAATATTCTCATGCATTTAGTGCTTGCATTTTGGCAGCACTTCAAATATGTCTCACAACACAGACATACTTCGTTAAAAATGGAAGAACTAAGCAAAATGCTATATCAGGTCACATTAAATTGACAGGATATTTTTTGTTGCAGGATCTCAGTATACTTAAAGGTACCATGAAACAAGAGAACACTACAAACTCTTATCTTAAGATAGAGCTAAGATATGCATCAATATAATGATTTTTTTATTAACATAGTATAAAACATCACTGGAAATAATTATTATTTATGGAGTTAACTTTAGTTATGAGTCCCTTAAAAACATTGAGCCTCGTTCAACTGGACGAATTTGAGATACGGAGGCCCGTAAGTGAGATCGCAGTCAAATTTGCTATTCAATTGGAGTCTTTTTGCGTGCTCAGATCGGGTTACGAGTTACGAGCTTGAAAAAAATGTTGTCCGTCCAACTCGTAACTTACACCATCCAGAAGCCTTTGATGTGTCACTTTCACAAGGCAAAAATAGCAAATCGCTATTCAATTGCTCCAAATCCCCAATCTCGCAAACGTAGCCACACTCGTAAACCGCAAATGGAGGAGAAAATCCTACGTGTACTCGAGAGGACCCGCAAATGTAAACGTAGCACTGTAAACGCAAATAAGACTGCACTGTATATTACGGGGAGAGCGATGAAAGATATTAGAATTAATTGCACAACAGTCTCAAGCCCGCAAAACTACAGGAAATAAGTTTTATTTGTATGTGTTATTTTGGGGTTAAATGATCTTGGGTTAGTTAATACATATTAGGCCACCCATATGGACTAGAACAGTATTTGCATTCATTTTAATAATTATTCATTTTTAAAGTTGTGCAAGTCCGATTGCTTATTGAACCTCCGAACCTGATTGATGGACACGTAACCTCCATGTTTTACTGCTTTATTTATAACAGTCTCATTTTCTATCGGCAATTCGTAATGGGCGGTTACCGGCTCGTTGAATTGCCGCCCATATATGGAGATGGCTTCAAGATCGCAGCTCGCGACCTGGAGTAATTGAATAGCCTTACATACGGAGACCAACGAGAGCCCACAACTCGATTGCAGACATGGGACCGTCTGCAATCGAGTTACGGGTGTGCCGGTGAATGAGGCCCATTATTATGTAAATGTGAGAAATTTGCCAAGAATGGATATTTTAACCTCATTATGACTTCAATGTGTGCTTTCAAAGCTTGTGCAGCAAGGGAGGGAAGCTCTACTTAATTGTAGGTCAGTAGTGGTAGAAGATAGCAAATTGCGAAAAGGTGTTTCCCATGTAGAGTGACCCAGACACTTCCACAGGCATCCCAATTTGTGTATGTGGTCTACATAAGCACAAGGAATACAGAAAGCTAAGCAGAGAGAGCATGTGACACAAGTCAAATTTTACTTTAAAGTGTTTATCCTTGTATTCCATGTAAATCAATGATGGAAAAAATGAAATATATATGTATAGTTATTTGGAAAATATCCAAGTCTATCCATTTTTTACTGTAATAATATCCACATACAGTAAATATTCATGATCTTTTACCAGACGATGAACTTAACCAAACTGACCCCAAAAATTAGATGCCTTCAACTATTTGTCCTTGAGATGTCATGTACCAGGTGTTATGAATTTAAATTCCTCAATCACATTGTGGTAATCAACTGATGGAGTCTATTTTTGATCACTATAGAAAATCTTGAATATGTGGTTTGGTCATTGAACTTCTTAATTTATTTGTTACATGTGCTGGTTTTGAAAATGTTCTTTAACATTAAACTCTTACAGGTAACAGGTAACATTGCAAGATATTGAACAAATGTGTAAAAGGCCTGGAACATGGATGAGCGACCTGATTCCTTTAGCCAACACAACCACTCTTTTGTGAAGTTCATGGTGCTCTCTTTAGAAACAGATCCATTTTATCTAAAAGACACTTTAAATTTGTTGGCAACCAAAAGTCACTGCCAATATCAGCAGTTTTCGCATCGCAGTAACCATTTTACAAGTCAGCTGTTTAAATCATTGGTCAATGCCTGTATTCATGGAGGCTAGGAGTGGGTAAAATTAAGATAGTTTCACCTGCTCCTCTTTTGTATCAGAGTAATGCTGACAGTGAAATGCATCATCAACATGTAGAACATTTCTCTCTTCTTAACTCGGGAATCAATACATCATTCTCTGTACATTTTCACATTGTCATTGAAAATAGATTGAAAATATTCTGGGTCACTTTTCATGGCAGTGAAATAGTTATGCAAGTTTTTCATCCATGTCATTAACCACTTTCTGAAGTATAAAGTACATCAAGTGAAGGGCAATGATGAATTTTAATAAATTTACATTTTCTTAAATTCTTGTAAGAGCAATGGGTGGTGGTTAAATAATCTCTTGTTAAGATTGTAAAATTAAGGAGTAGTTGATTTATTAGCAGCCACTTGTGCTCTGCTTGCCCATCTTTTGTTCTACAGTGAGTTCAAACTCTTAAATTGTGTAATTTTCTCCATTACTGTGTGTAACTAAGACAGTTCTGTTTTGTGTACTTGAATCGCAAGCATCTACAATGAGGGTCAAGCAAATCTAAACAGCATTGCACTGTTTGTTTCTTTGCATTTCTCTTGTGCTCCAACAATACATCCAGACATGTCATCAAAACACTGATGATCAAAAAACAAAGTCGGAGTCGCTCAATCGAAGAACGAACCATCTTAAATAGGTAAATTCTATGGACATAGTAACTCACTGAGAAGGCAGCCTCTTTTAGCTCACTTGTGCCCTTCACTGTGATTTTTAAGACTAGACATCATTGAACTTGTCAAAAATGGACTTAGAAGAAACCATTAACTCTAAACAGATACAAAATGTTCAACTGAACTATATTTTTGAATACCGCACTAGAATGGACATCTGTTCATGGCGTCCACAGACAGTAATGTCAACATCAATTATTAAGATGATGTTTCCATTTAGTGAACACAAGATCATTTGTTGCACAACATTGTGCAAGACCACAGTTAAATCATTTTGCATGTGATTACTTAGACAGGAAGTATTTCAAGGAGATTGTTGCACAAAATAATCTCTAAAATTACCAGCTTTGCCCCTGACTAGCCTCCCATCTATAATCAAACATAGATCAATTTCAGTCAATATATCTATAGGTTTCTCTTATTTAAACCTTGAAAATGAAAAACAATTCAGTATATGATATTTTGATAGGTGGTGGTTTTTAAAACTTTTGTTTGCACTAAACAAGTTTCCCTTTGCAATGATTGCTGGGTCAGTGTGACCTTAGTTTAATGCATCATAAAAGAGGACGAAAGAGCAGTAAAAACAAAACACTGCATCCTTATATGACCTATATCATAAGCAACTATACTTTTCATCCCAATTTTACTTCTAGAAAACAGGGTAATTTGATGGGATGTTTGATGCCTTTGAACAGATACTACATTGACCAGAACTAAGAGAGTCTGTTTCTGTTGGTCATCACTGTAAAGAGCTGGTAGTCAGACACAGATGTATAGCTCTGGGATGGTGCCAGGGAGGCAGACAGCTCTGGATGGTGCTAGGCAAAAGGAAGCTCTAAATGATGCCAGACAATAGGTAACTCTGGCTGGTACCAGACAACAGGTATCTATGGATGGTGCCAGTCAAAAGGCAGCTCTGGGAGGTGCCAGAAAACAGGTCGATCTGGATGGTGCCAGACAACAAGAAGCTTTGGATTGTGTCAAGATGCTCAGAGGCAAAGGCAAAGATAAACAGTTCAGGGGTCAGGTGCAGGTGAAGACAAAATGGGAAATTCGAACAGGCTCTGATACCACAAAAATCAAGGACTCAGACATACGTTGGGTCAAGAAACAAAATCCCCATCAGTGAGCACATAGGCTCAGTCTAATTCCATATTTATAGGCTCCAGGTGGAGATGGCCAGGTGTTGGAATTATTTACTAGGTCCTAGAAGGATAGGATCTTAAAGGTGTAGACACACTCAGTATATCTGTCCCTGGTGGCAGAGCAGAAAAAAACTGTTGACTATTAACCTCATAGAAACTAAATTTGACATGATGTTTGACATGAACTATGCCGCATAAATCTACTGTGACTACTACTTATAATCCTGTTCAAATACACCTATTCTTATCCCTTATTAACCCTTCTAAAAGCTTTCCCACTACAGAAGTGAAGCTCACTGGTCTATAATTCCCGTATTTGCTCTTGCTCCCTTCTTAAATATAGGTATCACCTATGCTTTTCTCCAGTCATCTGATAGCAACCCTGTGTTGAGTGAAGCTTGAAAAATTATATATAATGGTTTGGCTATATATATGTCCGTTCTTAAAATTAGGGCAGTGTTTCATTATTATCTCATGAATTTCATTCAGTCCTTGAGAAAACATCATGTTTACCCAGGTGGTCCCAGATCTGAATGAACAATGGTTGGTAAACATAAACGTTTGAGTATTTGTCATTTCAGTTTGGCTCAATGACAAGACAAGGATTTTATTTCCTAAACTCAGATAAGATATGTATCTAAAAATATACTCAAGTATCTTATAATCTTTCTGGGTACAGCTGTGTCATCATCCCCAACGTATTTAAAAAATTTGTAGTGACTAGGAAAATAATTTAGTGTGCTTCCCAAGACTCTCCCTATTCAAGAGAGGGTGGGGGATTCAAGACAGGAGATAAGAAATGGAGAGATGGCAGGGAGGCCTAAGAGAACACACTCCATTGAGGACAGACATTGAGAAACACATTTAGAAGACACAATTATAAACATACTCCTAACACATACTTTTGGGATATTCCCCAAAACACCCATATTCAAAACATATACTCCAGAAGCTACAAAGAAACCTTCACAGCTCACTCACAAAATAATTTATACACAGAAAATTATTTTGAAACAAAAGAAAAAGTTCAGACTTCCTTGGGCCTAAATTATTTGATGGAACCAAGCACATTGAAATTGGATATTATATCAGTTTAATTTTCTCTATATTTCTTCACATTACAATTATGGAAATATTGTATTAATTTACTATAAAATAGATTGCTATATACATATTAATCTGAATATAACAATATCACCACAATCTTGTAAGTTGTAATTCAACATACAACTTACAGTTTAATTTTATAAATATCACAAATATCAAATGTTATAGCAATCCAATATATTTTGATTTAGAACCTAATTGTAATGAAAAAATATTTTCTCTTTGAATTTGAGATATCATAAACAGATTAAAAATGTATATCATTTTAAAATGGTATGGTACTGTATCTTAGTGAATAGATATTTGTGAACCAAAAATTATCAAACCAACTTTGATATCATAATTGCCATATCTTATGTATTAGGCATATTGAGCATGTCTTGTATATGTTTATGTGGATAATGTGTTAATAACCGATTCTTTATCATTTTATATGCCTAGATATTTGAAAGATACTGTTCTGCTATTATTTTTATTCATTATAATAAAAAAAAATTCATATAATACACTTCTGTTTATTTCAAGAGGTCAAAGCTTATATATTGTGTAGTAAGAATTCAAATGATAAAAAATTGGCAAATATATAAAATATGTAATTTTTTATTAATATTAATAAATGTTATTGATATTAATAATATCACTGTATTAAATTGCTAAAATACTATATCACCTTATCCTTGTTCTGTCTCTGTCTGCTCTCTGGAGACATGTCTGACAGATCCCCACTCTGAGGAATGACCTCTGGGAACTCCCCAGGGCAGGAGCAGAACCAAGAAATTCCTCCTTGGTCTCAAAATCTGCATCCATATCCCCTCAAAGAGTTCCTAGAGATCATCATAGGTGAAATGAGAGGAGTTAGAGGACAGCACAGAAACAAAAATCTCAGAAGGAGACACAGGAACAGTACAAACCATAGTACAAGACAGAGGAGTGAACACAGAGGGCCCGACACACAAGGATGCTGCTAGGGACCTGGAGAATGGAGCCACAACAGGTGCAGGGGATAATGGGGGGAGGATTTGCTAAGCTTCTATTTTTCCAGGTGTCACAGATGTGCTGGATGTGGAGATCTAACAATATCGGCACTCATAGAGCTGGAATCAATTTCTTCCAGGAGTCCCAGTTTTAGCATTAGCTCCTCTACTGAAGTTGGATTAGTGGATGAGATACCAGGTGGATGAGGTGGGCAGACAGAACAAAATTGGATGAGGTGGCCTACAATACCACAGTAGTAGAAAAGACCTAAGATCCTTCAGCGTTAAGACCGGAGAAGCAATATACCAGCAAGGTGTAAATGATACATGTAGACCCCCAGAAATGGATTCTGAACTTTTCGATTTACAGACCTCCTGGTGAATGTTTTATAAAGTTGGCATGATTTGACCATAGTTGGTCAGGAGGTCCCTAATCAGCTGTATTAAAAGTTTAATCTGTACAGTTATCCAGGAGAATGTTTGGACTAATCCTGTGGACTCCTTGGGTGGCTCAGTTATTTTGTAAAGGGCTGGAAGTCAGATACAGGCCCCATGGAACTTTATTGCAACAGGAAGTGTGGGACAGTAGACTGTAGTTAGCGGGAGTTCCTGATTGACAGGATGCAAGAGTAAGGACCACAAAGGCAGGAGGTAGCTGGAGACTGGTAGGTAACTCTGGGAAGGTGCCAGTCAACAGGAAGCTCTGGAATGTGCCAGACAACAGTAGCTAAGGATAGTGTCAAAAAGCACAGAGGCAAAGGCAAAGTCAAACTGTCCAGGGATGAGGTGCAAGCAAAAGACAATATGGGAGATCCAAACAACAGGCCAATGTCAAATACCACAGGAATGAGAAATCAGATATACGTTGGGTCAAGGACCAAAATCCCAATGACTGAGCACAGAGGCTCAGGATAATTCTCTATTTATAGGCTCCATGTGGAGATAGGTGTTATAATTACTAACTAGGTCATGCAAGGATAGGGTCTTAAATGTGTAGACACACTCAGCATGTATCTGTCTCTGGTGGCAGAGCAGAAAATAACTATTGACATAAAGCTCACATCATCTTATCCTTGCTCTGCCATGCTTTGCTGTCTGGACACGTTTTTAACAATTACTGTTTATTGCATGCATTGAAATTGATGGAGACAAGACTGATGGTAGACTGCTGATGGCATGCATTCATATATGAGCAAGAAGGGTTGTCGGAGTTCTGAAGAATCTTCTAATCTGTAACTTTAGTGAAACATTTTACTGAAATATTTATTTTAAAAATAATCTTGAATCACAGCTTTGAAATTAATGGTTGATTTGACACAGAGGTTAGATTAAAGGCTGCTACATTCAAATTAATAAACAAATATTTGGTAGTTTTAGAGACTTATATTTGTATATATGTTTTAATTTTAAAGAAACATGGAATTCGCAAATATTAATTAACATTATGGAACAGAAAATTAAGTGAAAAAATGATGATGCATATTTCACCAATTTCTAAGAGCTTTTTTAGAACCTAATTAACCATTCAATTGCCTGCCACTCTAAAGATAAATGTGCCTGCAGGTTCGGCAAGGATCAAAAATTACAAGTACTTGCAAAAGGCAATAAGGCACCCATTGCTGCAAATACAAAATGTAAACGTATTCCTTTGTATTCTTTAGGCACTCTAATCTCAAAAAGAAAAAATGTGGAATATATTTGTGCAGTAAAGCAAATATGAGCATGTAGAGGGACTTGTAATTGTTGGTCCATTCAAGATCTGACGAAATGTTCCTATAAACTAAAAAAATACAGCATATAATTTATTAACTGTTGTTACATGAAGTTATTTGTTGATCTGTGTTTTTATCTACTACACATGGGAGGAAACCAGCAGTGCAAATGGGTTTATATCTGCCTCATTTGAATTGCTTGTGCTTTCAACAAAACTACTGAAAACCCAATTGGACTACAAGCTAATTATGTCTATGTTGATTTCAAGATTGTATAGTTAAAATATTTTGATATTAATATTTTAACAATAGACTAAACAGTTGTTTGGATTTGGTGCTTTCACCACTGCAACCTGGGTTTGATTCCATTCAGGGAACTATGAGGTCACACCACCTTGAAGCCATGCAGGGTTGGGCCTGGTCGGTAATTGGATGGGAGACCACATAGGAATACCAGGATCTGTATGTTGTGGACCACTGGAGAAGGAACTGGCAACCCACTCCAGTATCTCTGTCATGAAAACAAATGGATCAGCATGGTGTGTTATGGTGATCAGCATGGCATCACTACCAAAAAGTAAAATAGAACTATTTCCTTCTCGTTCGATCTGGGTTGCAGCACTGCTATTTTTTACTAATTAGCATCCAATGTTAATTAATATAACTTCTTACATGTAAGCTCCACATAAATGTTGGGACAGAGTGAATGCATCAAATATTCATTGCGTCCAATCAGTTTGTATAGAAATGTTGTATAGCTTTGTAAATTTAAACAACAATACAAAGCTAAATTGTAGAATAAGTTCTGAACTAAACTGGCACTTTCGGGTTTTGCATCAATTTTTTTCAGTGTCCAAAACTGATATAAGCATCCATATTTAAATGTTGCAATCACATTGTGTTGTGTTACAGTGCTGCCAGTGCATGTCATGTTCTGAGATATCAGAATGGTTTGTGTACTATGCTATTAGGAAGCTCTGGGCTATGTTACTTGTAAACAATAAGACAAAAAACTGTATATCACAATGGAAAAAATCTATAACAAATACTGTAGAGATAAAATATGAGTTGGTAATTTTGCTCTCATTCTGAAAATACATGAATTAAACGTTCTATTTTTCTGCAGTTTTTATCCCTTCAAAAATGTCATACATTTTATTATTTAGCATTTACTCATAAATACTGAAGTTGTTCACACAATATTAAAAGCTGCCATTTCATATACATCACTGAATATAACATTTTAGTTAAAGGGACATGGAACTTTTCACTAGGAATATAATATACCTAGGTATGTATTTACGTTTATGTACTTTATTTTATTAAGAAGTGCATAAAATCTAACGTCATACAATTTGTACTTCTGTAGCTCATGCAGCTCATGCCGTGTTTCAGATTTGCCAATCAGTGACCTCTCTCTAGTAGCATGTTGTATAATGTTGCCATGGATTGGTTACTATGAGACACTGCACATCATGTAAGTAAAAGTACACTGTCTTCACGGGCTGCAAAGGGGAGAAAACAATTAGGAACTACACAGCGAATACACAGCGTCGAAACTGAAGTGCACCAGGTGCCAATGATGTAACAGGTGAAAGTCGGCTGCAAAGGTGTGTGACGGCCAACCGATATGCTACAGTTGAGCAACTCACGCTCCAAATGAACCAGGGGGCTACCAGATGTGTGTCTAAAACAACAGTACAGCGAACACTATTGCGTATGGGACTCTGAAGCAAATGGCTGATCACTGCACCCATGTTGATGAGGGTTCATAGTCAGAAACGGCTTCATTTTGAACAACAGTACCCAAATTGGACCACCTTATACATTTTCTGCTCCACCTACTAGACGGCGTTGGCATATCAGGTGTGAAACCTCAGAGAACAAACGCTCTGCATTGTTGGAAGAACACAAGCTGGTGCCAGCAGTGTTATGGTCAGGGGAATATTTTCTTGCCATTATCTGGGTCCACTCATAACTCTGGAAGGCACTCTCAACTGATTGGGTTATCTATCCATCCTTGCATACATGTTGACTGTCTTCCCTGGGATCTTCTAGCAGGACAATAGAGCATGTCATAAGGCCAGAATTATCCAGGAGTGGTTGGAGGAGCACGACAAAGACTTCCTAGTACTTCCCTGGCCTCCAAATTCCCTGGATTGAGCCCCACCGAGCACCTGTGGGACCGCCTTGGTCGTCATTTACGCCGTATGGATCCTTAACGACGCACTCTCTGACAGCTGTCGGGTGGCCTGCAGACTGCATGGCTCTAGATACCTTTTGGCAACCTCCCAGCATCTTATTGACTCACTACCACACTATCCAGCTGTCCATGCTGCACACAGAGGATATTTGGGATATAAGCTGTGAATAATGTGACTAGACCATGTATATCATTATAAACATTGTCTCCCTGACATTTTTTGTGTCTCAATACTAAATTCTCTGGTTTTTGATTGTCCAAATTATAGTGTTGAAAAAAACAAAATTGCATTGATAGGCTGACAGATATTCTGTCACAACAAAACAAGACACCTTTAATTAATGTAAATAAAATAACAGATTTACTTATCTAATTACTAGAATACTCCACAACACTCATGTAATGATTTGTCTAGGATGCAGTTTATTCAAGCTTTCTGGAAATAATACAGTTTAATATTTACCACCACATGTGAAGTTTTTTATGTGTAGTTTTCTGTGACTTCAGAAGTTCAGAGACAGTACATTAAGTTATATAAAAGAACTACTGTATAATGGAAACTATTTACATATTTGAAAATGTAATAATTTGTCAGCAAAAATGTCAAAAAGCTAGTTTTTAATTAGAAAAAATATGTTGATGCTCTGCTGGTGCCTAAAGGTCTGGGTGAGAGGGCTGTTACATTTCTGCAGCTATATCTGCAAGCTGTTGGCTTCTGACCATGTGAGGGGGAAGGGGGGTAGATGTCAATTTCTAAAAGCTTCAATAATATAACAAATGACTCCCCTGGTCAGTGGATAAGTACATGCTCTGAGTCTCCAAACTATGAAGGAGTGTTGTTGCCTGACAAGATGCAGCCTTCTTGGAAAAATTAACAGTTGCAAATGTTGTTACTTTGTTACATACAGTAGTTCATAAATGTGAGGATTTTGCTAGACTACAGTAGGTATTAAATGTGGAGTTCAAAAACTTGCAGAATTAGGTGGAAAAGCTACATACAATTTCCATTTAGTATTTACTTGAATCAAATAAGGACATAAGTCGATTAATGGGGGCAAGAAAATATATATTTTTTTTTTCATCAAAAGTGATTTTAATATAACTGTTCTTTTAACATTACCCCCATTTATATAGATCTAGTTTAATCCAGGGCTAAAGCTCCAACACTAAAAAAAAAAAATCTTCACTATGCAACAGTCATAAAACCCTAGAGGGTGTATTATTTTAACATGAATTAAAATTTTACTAGGTATATAATTATGAGTTCTGTTTTTGCTGCGCAAAAGCAAACAAACAGTTGTGTCCTCTGCAACTCATGAAGTTACATACTCTGTAGTACTGTGTAGTGTATTATGCTATCCAATCAGTACCATAGCTCAGCAGCATGTTGCATTTTTAATATAAGGTGTATTACAAAGTTGTTTATTTTAAAGCAAACTACAGCATGCTGCACAATGAGTGAACATATAAGTGAGCCTTTAAAGCAGGGATGGGTGCTAGTGTATGGGGTAGCCCGGTGCAAAAAGAATCCCCCCCCCCCCCCCAGAAGGGGACAGGCATAAAGTTTTTGGGGAGCTTCCTGAACCCTCTCCAATATCAATTTGCACAGTACATATATAAAATACATATCAAATATATATATATATATATATATATATATATATATATATATATATATATACCGTATTGGTCCGAATATAAGCCGCACCTTTTTTCCGATTTTTGAGCTTGCGAGTTGCAGCTTATATTCGCGACCGTCAAAAAAACATTGCCGATTTGCGAACTTTGCTTGTAACGCGTGCGACTTCTATTCACGAAGGCAAAATTACTGCCGATTTACGCGATTGCGAGTTAAGGGTGACGATTTTCGTGCTTTAGACTGTGGTATTGAATAGCGATTTACGGTTTTAGTGATTCTAACATCCTGTAAAGCCTGTATCTTGCAATGGCTGACCACTTTGAGAGTCTTTTTCTCTCCAATTTTACGGGTGCGGCTTATATTTGAGTACTATCTTTATTCTATTTTTTCCCCTTGCACTTTACGGGTGCGGCTTATATGCGGGTGCGGCTTATATTCGGAACAGTACGGTATATATATATATTATATATATATATATATATATATATATATATATATATATATACACAGTATCCAGTGGATATAAAAAGTCTACACACCCCATTTATCTAAGATAAATAATTTCAGAACTTTTTCCACCTTTAATGTGACCTATAAACTGTACAACTCAATTGAAAAACAAAATTGCCTCAATTGCTGACAATAGCTTACAGCTGGGCGTCCCTCGGAAGCAATTGAAGGTGTGGTGGCTGTGTTTCAGAGACATGCAGTGGTCAGAAATTAGTGAGCATGTTGTCATTTATGCCACACTTTCTGTGCCACCTGCCTTTATACTCATGCTGAGGGTAATTATCTGGGCATAACACCTTTCAAACAACTGGTTCATGAGATTCAAAGGGATATCAATATATATTTATTTTAACCTTGACCTACTAAAATATAAAGCTCTAGCTGAAGAAGACCCCAGGTACCTGAAGGAGCTCCTCACTCCTTATGTTCTAGCTAATGCTCTGAGATATTAAAGTAAAAATATACAGTGGATATAAAAAGTCTACACACCCCTGTTAAAATGTCAGGTTTCTGTGCAGTAAAAAAATGAGACAAAGATATATCATTTCAGAACTTTTTCCACCTTTATTGTGACCTATAAACTGTACCATCCAATTCAAAAACAAACTGAAATCTTTTTGGTGGAGAGAAGAAAAAAAAAAAAAAGAAAAATAATGTGGTTGCATAAGTCTGCACACCCTCTTATAACTGGGGATGTAGCGTTCAGAATTTAGCAATCACATTCCAAATCATGTTAAATAGGAGTCAGCATACACCTGCCATCATTTAAAGTGTCTCTGATTAACCCCAAATAAAGTTCAACTGCTCTAGAAATTTTCTTAGTCGCATCCCACAGCAAAAGCCATGGTCCATAAAGAGCTTTTAAAGCATCAGAGGGATCTCATTGTTAAAAAGGTATCTGTCAGGAGAAGGGTACAAAATAATTTCCAGGGCATTAGATATACCATGCAACACAGTGAAGACAGTCATCATCAAGGGGAAGAAATATGGCACAACAGTGACATTACCAAGAACTGGAACTCCATCCAAAATTGATGAAAAGACGAGAAGAAAACTGGTTTGGGAGGCTATCTATCTGGCAAGTACTTGCTGTGCGGTACATGTGACAACAATCTCCCGTATTCTTTATATGTCTGGGCTATGGGGTAGAGTGGCAAGATGAAAGCCTTTTCTTACGAAGAAAAACATCCAAGCCAGGCTACATTTTGCAAAAACACATATGAAGGCATACAGTTTTTGGGGCTTCACCAGAAGAAGATTAAAGTTTTTGAATGGCCCAGCCAGAGCCCATACCTGAATCTGATCTATTTGGAGTGTTTTTGCAAAGAAGAGTGGGCAAATCTTGCCAAGTCAAAATGTGCCATGCTGATAGACTCATACCCAAAAGGTACTTCAACAAAGTATTAGTTTAAGGGTGTGCTTACTTATGTAACCATATTATTTTATTTTTATATTTTTTCTTCCCTTTACCTAAAAGATTTCAATTTGTTTTTCAATTGAGTTGTACAGTTTATAGGTCACATTAAAGGTGGAAAAAAGAAAAAACCTGACATTTTAACAGGTGTGTGTAGACTTTTTATATCCACTATATATGATTAATAATGAGTAATGCAGTATATTATGATACTTTTTGTATTGGACAAACATCTTATTTATGAGCTTTTGAGAGGTTCAACCTCTCTTTATCAAGCAATACTGACATGAGATGGAACCCTCAGTTTGAATAAAAACAGCAGATAAAAAGAGAGTGGAGACTGCATCTGACATCATCAGGTAAATACATATAGGGGGAATAAACACAACATAGTAAACAAAACATATACACATATATATCAATATATATTAATATATACATGAAAAAACATAGCGCTGTAGTCCATAGTGATATATTTGCTGTTGGGCCAACACCTTACTAAGAGTGTTAAGTCTGTTATGGTATAATAAGCAAAATTCACATGAAATTGTGATAATGTGTAAGATAACCGAAGTCCATATTAAGTCCTGCATTTTTAGTGTTGAATAATGTGATCATCTTTATTTCAAATGCTTTTCTCTCTTGGATGTTTTTAAATTTTCTTATGAGTATTTTGACTTTTTAAGTTTTGAATGGCGTGATCATTCTAGCTCAAATTGTGTCCCACTGTTCTACAATAACTGTCTTCATTATGTTTTCCTATTGAATGTTTGTGTAAATTCATCCTTAAGTGCATTTTTTGGCCGGTTTCTCCAATGTAACAGCCTGTCTCACATAAAGTACATTGTATTATATAAACCACATTGGACGATGTACATGAATACAATCCTTTGATGTTATCGATCTTCTTGTTATGTGTGTCATCATTACAAATGTGAGTACCTGTGTGTAAGTAAGGAGTGAAAGCTGCTGCTGCTAGAACAGCCCTCATTGACAAATATACTTAGCAGAGCATTCTATGTGCAGCTAATCTAGGCCTCTTTTAATAGTGACCAGAAACAACATTTGTCCAGCAGCTATATACAGTATATATATTTACACCTATATAAATACTTTCCAAAAAGACGATGATGCAATCCTAGGGGGAGGAGGGGCCATGGCAGGCCAGAGGGCTGAGGGGGGCCACATAGGTCCACAGAGGGCCACAAGTACTGAGGGGGCCACAAGGGGCCACAGGGAGGCTGCAGATGTCCATGAGGGGCCACAGGAGGCTGAGGGGAACACAGGGGTCTGAGGGAGGCCACAGAGGTCCACAAGGGTCCACAGGAAGCTGAGTGGAAACACAGGGGGCTGCATGGGACCACATGGCCTGCGGGGGGCACAGGGGCGGAGGGCGGCCACAGGATACACACAGGAGGTCCTCAGGGGCCATAAGAGGCAAGTGGGGGCCTGAGTGTCACAAGGACCCCAGAGGGCTACATTAGACTCCCAGGCGGCCCATGGGGCCACATGGGACCTCCAGGGGCCATAGAAGACCCATGATTACAAATTATTCACTTGTAACTTTTAGTACAATTGAATATTTTATTGTAAAGCCACAATAAATCTAATACCAGTACCAAGATTTCTATCCGCATTCAATTTACTGTAGTTGCAAGTTACTAGTTTATGCATAATGTCATTTGAATAATGGAATCCAGACCTTCGGAGCAAGACCTTTTCTTCTCTAGTGCTTGCTTAAATGGCCACTATAAAAATAACTATACTTGAGAAATAGTAAAATGTTTTTAGAAAACGAAAAACAGCCATTACATTTTTAACATGTCTGTTCATTACCTCAAAGGAGAGTTCTTTACCTAAACTTGACCTTGTAGTTAACCACAACACAACTTCAAATGTATCTTGGCTTTAAACCTTGTTCTCATGGCACTTAAGCAGAATGGTTCTCCTCATGTCAGCATTGGTGGAGTAAATGTAAATTGTGGGAACAGTGGGTTGAGGAGGCATTAGGTTACCTGCCAAGAAAGCTAGTCACCAAGAGCACAGTGAGAAGTGCCCCTGTCCAACATACTAATTAAATTAAGAGATCCAATGTGTGCCTGGCCAGCATTTACTCTATCACTATCTGGTGCTTGTCCTCCTACCACCATGATAATACATAAACACGATTGTCCTGTCTCCCCTGGCACACCTCCTACATAAGGTCACCACTATTGCTACGTCAGTAATTATTATTATTATTATTATTATTATTACTTTTATTTGTAACGCGCCAACATATTCCGTAGTGCTATACAGAGGAAATGAACAAGGAAAAATATACATTTTAACAAACTGCAAAAAGTGGAGGGCCCTGTTTTGAGCTTAGAATCTTTGTAGAAAGTGCTTTTTCCCAAAGCACTCTACAAGATTGAAAACTCTCTACTTACAATCTAAAGGGGATGGAAGAGGCAGATAACAAATAGCAAGGGTCAGGAAGAAAGTGAAGTTTCATTAGGTAGGAGGGTATGCAAAGTTAGAAGGAAAAGGAAAGCAACTGAGAAAGTAATTTGGTAAGTGAACCTAGTATGTAATATGTTATCTGCCCCTAGTGGTCAGATAGTATAATCTGCGAGTGGGAGGTGAGGGGCCTGTGTTAGGAGGTATGTCCCAAGAAGCCAGCAGAAGAGAGAGAGGGAGAGGAAGTGGGATTTGGACTTGCAGGAGTGTTTCTGCTTATGAGCTTTAGAAGGGGTAGGAGATGGTGGATGGAGGAATAAGAGTAGCTCATGGGAGCATAAAAGAGGAGAGGAAAGCATGTAAGGTGAGATGGTTACGTTGGAGACATGATGTGGCAAAGTTGAGAAGAGAAGCTTGAGGAAAGAACAGGATGTAATGAGGAAGGAAAAGGCATGAGGAAACATTGTGTAAAAGATTAATTAGGTATAGTTAGCAGATGTTGCTAATTGATCAGCTGTAGGAAATTTGAGTGACTCAATAAATCAAGAGAAACAAGGGGCGGGAAGTGGTTCCAGATCCAGAGAGAGTGAGAGAAGAAACTGAGGCCCACAGATAGTGGAGAGACTGCAACAGAATGTGAGAAGGATGGACAAATGTTATTTCAGAGATAAGAAGCAATAAAAACCAGGCTTTGGGGGTGGGGGAGCAGGCAAGGTAAGGGGGGTTTCAGACAAATGCAAAAGTATGGATTTGCTTAGTAAAAGCTTCTATCTCATCAAATATTATATCACAGAAACATTCATACAAATATTGATAATATTACATATAGTACAAGTTGAAATGGCTCCAAAGTGTCTTTAGATACCTTTAGCACAGGTTCAGACAGTGTGTTTGATTGTAGTTCCAGATCCAGAGAGAGTGAGAGAAGAAACTGAGGCCCACAGATAGTGGAGAGACTTTAGCACAGGTTCAGACAGTGTGTTTGATTGTAGTTCCAGATCCAGAGAGAGTGAGAGAAGAAACTGAGGCCCACAGATAGTGGAGAGACTTTAGCACAGGTTCAGACAGTGTGTTTGATTGTAGTTCCAGATCCAGAGAGAGTGAGAGAAGAAACTGAGGCCCACAGATAGTGGAGAGACTTTAGCACAGGTTCAGACAGTGTGTTTGATTGTAGTTCCAGATCCAGAGAGAGTGAGAGAAGAAACTGAGGCCCACAGATAGTGGAGAGACTTTAGCACAGGTTCAGACAGTGTGTTTGATTGTAGTTCCAGATCCAGAGAGAGTGAGAGAAGAAACTGAGGCCCACAGATAGTGGAGAGACTTTAGCACAGGTTCAGACAGTGTGTTTGATTGTAGTTCCAGATCCAGAGAGAGTGAGAGAAGAAACTGAGGCCCACAGATAGTGGAGAGACTTTAGCACAGGTTCAGACAGTGTGTTTGATTGTAGTTCCAGATCCAGAGAGAGTGAGAGAATAAACTGAGGCCCACAGATAGTGGAGAGACTTTAGCACAGGTTCAGACAGTGTGTTTGATTGTAGTTCCAGATCCAGAGAGAGTGAGAGAAGAAACTGAGGCCCACAGATAGTGGAGAGACTTTAGCACAGGTTCAGACAGTGTGTTTGATTGTAGTTCCAGATCCAGAGAGAGTGAGAGAAGAAACTGAGGCCCACAGATAGTGGAGAGACTTTAGCACAGGTTCAGACAGTGTGTTTGATTGTAGTTCCAGATCCAGAGAGAGTGAGAGAATAAACTGAGGCCCACAGATAGTGGAGAGACTTTAGCACAGGTTCAGACAGTGTGTTTGATTGTAGTTCCAGATCCAGAGAGAGTGAGAGAAGAAACTGAGGCCCACAGATAGTGGAGAGACTTTAGCACAGGTTCAGACAGTGTGTTTGATTGTAGTTCCAGATCCAGAGAGAGTGAGAGAAGAAACTGAGGCCCACAGATAGTGGAGAGACTTTAGCACAGGTTCAGACAGTGTGTTTGATTGTAGTTCCAGATCCAGAGAGAGTGAGAGAAGAAAAAGGGTACAGTCCAGATAGAGGGAAGTTTAAACGTATCCCAAGTTAATGTCTACCTGTTACCTCTCCCTGTTTAGTTTTGCTGGTATGAATTACCCATGTGTTCATCTATAAAGTGTGTTAGTTTTGGAAACAAGCGAGAAAGCTGTTGTCCAATTCTTTTGTTACTCTTTCTAGTAAAGAATATTAGCGTTCCCCACATTCTATATGATCCAAGGTCAGAGTGCCTAAACCCAACTCTTCAGATTGGAACGTCAGCCTAACAAGTGGGATTTCCTTTGCGACTGGTCCATCTGGCTCATTGTTTCTTTGTGACCTTGTGAACTTATGAGGCTCAGTGTTTCTATGTGTCCTTGTAAACTAATGAACTCTCCATTACTGGTAATCAGAGCATTAGCAGTATAGATGCTACTTTACCATTGTACAAACAGGAGTTTCCTGCTTATTCAAAGTCTCCTTCAACCTCCTTCTCTGGAATTGATTAGTGGAAACCAAAATGGTAGATTTCACAGCACCATAATAGAAACTATTATTTTTTCCCCATCTAAAAACATTTATTCTATTTCAGATGCAGTTCATCAAAATAGTTCATCTTAAATATAAAACTGCAGGGGCACAATGTCAGAATTGCAAATGTTAACAGCAATTCACAAAGTTATTTTTTGTTGTACTCTGCTTTAAACATACCAGTGTTAATGACCTGCAGTACAAAGTGTAGAGATGGGTTGCTTTCACAGGATAGGAAGGATTAATACTGTCACTTATAGGATATATTTTCTGCATAGTTCACATAAAAAGTGGCATATTGTATGATGTGTAGCTATCTCAAAAGAAAAAAAGTCCCAGAAATTTCTGATTATATTGGTGCAGCAAAAATGTGTCAAATATGTAAATTGCCTTGCTTTTTTCCCCAGTTACTCATTTGTGTAGCAAAACATTATTATAATTCTAAAGTTTGGTACTTTAGACGGATGAACTAAACATAGAACCATAAAACTTTTAATTGTGAAGTTTCACAAATAACCACTCACAATCTGCTAGTGACAGCTTAGAGGGAAACTGCAACAGTCCCAATTATGGTAGCACTTTACATATAAACAAAGACAAGTGCTAAGTTATGAATACATTTAGCTGTGGCCTGTTTAACCCTTTCAGTGTCAGATTAAAAATAAAAAAACTGCTTTACAATTACACACACATTATATATGTATATATATATATATATATATATATATATATATTTATATATATATATATATATATAATATGTACATACATATATACAGTAGACTCTCAGTTAATCAGTATTAAAGCAACGAGAACTTTCAAGCAACCAGAAAACAAATTGAATGCTGTACTTAAAAAAATGTCAGGAGCCAGGTTGTCATGTCAAAAAATGCTTACAGCACCTATATTCCATCCACTGTACATCTGGAAGCAGACAGGCATGAGTGATTGAGCCATTGAAGTGTTGGCGTTACATTCCCCGGGTTCAGCACTGCACCCTCCAGCACAATATACCTGTGTGTAAGTGAGGAGTGAAAGCTGCTGCTGCTAGAACAGTCCTCACTGACAAATATATTCAGCAGAGCAGTACAGTTTCACAGTGAGTAACTGGAAGAAGACAGTATTTTGGACTGTTCATTATTGTGTTTGCTAGCTGTTACCATGAATATAGTAAATAACTATTTAAAAGTTTCCGGCGCTGTCCTCCCTTAGAATAGTTGGTTAATACAGGGCACTGGACCTGCTAGTAGCAGTGCCTTGTCACAGTGGTGGCATGTTCTTTTGTCTGTGTTTAAGAAAACAACCCACAGCACAATATGGAGGACTTATTAAAGGCCTTGAAGCAGGCTACAGGTGCTCAACAAGAGAGCAACAGAAAATGGGAAGTCCAGTTAGCTCAGAACCAAGCTACCTTGAAAAAACAAATAGAAGATGCGGCAAGAGTTAGAGCCAGTGAAATTCTGCAAGAGATGACTAAGGATGATGTGGAAATATACCTCACAATTTTTGGGAGAACTGCCAATAGTGAGGCGTTTCACAAAAGGCACTGGGTCAGTACAATTGTCCCATGTCTGGTTAAGCTCAGAAAGCATGGCTGAAGAAAAGGCAATAAATTATGATAACCTAAAAGCAGAAATCATTGACAGAATTGGTGTTACCAGGGGTGTCAGACCACAGAGATTCTGCATACAGAAGTTGATGGGCAAAGAGAGCCTGAGTTGTTGTGCCCAGGAAAAGCTACTGAATAGAGGGGAATTTTCCCAGTCTAGACAGCAACCTTCCTGTCTTCAGGATAAATATAACCATGATGGAAGATGGAATCCTGAGGAACGGCATGTTCATCTCTACCCCAGATCTTGGTACATGTCCTCTGTCAGGAGGTTGGGGAGGGACTCCCAGAGAGACCAGAAGGCTTAAGTTACAGCTAACGCAAAGGTCCCAGTGGTGCAACAAGCTGGCCAGACAATTGCTCATAAATTGCAACCATATGAATGGTGTAACTGAAATAACAAAGGATAGAGGTAACCAAACTGCAAGTAAAGAGTTTCATCACAATATTATAGGAACACCCTTGGAGATCCGCTTTGAGAAGTCATTTGATGCTATTGTCAAAGATAGACAAGCAAGGAACTGGCTTGCTGACAGAGGAGCCACAAAAGAGATAGCAGGAGCTGTGGCCTTCATAAGAAACCTGAACAGACCCAGCCACCTGTCCTTGGTGAATACTCCTGAGGTGGAGAATACTAGAGAAAGAAAGTGCCTGACAAAGATCTCTAGCTCAGAGAAAGGAGAGATCAAACTGATGAATGTAGCCAGTGTTTTTACATCAGATATCTGATGAAGAAACTGGAATCCTTGTAAAGTAGGAGACTAGGAAGAACATAGTCTGGTGATTGAGATGGTGAAAAAGGAGCCATCATGACTGAGAGGACATAAGAAGCAGAATATGGTGATGTGTCCTAATAAAATTGTAAAGTATCCCGAGAATGCTCTGGCTTTTAGTGGCCATAAAACAAAGAGCTATGGATAAGGAGAGGGAAGCCGGGGAACAAGTAAAGCAAGAAGTACAGAAGAACTCTATCCCAGTGGGATGGTAAAAGACTGAAATGGAAGACAGACAAGTTGCTACTAAAATGAAGGGTATCAGGATGATGCCAGAGTACAATCCTGAGTGTCCTACAGGAAGAAGACACAAATGTCTCATTGGGAGCAGAGTCCTCCCATGCATAAAATGAATGAGAAGTTTGAGGAGCAAACACAGAAATTGCAAGACGCACACAAGAGGATAGGATGTATGTTAATGGAGTAGCGTCTCTACTGGGAGCAGGAAAAACAAATGAGGCACAGCCAAGTAGATGATCTATGCTCTCTGCTACGAGAGACCGAGAGTAAAACAGCTTTGATAGTTAAGAAGCTATTGATGCATAGTCCACAAGAGCAGAGGATGACAGATCCATTTGATATGGAGATACAGGTGGCTCGGAGTGACGAATGTCCAGAAGAGACTAATGCTGACCTCCAGGACCTGTGTCCACACAAAGCTGCATTGAATGCAGAGCCATGTCTACAGGAAGCTCAAATGTGAAGCTTGGAGCAGGAGCTTGTACAGGAGAAATAGTGGGAAAAACAAAGAATGGCTGAGTCGCCAGAAGTATTCAGGGAGTATATGATGCAAAAGACAGAGAAAATTGTTGAGCTGGACATGCAGCAGAAGATCCAGCATAAGCAGAGTGTACTGGCTTTGCAACAAGTAAATGAGGAGAAGCTGTGGCTTAAAGCAGCAAAGAAAAAGGAAAAGCAGGAAGCCTGGGAGGCAAAGCAAGTAGAGAAGCAACTAAAAGAGGAAGAAATATCGGTGAAAGCTCAGGATGCTGAAAGCACAAGTTTTTTTTAACCCCCAGGGAATGGACTGTATAGTGAAATCTAATTTTTCACTGAAGTACAAACAGTACTTGTCAAGGGTCCATGGGGGAGGGCACTCTGGGAGACAGGCGGACCGGTGCCCTACCCACAATATTTGGATGGTGATGAAGAGAACAAAAATGATGCTGCTGATAAACCTAAAGAGAGAGCATTCAAGACCTTGCAGAAAGGGCTGATGAAGGGAGCACGGCAAGAGCAGAGAGTCAGATGCTATCTGAGCAAGACACCAACCTCGATCTGGTGAACTGGAGAAACAATGGAGTGTTGTGAAAGAGTTAGCGAAGAGAAGAAAAAGCTTGAAATGAATGCTTTAACCCAAGGTTTCACAGGAAGTCCTTCTGAGTTGAGAGCCCAGGACAGCCCCAAAATGGCCCGGACACAGAAGGTTGGAAGGTTTCTGAAATTCTTTGAAGACTTGGACAACATGACTTCTAGAGAAGATGTTTGTGCATTATTTCAAAGTTGCAGATACAATGAATGGGTTGATTTTTTTTTTATTTTTTTTTATATTTATTTATAAATTTTGTTACATAATTCAAGTAAGAAAAGAAAAAACATATATTCCAAATATACCAATTCTGACACACAGGTCAGAAAAAAGTCTATAAAACATGAAAAACAATACAAAACAAACATCACATAAACAAATTATATACCTCCAGCATGAGGAAAGCACTCTGGAGAGAGAAGAGAGGAGAGACATCTTGCTGAGCTCAAACCTTTGCTTGTAAAAAGAATTCATTTTCCCATAGGGCCCATTTAGCTACTATCTTTGGGCCTATCTTAATATTACTTAAACCACATTCTAAAAGGTGAACATATTCCATTTTTCTAGAAGTTCCATCCAAGATGGGCATACTTTATTTTTCCATCTAGAAACTACAAGTTTTTTTGATTTCATAAGGAAGAGCAAAACCATACTTTTAACTGATGTTGAAAAATCATCTGGGAAAAAATTTAAGATCACCAATTCTGGTACCGGAGTTATTACCTTTTCACAGATCTTTGATAAATGTTTAAAGCTCTCCGACCAGAAATTCAGTATTAGCGGACAAGTCCACCACATATGAAAATGCGAACCATTCTGCCCACAACCTCTCCAAGAATTATTTTGTTCCTCTGAGTTATTTAACTGTCCCAATTTAATTGGAGTTATGTGCCATCTGTTGATAATTTTAAACTGAATTTCCCTATATGTTACATTTTTAATAAATCTAGCCATTAGAGAAAAGGATGAGTGCCATTTTTTGATAGGCCAATAATTCCTTATAATTTTCCCATAACCTCAAATTAAAGGGTTTCTCAAGTTGGTATGGTTTCTTAATGATTTTATAGCATTTAGCCACAAGGTGCTTTTTATCTTTAGAAGAGATTACAATTTCAAAATCCGTCAGCCTCCTCGTCTCCTCCATATAGAAAGGGGATGAAACCAATAGTTTCTGTAATTTAATATATTCTAGCCAATTATTTAAGGAGATTGACTAACTGTTAATACGTTCTTGGAACTCCATTATTTTTTTAGCCCCATATATATCTTTCAGACAAAGGGCTCCTTTTCTCACTAACATCCTAAGTAGGCTAGAATCAAATAATTTGGCCAATGAGGCCAAAGACGTAATCGGCTGGGTATGATTAGGTTGATTTTTTTAGTAGTGCCGTTAAAACCATTCACAAAGAATGTAAGGAATCAATAGTTGTAGAGTTTGAGCCAGATGACCCTGCAAAAAAATTATTAGAATGTAAAGACCTAAAGTACAAAGATTCAGAGATGATTCTGTGGTCAAAAGATAATTATTTTACGAAGAGTGAAGAGCAAAAGTACAACATGACTGATGCTACAACATTAGAAAAAGGCACATCTGCTGATAATGACAGCCTACAATTAAAAGACAAGGATGTCAACTGCAAGCTTCTCTAGGGTGATGTTGAGAAAGATGATTTAGGGAAAATAAAGAAGGAGAGGGCTGGAAAATAAATATGAGGAAGTCTCACTGGTGCCTAATTTACGGGGAAAGTGCAGAGAGTTAGCAGTCTGCTTGGTATAGAGGATGCGTCGGCTCGAATGCACAGCCTCTCTGCCTGGTCGCGCAACCCCATGGTGTCGAGCTGAGGGGGAGGATGTGTGACGGAGTGCCCCGTGCAGATCGGTGTGGAGATGCAGTTGAGGGCAGACCAGCAAGGAGAGTGTTATCTCTAACCTTAAATAGCTCACTCGGATGCATGGGCAGGGTCTCCCCAAGAGGTTAGTCTGAGCTGGGAAAGAGAGAGCCAGCGCCTGAGACAGCTCTGAGTGTACACATAGAGAGAGGCTGTAAGAAAGGCTGCCTGAAGCATGCTACCAAATTGAGAGACACTGAGAAGAGAGGGTTCAGTGTGACCTGGAATATACAGACAGCAGGAGTGAGAGACACTGACAAGAGAGTGTTAAGTGTGGCCTGGAATATACAGACAGCAGGATTGAGACACTGAGTTTTCAGTGTGGCTTATACAATGTTATGGGACTGTTTGTTGGACTAAAGTCTGCTTGAGAGCAGTGAATCCTGCAGCTGAAGTTTTAAAGAAGTCTGGAAGTGTTTTTTTTTTGGTTACCAAGACCCCGACGGTGTTCACCCAGGAAGGGCAGGGTCCCAGAGAGGCCTGGGACTACAGTTTAACAGTGAGTAACTGGAAGAAGACTGTCCATTTGATTATTGTGTTTGCTGGCTGCTACTCATTAATAAAGTAATTAACTGTTTAAAAGCCTCCGGCGCTTTCCTCCCTTAGGAGAGTTGGTTAATACAAGGCACTGTGTTGTCACACTATATAAATATATATATATATATATATATATATATATATATATATATATATATAATTCTTATCACCCAGAAAATAGCAGGAGGAGAAAGCGGAAACGATATGCCTCCTCCCACTTAATACCTGGGATCATGTACTGTCAAGTACATAATTTATGGAGATATCACTGGCTGGGTGATAAGAATATATACTAAATATTTGCTAACCCTCCAATTCCTTCTGAGAGATAATGACAATCTTAGCTCATCATTGCCATTTGGAAGTGGTCTTGGTAGGATGAGCTCAGCTCATCATTACCACTCAGAGAGTTAACCTAATGCTATGGTGTGTATATTTTGTTAAAAGGGGAGTTCAGTTAGGAATTAGTCCACTGGGTTTGTAGATATTATACTGCAGGTATGTGTTGTGTTACGCAGCGATTGGGACATATTGCTTGATTGTTGACAATGTACTGATCAAGTTTAAGAAGACAGTAAAACAAGTTTGAACCTCATACTTGACAAGACATAAAAGCTCACAGACAGGGTGTCTTATTAGACAGAAATGGAATATCAAGGAATGCATATAATTGCATTTAATCAGAAATATGTTAAAGGCTGATATTTTTAGCTATCTAAAAACATTTTGCCCATTATCAGGTCTACAGTAGTTCTTCAAAAAAGCCTATGGTAAGTCTTCTAAGCATCATGTACAGTCAGTATGATTACACTATTTTTGCCCAGTATTGCAGATTTCTTAGTTCTCTCTGAAAGTGATTTTATAATTATATAAGCAGGAAATCATAATTTAATTCTAACTAGAGTGTGAAAAACGCACGTTTTCACAGATATCTAAAATAATTATTCTTTCAGTTTCAAAAAGGGTCTTAAAATTTATGAATTGATTGTATTTCTATAACAGACGTGGCATGTATGATATGAAATGTACCTTAATTAATTTATGTAAATTAATTAAGCATACATTTCTAATTGGGAATCATTTTGAGTGGGCTAGATCACCTCCCATCATCATGCTGGTGTGTTTGTGTCGCTCAGTCATGTCTGACACTCTGTGACCTCATGGACTATAACACACCATGCTGATCCACTTGGTATTCATGGCAGATATACTAGAGTGGTTTGCCAGTTCCTTCTCCAGTGGGCCACAGCATACAGCTCATGGTATTCCTAGGTGGTTTCACACCCAAGTACTGCCCAAGCCCAACTCTACATGGCTTCAGGGTGGTGTGACCTCTTGGTTCCCTGACTGGAATTGAATCCATGTTTCAGTGGTGAAAGCCATTGGACCACCAGGGAACCCCTATCCTCGTTATATAGCTACATCACCCTACGAAATATAGCATATGCACAGTAAATAGTTGAAATAAAACACCTAATCCAGCTAAAACACCGATTATGAGATCAGATTTGTATTTACATTTAATACATGGTCTCTTCCAGGGACTTAGACATGTTTGGCTTATCCAAGCTTCATTGACATCACCACCTTTCCCCTAACTGTAGCCACAAAATTGTGAAGGCTTCTATTAGCATCCAGTTACCATAACTTGACAGTCCATACACTCATTAATCTACACATTGACTGCTATGGCGAACTTACATACATAACTAATATACTGATGTAGAAAAATCTGAGATTGCTGCAGTACTGAGAAATTGCATTTCTTATATATTCCCATTTTAGTTAGAACTAGATCATACTTCTTAAAGTTGGTCAGGTTAGAAAGGGGTCCTGGTGACACCAACACATTACCTATTTAACACTTTCACAGCAAGGAAGCAGAACTGACATTTTCTTAACTCCCACTAACTTCTAAAGAAGTTAGGGAGTTTGATGGAAGGTGTTTTTAAATCAGGGGAATTCTGGTGTCTAAAGACACAGGCATTTAACTCCTCCCTACTGGTAACAAGTTTTGCATAGCAACAGGCTCTTGAAGGCTATCAAACAATTGCAAAACAAAGAAGAGAATATCAGCTTAAAATCCTTATTTCTGATCAACTTTATCAACAGCCAATAAGATAACGGCAACACTATTATTAAAGCATATTCTCACTAGTTGCTACTAACCAGTCAGAATATGGGAAAGTTGTGCTCCCTGATTGGTTAAAAGTCTAATCCATCAGAGTTCTTAATATTCAAATACTTAATTCTGATTGGCTAGCTTTTCATTGACAATGATTTTAGAAAAACGGTATATAAAGTTAAGTGCACTTTTAAAAAGCAGTTATTCTGCAGATGAGCTCCTATGAGCAAAAGCTCTTTTTTTTAATATTTTTTAGCTCCATGTTTTTTCCATGAGATGTCCCTTTTAACACACTGAAGAAAGCATTTGAGGGTCTTCAGTCAAGAAAGAAAAAGATAGAGTTATTCAGTCAAAATGGATGTGCATACATTTCCGTGGTTGCTGATTGAGGACCAGGGCATTGATGATCATTACTGGAGTGTCATACAACGTTACTATTTATTTTATGTTATTTACTTTTATTGTTGTTATTTAGTTTACAGTCCTGTCTGACTCTCTGTGACTCTATGGACTGAAGGCACATCTATCAGCTACTGACCCTCAGATTTAAAAAGTACATGTTCATAGCTTCAATGACTGCATCTATCAATCTCTGCATCTGCCTCGATAATTGGACCAATCCCTGCCTTTTTTGGTATTGGTCTATATAATGACTTTTTCCGGTGTACTGCCTATTGTTTTCCAGATTTGCTGGGATAATGCAAGCAACATTTTTCAGGGCATCATCTTCTAGGATTTTGAACAGTTCAGCTGAGATTCCATCAACTTCTGCAGCCTTGTTATCATCAAGACTTCCTAGGGCCCTCACTTCACTTTCTACTCCAGCTCATTGGACAAACTATTGAGTTTTAGACTTTGCCATTCTGTTATCATCTTCTGTCTCTTTACATCACTCATGTAGAATTCTGCATTCAGTTGGATAAATATTTTCCTGTCTTTATTGTCTTTCAGTTTCCTTCTTTCCTGAGCTACTTTCAAAATCTCATCAGACAGTCATTTTGCCTTCTTAGTTTTTTCTTTTGGGGACATTCTTTGTGGCTGTTTTCTCAACAATGTCGCAAACTTCTGTTCTTCAAGCATTCCTTCTACCATATCTAGTCCCTTAAGTCTATTTGTTACCTCCACTGCATATTCACTGGGGATATTATTTATTTTGTATCTGCTCAATCTGATAATTTCCCCTCTTTTTTCAGTTTAATTATAAACTTAGCAATAAGAAGCTCATGGTCTAAACCACAGACAGCTCCAGGTCTTGTTTTTGATGATTACATAGAGCTCCTGGATCTTTGGCTGCAAATTATATGGACAATGTAATTTCTAGAGTCGTCTGATGCTTTTGCACAGAGTATTTACTATAACTCAAGAATTATCTTGACAGAATTCTACTAATATCTGAACTGCTTCATTCTGTGCTCCAAGGCAAATATTGGCAGTTATTCCAGGTATCTTTTATATCTATAATGAGAGTAATATATTTTCTTTGGGGTTAGATTTAGGAGATATTGAATATCCTCATAGAACTGGACAACTTCAGCCTCTTCAGCACTCATGGTTGGAGCATAGACTTGGATAAATGTGATGTTAAATGACTTGCATTGAGTTCAAACTGAAATAATAAGTCTATCCGCTGTGCAACGCTATGGAATATGTTGGCTCAATACATATAAAAGTTAATAATAATAAAAAAAAATTACTTTAATGCTTCTGCGGGATATGATATGCAACGACTTCTTCCAGTCCATTTGAGTTCATTAATTGCCAGTAAAAAATAATTAATATTGTAATCTCATGTTTGACAACATACAGTTTGCCTTGGTTCATAGTTCCACCGTTCCATGTTCCAATGCTAAATTCATCTTTGCAGCAGCAGAATTTCCTTTCCCCTCCAGAAAAAACAACAGCAACAGGGCGTTCTCTCGGCTTTGGATCAAGCACTTAATTAGATCTGGTGCTACTCATACTTGCTCTCTACTCTTCACCAGTAATGTTATAGGTACCTTCTGATCTGAGGGGCTCCTCTTTTGGTGCCTTATTAGTATGTCTCTGGTTGTGCTTATCCATACAGTTTTCCTAGCAAATATACTAAGGTGTGTTTCCAGTTCCTTCTCTAGTGGACTTTAATTTGTCTGACCTCTTTTCTCTGACGTGTCCGCTGTGTAGTTTACATCTTGGGGACATGTGGCTCTATATTGACCTGCATGGCAGATAGTGACAGGGCTCTTGGGGTCTGTAGGGACTCCCATAGGGAATAGGGACTATGGGGGTTCATTAAAGGGAAATAATTCGCTTATACTTAGCTTATAATCATTTTTATTTTGTTCCATATAGCAGCTGCAGGCAAAATGTCTCTAAAAGTATCTGGTCAATATTGTTGATGGGTATAAGCAAGAGCAAAATAAGAGCCCTGTGGGTTTTGAGGCAAAGGGTTATGCATGCCTATGTGCTATGTTCTTGCCTTTTTGGAATAAGAGCCCATGCAAGCGTACCACATTGGCATGAGATATAGATAGGGGTTGTTGGACAAAGTGCTTAATGGACAAAAAACAGTTTACTGAAACAAACAAATTACAACAACTTAGATATTTTAAGATAACAGCAGTATATAAGTAGACTTTTAAAAAGAATAAAGAATGCAGTATAAAGAGAAGAAGCTTGTTAAATCAGTCTCTCTATATTAAATATTTAGTGTCATATGTTAAAACTGTCTTTTTGAAAAAATCATTTTAGTGTACTGTTCACAAAAGGAGAGACCCAAGATTACGATTTTATTGTACCTGATACAATGTCTTCTGCTATAATGAGGAGTAAAAGGTTTTTTTCCTATGGCAATCCAGTATTTCTGAAATATGCTTATATAAAATGTCTAATTTTTTTCATAGGTCGTTTTCTTTTTTCTCTAGAGGAAGCAGATCAAACTTAACACTTAAGAACTGGACATCATAAGGGCACGGACTAAATCTGTCTGTAAGCTTTTGAATTAGATACTTATATAGCTATTTCAAGAAAGCTAATGGCATGTTTTGACTCCAGCATTCTACTAATATAATTGAATCACTGATTTGTAAAAAAATATATTATGAATTAGACTGTGATCGTAACTGACCTAATTATTTATTACTGTTTGTCACATAGCACAGCATATAATTACACCAAGTTAGGATAAAATGCTTCGAATCAAGTGTGACGAGTGGGGGGTAAGGGCTATTACTTCCAAGGGCCACCTGCTATAGACTACAGGTTAACTACCCACAAGGACAGTTTGGCTTCTTGGAAATCTCGGCACCAGCACCATAATATCTGGCTTCTGTATCAGTCAGGAGTCTCAGTAACCTTCTTGTAGTAGTGATCAGGACAGGTTACTTAGAGGGTGGAGACAGGACCAGTATCGCAGCCACCAGGAGCAAAATAAGATACACACAATTTCTATATGTCTCCAGAATTTTACTGTTTTATTTTGAAAAGTCAGCAATATTTATTGCAGTTAGATACAGAGGGGGGTGTACAATGAGAGGGTGGGACAGACAATTACAGGCGATGACCCCACATGGGGTCTAGCAGAAGCTTCCTGAGATAAATAGGCTTAACCTCCAATACACATCCTGCCATCTCTAACACATATCAGATCTGATTAACAGATTACAAATATGATGGAGGTATTTATGTACATAATCCAGTGGCTGGAGTCAAGCTGTCTGCTCAATGGGCCAAAACCCAGGCCGAGAAAAAATATACACTATAATTATCCCAAGACATATTTTAATTAACAAGACTCATCATATAATATAGATTTATTTGTGTAGGTACTGATTAACAATAACATCAGCATTTGAATTAAATGTAGCTTTTAAAATTGATATTTGAAGTTGGTATTATAGCTTATTATAGCTTATTGCAGCTGTGCCCAGTAGTTTTTTTTCTGACTGGTGTGGGTTTCCCTACAATAGGTACTGCAGCCAAAGAATAATTCCAGGACAACTGAAAAAGATTTTTGTTAGAAATCTTCTTCCAGGGTTCATCTACATACCTGAGCATATAGGGGTGAAGAGCAGCATGTCTACTGAAGTCTAAAACACTAAATTTAATTGCATTTTTCCTTAAATAGTTACTTTATTGCTAATTAGTAACTAAATAAATGCAATTGTTTTGTATGAGCACTATAGTGGCCTTTTAATGGAATATCATTCCTATATTGAATGGTGCTGTAACGGCTACCCCGGTAGTGAGGGGGTACCAGCCGTTGGAGACGTCCTTTTCCCTGGCAAGCTGCTGTGTAAAAGTGAAGTTGGTATAATCCCATCCAAGAGTTCCAGAGGGAAAGTCAGGTTCAGCATTAAATATCCATATAGAAGCACTGCGCAGTCTCAGAAGCCCAGACCACCCATATCGGACGACACTTTCTTGGGAGTCACAGAATACTGTGTTTATTTTGTTATATGCAGAAATATATATACACCTCTTTCCACAGGTAATACACATGCCCATATTTGGCCACACAATAGAGACAATAGGTGTGGTCACACCTCCCAGGGACTAGCCGGCTACTTTTGATACAATCAGAAATTGATTAGATAATGCTTCTCTTTGTTCCATCTTTCACAATGTGAACACTTTACACAATAGGGCTCTCCTGCCTCTAGGAGACCCTAATAGGATTATGTATTATGCTAGGTGTCTGCAATGGTCTGAGCTAATATCCTGCAGAGCATAAACCAACATATCGACAGTATAGCAATGTGATCATATTTTAACCATAATAATTAAATAACCATAACACAGGGTAAAACAGTGATGGGTTCCGTTACACACCTCCCCCGTGACCATAAGCCGGCATACACGGTCTGATCCCAACGGATCGGCCTGGGGATGTCCGGACAAAACAATTTGTTGGTCACTTCTACAGTTTGACAACCCATCAGCATTACTGCAATTCACATTTCCTCACATTTCAAGAACAAAACAAACGCACACTTCATACAGCATTCACAGCAATAAACATTTCAAGGAGAGGGAAAATACATTTTACAAACTGGTTTCAGACAATTAAATAATGAAGCAGAAAAGCATCAGCCTTCCAAATGAACTGAAGTCCTTTAGCTAAACCGTCCCAAGTTGCAGAGTACATTCCTCCCCCAGCTCGTGGTCGGGCCCCTATTGTACAGGGCCCACTGTTCTCCCCCTGTACACCCACCCAAAAAAATCCAGGATCCCATCCCAACAGTCCAGGATCCCAGTGTCCAAAAGGTGGGACAAAATCTCTTTCCCATAGAAACCCCTTTCCATATAAAACGTTCCCGCTCATCCCCTCTATCGTCGGCCAATGCTCGGTACTTTTGGAGGGTGGGGTCCTGTCTAGTTTCCCTCACAAGCTCTTTGGGGGTGTCCCACGCTATGGGTCTCTCTGTGGCGGTAGTGCTAAGTGTCTGCTTGTGGCTTACCTGGGTCTCCCGACCTGTTGTAGGAACGTCCTCGGTACGGGTCTGTGAGCGGGTGGTCACGGGACAAGCAGCAGCAGTCGTGGGTAAAAAGGCTGAGGCTAGAGGGCCAATATCATTGCCCAGCACAACCTCAGCAGGTAAATTATCCATGATGCCTACTGTGGTCTTTCCCGACCCGACTCCCCAATCCAAGTGTACCCGGGCGGTGGGTAAGCGAAAAACAGCCCCCCCTGCGACACGAACAGCAACGGTACGATTAGATACATGTTCTGGTTTCACAAGATGTTTCTGCACCAAAGTGATGGTAGCGCCAGTGTCTCTTAAGCCTTGTGCTATCTGTCCATTCACACGCACCTCTTGGCGGTGATGCTGGCGGTTATCCGGGGAGGCAGCCTGTACTGGGTTGGCCTCATACAAGATTCCCAAACACTCCTCAGGGCTCCCTTTGATTTTCAGGCAGTGAGCAGCAGAGGGACGTGATGGCGGGTCTCTGTGTGGGTTGTTGTGCGCCTCCATTTGTTATTGGCTGATCTCAAAGAGCAATAACGGGCAATATGCCCTGTGTTGCTGCAGCGATGGCACGTCATTTTGTAAGAATCCCGGGGTTGGTGGTTAGACCCCTGAGGCAGTGGCGGTCCTGGGGGTACCGGGGCCCGAAATTCTGTGCGTGCAGCGGGTATTGAAGTGCGTGGCTCTGCTCTAGACGTTGGTCGTGTGGACCCTTGGCTCACCTTTCTGGACTCTGCGTATTCGTCCGCTAGCCGTGCTGCCTCGGTTAAGTTAGCAGGGCGACGATCTCTCACCCAATCCTGTATGTCTGCCGCCAGATCTTGGAAGAAATGTTCCATCAGGAATAGCTTTAGTACTTCCTCTCCTGTGTTGGCATTGCACCCTCGCACCCAATGTGATGCCACCCTTTGTATATTGCTGGCCCATTCCATGTGGGAGTCTGCAGCCTTCATTTTAGACTCCCTGAAGCGACGGCGATATGTTTCCGGGGTGACGGCATATCTGGTGAGCAGTGCAGCCTTCACCCGGCGATACTGCGCAATATCTTCCTCAGTAAGTGCCCGAAAAGCCTCATTTGCTTTTCCTGATAGCTTTCCAGCCAAAATAGTGACCCATTGGTCTGGTGGTATTTGGTGTAGTGAGCACTGCCTCTCGAAGTCAGCCAAATATCCATCAATTTCTTCCTCACTTTCCACAAACGCTTTGAAGGCAGTGAACGGTATTTTCTTTAGTGTAGCAGCGGGTGGGGAAGTATGAACTGTATGTGCCAGGGGTTGTCTAGCTCTTGCCAGTTCAAGTTCGTGCCCCCTCCTATTTTGTATCTCCGTTCTCGCTTCCCGGAACAGCTGATCTATTAGCTCCACGGATGTTGCTGGGTACATGGATAATCTCCGCTGAACCAGGTTTTTAATTTCCTCCTCCTCGCTGACAGGGGTAGGTTGGTCCACGACCTCCATAGATCGATCCATCTCGTCCAGCTCCAGTAGGTCAGCTATCAGCTCTCTCCGTGGTCAGTTGTTGGCACTCCTTCCTCTGGTTTCCAAGAGATCCTTTAGTGTGGGTCTTTTCAGTTTAGCGTACTGGGATTCCATTCAGCACTTGCGTTGGGGATGAAAAGGACCATACCACCGCTGCCACCAATGTAACGGCTACCCCGGTAGTGAGAGGGTACCAGCTGTTGGAGATGTCCTTTTCCCTGGCAAGCTGCTGTGTAAAAGTGAAGTTGGTATAATCCCATCCAAGAGTTCCAGAGGGAAAGTCAGGTTCAGCATTAAATATCCATATAGAAGCACTGCGCAGTCTCAGAAGCCCAGACCCCCCATATTGGACGACACTTTCTTGGGAGTCACAGAATACTGTGTTTATTTTGTTATATGCAGAAATATATATACACCTCTTTCCACAGGTAATACACATGCCCATATTTGGCCACACAATAGAGACAATAGGTGTGGTCACACCTCCCAGGGACTAGCCGGCTACTTTTGATACAATCAGACATTGATTAGATAATGCTTCTCTTTGTTCCATCTTTTACAATGTGAACACTTTACACAATAGGGCTCTCCTGCCTCTAGGAGACCCTAATAGGATTATGTATTATGCTAGGTGTCTGCAATGGTCTGAGCTAATATCCTGCAGAGCATAAACCAACATATTGACAGTATAGCAATGTGATCATATTTTAACCATAATAATTAAATAACCATAACACAGGGTAAAACAGTGATGGGTTCCGTTACAGGTGCTAATCAGGAAAATAAGTAAAGCTAAAAAGAATAACTTTGGTAAATCTATAAAAAACACCACTACTAATTATTTGGTAAGGAACTCCATTTATATGTCATTTGTATCATTTCTCTATGTGCATAAATATATTGTTGCATGGATAAAATCTCATACATGCAACAATATGAAATCTCAATATACTGACTAATCTCAAAATTCTAATGTAGTGGCCAGCTATCAAAACTTTAGGTAGTAAATATCAGAATAAAACATTTCCATTCAATTTGGAGTCTTCATAAAAATTAAGGGCTATGTACACCTCCTATGTCCCTTCGGTTGGGGGAGGAGCTCCTTGACCTGGCAGGACTGGGAAGATGAGGAATTAAGTGGCTAACTGGGGCAGTGTCACAGACTCCTTTCCAGGGACTGGATCCTGGTGCATTGAGCTACCATAGGACATACCGCGCAATTGGAAAATGGGTAGGTGATTTATAATGCCACATGAGAAATGTAGCCAGGTGTGTGGTGGGGTGAATAGCCCCAAAACATAGGACCATAGTGTACCACCATGATCCACATGATCTTATGGTATATGTCTTTGCCTTATCATGTATACTATATGTAATTCCACATGTTATAATAACGTGTTATGTTTAAACTGTAACTAAATGGTCATGAAACAGTTCAACAAAATAGGTCTACAATGAGACATTGTAGACAAACAGGAACCAGTGATTGTACTGTAATCTATTTTGTCCCATTGTTTGCCAGATAAGCTAATTACATCTCGGATGTGCTAGACAGCTAGATATGACATGTGTGTATTGGAGGTTGGTCTATTGTTCACAGGATCTCAGACTATTAGACCCCATGTGGAGTCAATCTTCTGTGTTTGTCTGCCATTCCCTATCATTATTGTGTTGTATACACCCCTCTCTGTATCTATACCCTACAAATATTGTTTGACTTTCCAAAAATAAATCTGTTCACTGCTGAAACATATAGAAATGGTATGTTCTCTTATTTGCTCCTGGTGGCTGCGATACTGATCCCATCATACCTTTACAAAATGTTTCAGACAGCAAAATATGCATCGGGTCCATGCAATGCTGCTGTGGCTATAGCTATAGGTTGGAATCTGCCAGGTGGCATCGGGAGGGGTTTAAGACCAGTTTTCACAGCCCTTTGGTTGTCAGCGACTTTTTTGAGGTTCCGTCCAACCTTAAATCTGTAGAAGGTTAGGCTAGGTAAGAAGTAGTGTCCTTTTGAGGATCCGTCTTTGTTTCCACTTTGGGTGTTTCCACTAGGCGTGGTACCAAAATAAGAACCTGGAAAATGTAGGCTGATTCATCACCTGTCATATCCAAAATGTGATTCCGAAAATGATGGAATTGATAAGGAATTTGCATGGTATGATATGCATTGTATGGAATTTGCATTTGGTATGATATGCATCCTTCGATACAGCCACATAGTTGGTTCATCAGGTGGGAATAGATGTATTATGGCCAAGGTTTTCAACTTTTGCTGGTTCATAATGAGAGTCATCATCTATTGGCTTTTCCTTTTGAAGGCCAATTGTATGTGGACCTCTTCTTCCGATGGGGTATTCCATACAATACTGTAGGCCACTCGTACATCTAGTGGGTCTGAGTATTTGCCTCAATTGCTGACAATGGCTTACAGCTGGTCGTCCCTCGGAAGCAATTGAAGGTGTCGTGGCTGTGTTTCAGAGACATGCAGTGGTCAGAAATGAGTGAGCATGTTGTCATTTATGCCACACTTTCTGTGCCACCTGCCTTTATACTCATGCTGAGGGTAATTATCTGGCCATAACACCTATCAAACAACTGGTTAATGAGATTCAAAGGGATATCAATATATATTTATTTTAACCTTGACCTACTAAAATATAAAGCTCTAGCTGAAGAAGGCCCCAGGTACCTGAAGGAGCTCCTCACTCCTTATGTTCTAGCTAATGCTCTGAGATATGAGATATTAAAGTAAAAATATACAGTGGATATAAAAAGTCTACACACCCCTGTTAAAATGTCAGGTTTCTGTGCTGTAAAAAAAAATGAGACAAAGAGAAATCATTTTAGAACTTTTTCCACCTTTAATGTGACCTATAAACTGTGGAGGGAAAAAAAAAAAAGAAAAATAATGTGGTTGCATAAGTCTGCACACCCTCTTATAACTGGGGATGTAGCGTTCAGAATTAAGCAATCACATTCCAAATCATGTTAAATAGGAGTCAGCATACACCTGCCATCATTTAAAGTGCCTCTGATTAACCCCAAATAAAGTTCAGCTGCTCTAGTTGGTCTTTCCTGAAATTTTATTAGTCGCATCCCACAGCAAAAGCCATGGTCCACAGAGAGCTTCCAAAGCATCAGAGGATATCATTGTTAAAAGGTATCAGTCAGGAGAAGGGTACAAAAGAATTCCCAAGGCATTAGATATACCATGGAACACAGTGAAGACAGTCATCATCAAGTGGAGAAAATATGGCAGAACAGTGACATTACCAAGAACTGGAGCTCCCTCCAAAATTGATGAAAAGACGAGAAGAAAACTGGTCTGGGAGGCTACCAAGAGGCCTACAGCAACATTAAAGGAGCTGCAGGAATATCTGGCAAGTACTGGCTGTGTGGTATATGTGACAACAATCTCCCGTATTCTTCATATGTCTGGGCTATGGGGTAGAGTGGCAAGACGAAAGCCTTTTCTTACGAAGAAAAACATCCAAGCCAAGCTACATTTTGCAAAAAACACATCTGAAGTCTCCAAAAAGCATGTGGGAAAAGGTGTTATGGTCTGATGAAACCAAGGTTGAACTTTTTGGCCATAATTCCAAAAGAATTGTTTGGCGCAAAAACAACACTTCGCATCACCAAAAGAACACCATACCCACAGTGCAGCATGGTGGTGGCAGCATCATGCTTTGGGGCTGTTTTTCTTCAGCTGGACCTGGGGCCTTAGTTAAGAATTATGAACAGTTCCAAATACCAGTCAAAATTGGCACAAAACCTTCAGGCTTCTGCTAGAAAGCTGAACATGAAGAGGAACTTCATCTTTCAGCATGACAACGACCCAAAGCATAGATCCAATACAACAAAGGAATGGCTTCACCAGAAGAAGATTAAAGTTTTGGAATGACCCAGCCAGAGCCCAGACCTGAATCCGATTGAAAATCTGTGGGGTGATCTGAACAGGGCTGTGCACAGGAGATGCTCTTGCAATCTGACAGATTTGGAGTGTTTTTGCAAAGTAGAGTGGGCAAATCTTGCCAAGTCAAAGACTGAGTGCTGTAATAAAATCAAAAGGTGCTTCAACAAAGTATTAGTTTAAGGATGCGCATACTTATGCAACCATATTATTTTATTTTTATATTTTTTCTTCCCTCTACCTAAAAGATTTCAGTTTGTTTTTCAATTGAGTTGTACAGTTTATAGGTCACATTAAAGGTGGAAAAATTTCTGAAATGATTTATCTTTGTCTCATTTTTTTACAGCACAGAAACCTGACATTTTTAACAGGGGTGTGTAGACGTTTTATATCCACTGTATTAACATCCTCAGAATCTCTTTACAAACCTCTAGGTATTGAGCTTCTATGTATGCAGCATCCAGATTCTGAATTTCACCACACTGAGAGATGTCTTGGACATTTTCAAACAGCTTTCAATTAACTATCTTTCTTTTTTTCTGTCTTATAAGAAATGCAAGTCCCTTCTGAGTGAAAAGCTCTATATAAATAAGATTATTATTATTATTACAACATTACATTAACAATTCAGGAGACACAGTTCAACTATGTAAAGGTTTGATCGTGAACATGGTACATCTTTTGTACAAAACATGTTACTGTGCATGTTCCAGTATATAAAATGTTAAATACTAATTGTTCTCAATGTTAAGGCTGTCTGTGTATGTAATTTTCTTTAAAATGATTTAAATAACAAAATGGTTAAGAAATCAAAAGATTATATAACAACTGCAATTTTACAAAAAAAAATGATATCCATTTTTATAGCAGAAAGCAATTCACATACAAATCAAAACCGAAAAATACATTCCCCTGAGATTAGTTTGGTTTATAGACGCATTAGTTTCAGTAGCTGATGGTGTAATTTAACCATAATAGCATTATACTGGTAATGAAATGAGATTAGCAGCATTAAATTCATTAGTAAAACCATGAGAATTTTAATCATACAAATAAAATAAAATAAAAACTGTGCATATTTAAAATCTGCAGAACTAATTTAATGTCAAAGTACTTCCTAATTGGGTATTATTTGCTGTGTTCGACATAATAACATCTACATTGGAGCTACTTTAGGGGCTTATATTGGTTTAAAAAAAGTAATTAATATTAAAAACAGAACATAGAAAAATAAAACAGAAAATACAGAACATTTATTGTAACACTCCTAAAAGAACAGGAATATAACCAGGTCCAGTTGTTTACTTCAATTCATCCTTGAATCACCCCAACTCCCTAGGCATTAAGGGCTCTTCTCAGCCAGTGTTTGACATAACACTTTACAAATAAATGAATGGGTCAGCAATAGAGATTGATACATTTTCCTCTTGGCCACTTGAGTAATTCTGAAAAAACAGCTACAGTAATGCCTTGTGGGAAATAGCAACATCTCTGCAACTAGTCGCTTATTGGCTTAAAAACGCATAGCATTTCTATATTTGTGATCATGATTAGAAAAGCTGAAAAGCAGTGAGAAAATGTGCTTTTAAAATCGCTGAGAAAATTGAACTTTTGGAAATCTTACGACCTAAATTTTACGAAATGTTTATATGAGAATGTGGCAAATTAATTTTAATCACAGAATGCAAAAGCCTTGCAGGGGTGGAGCTGCCAGTAGATGAGGTGAGAGCAAGGCTGGATGACAGCAAAGTACAGGGTGGGTCGGTATGTGTACATAGAGAAGCACTAAGGAAAGGGGTCTTGGGGGGAGCAGCTATGGGAAAGGGTCTTGCGGTTGGGTGCTGTTATGGGAAGGGGTGTTGGGGAGGGAGGGGCACTGAGTGAGTTGGCCCCCAGGGTCAGCTTTTTTTACACTGGGACCCTTTTCTAGCTCCGCCACTGAAGTCATGCTATTTTTTACGTGTTGACCAGGGTTACTCCTTAGCAGATATAATATAGAACTGATAAGACTGAGTGTGCAGAATATGATTGTCAGCAATTGCAGTACATTTGATATGATAAAAGCAAGACAAACACACACATATGTTAAAGGGTGTATGTGGTGAGGGCTAAGTTGGGGTTGTGGCAAACCGTAATATCTTATACAGTAGCTTTAATATGACATACATTTTATATTGATCTCAAAATTCCTTTGATAGACTACTGAAACTTGGGGAAAACTTCCCATTTTTTTAAAGTATGTAACCAACTAATATCATTAACAACTTTGTAAGTCATGAGCATAAAGTTTTAAACTTAGATGACTTTTTTTTTTTGCTGGATCTACTGTACATAATTCATTTCCTTGTTCCCTTCTACAAATTTACTACCTGTGATCCTTCCAATCTTTCAAATGTTCAAGTCTTAAAGTGTAGTATGGGTTAACTCTTCATACACATACAAAAATAAGATCAATAGAAAGACAGTCATTCTATGCTTAATTATCCATCAGGGACTACTTTTTTTTTTTTTTTTTTTTTTAACAAAACAAGATGTCTTTGGGTTCTTCCAGTAAATAAGAGACAATAATTTGAAGGCTCCTGGAAATAAAAACATCAATATCCACTAGACGAGTCTTGAGAACATTCTGTAATGACAGACGCAAAACCAGAAGCTTACTGAAAATCACTGTGTGAATCGACCAATTTGCAGCATCATTTCATAAATTCTAAAGTGTCAAAGTGTAGGGAAGGTTGAAATGATTATTCACAGTAGAGACAGATTCATTAAGCTTAACTGTGTGTAATCTACTGCCCATAATGAAGAGTGAGATCACCAGCAGTTTTATTAATTAAATGTGTCCAATGTACAAATTGAGGAGCTAATATCACTTTCATTTCTTTCAGAAAAGCCTATTAAATACATATTGCACTGACTGCAATGATATGTTTAGAAGTAATTATAAATTATTACTAATCTACAGTTTGCATTGTTCACACATTTTTAATTAGTTTTCCTAATTAATGATCATATATTTTTATAATGCCTTTTCAATACAGCAGAATATTAAAGAGCTATTCTCCTATGCGCTTAAACAAATAGAAGGTGTTTCCACGAGAAAGTAAAAAATATATCTGTATGTAAAATAAATGTTTTTAAATACATTATTTTTGAAAAAATATTAAAGAGACATTGAAGGTATTTTGTCTTTGTTGCATGTGAAAGATTTTATTTCTTGATGTTGTAGTGTGTTTCTTTTTTTGAAATGAAGCTCCAGGAGCAGAATATATTGCTTTGAATGTATAGGCTTCTTTGGGGGAATGCTATGAGTCTTAAGTGTCTGCCAATGAGATCTAGAGTTGTCCATACTCTCTACTCACACAGTGGTATTTAATCTGACATTTCTGTTAGTTTCCAATAATTTTAAACAAGTTGTATTAAATATTTTTTCAGGAAAAAAAGCCACCGTTATACAGCCTTATTAAATTGTGATTCGGCCAATTGAAAGGGGCTCTATATACGTTTTTAGTTAGTGAAAACGTTGCTTTTGGATAGAAGTTCACTAACGAAAAACTTCTGTAAAAAAATATGGTCTGCGCTTACATAGAGCCCGTTTCAATTGACGAATCGCATTTTAATAAGGCTGATAATGTTTAAATAGGCTCTTAAATGCTTGCTATGAAAATTTGCATTCTATTTCCCTTTATAGGTATATCTAAGTTTCCTTGATTATGAATGCATCTGATAGAGGAGAATCAGTAGTGTATGAAAACAAGTTAGCAAAAGGTAATCTAATTTCTGCCAGTTGAAATTTAGAGTAAACACCCCTCAAATCTCTGACTAAATTAGCATAAAACTCATAATTCATTTTGGCCAATCAGTACAAAGCAGAGGTTGTTGCAAAATTTGTAGCAAAGTCTGGGATTCCTGTATGTGCTGCAAAGCATCATGGGATTTGTAGTCTGGCACATATCCATGTTAGAAGATGCTATGTATTTTCATATAAGAGTCTCTGCAGCACGACCACACTTGAGTATCACTTCTGCTGGTAGTCAAATTTGTGTATCTCCTGCTGTTTCTGTCTCTCTCATTTGTGCTGTGAGCTGAGCTGTGACAACGCCCCAGCCTGTAATTGGATACTGCCGGCACATTGAACTGCACAGCTATTTGCTGATTAAGGAACAGGTTAAAATCCATACTTAGATGCTGCGTTCCTATATGCTAGTACATTTTGTCGATTTTATTTTAAACAGACATACTACCATTTTGCAGTTTTTAAAAGTGGTAATAAATCTCAACACTTTCATAATTCAAAGACCTGCATAGCTAAGTGAGGCGAAAGCATCGAGAAAAGAAAAATGGTCCTTTCAGCAAACCGCAGTGTACGTCATAACTCCCAACTGTCCCTATTTCTGCGGGACTGACCTGTTTTGGAACATAAATCCAGCTCCTCCTCTCCTGCTTTCCCCATCATTTATACCTGAAGATTTTTTTTTTTTTTTTAAATGGCACCTTTTGCAGCTTCTGTGTCTATTCCAATTCAGTCACTTATCTGGCACAAAACACAACACATGAACTATCATAAATATTGCTTTCTACTACCTGGCTACATCATCTGTTGTATCTGTTGTATCTATACCAAAATTGTGGAGCTTTAGACTGAGAAGAGTTGCCTCTTGAGGAACACAACAAATTTCCCTACACACGTGATCTGTTTTGTTACCTGCCCACCACGGTTGCACCACCTGCTGGCCGCTGAACGTCGCTGAATTTGAATTTGTTCTTAGGGTTTGTGTTTTACGGTTAGGGTTACGCAACCCACTACTTTAGTATATGTTATCTGCCACTAATTTAACCCTAATCTCTAATACTAAAAACAAATTCAACAAAGTCTGTGGTGCATGGTGGCGTGCCACCTGATGGCTGTCCTATACCTTTAAGAGGCCAAGTGATGACCTTGCTAAACAAAATTTCTTAAACTAATAAAGAACATGAATGTAAATTTATGATACCACAGTATTTGTGAGAAACACAGGAATAATGAACTCTGTTGTTTGTATTTGTGAGTTCAAATGTATACGTTACTTTACATTTTTTGTAAATATAACATCATAATGTAAAAAACTTACCCTTATATGTGTATATCCACACAAATCACTATGTCAAAACACCCACATATATGTTTTTTTTGCAAGACTCACAAAGATGGAAGTCTACACCACAGCTTAAAATAACCAGTGGACCATCCTTTTGTGGCAGGCTTAATTATGTTTAATAAAATAAAATGTTGTTGATTTTTTTTACATGGTACACTATAGCATAAACCTATCGTCATTTTTCATATCAGTAGCTTCACATTGACAGCATTGGATTATGTATTCGGGTAATGCTTAGTTCTTTACCAGTAGAGGTCGTCTTAGAAAATTATATATTTTTTTTGTTTGACCATGTAAACTTTAACCAAGGTTGTGCATCCATTTTTTTATCTCAAGCTCAAACTTTAATCCATAAATATCCATGTATCTGCTGCCCCTTGAAATTGTGTAGTCCTAGTTTGGCTCAAGTTGGCCTCAGCAAAAACACATCACTGACATGATATTTAAGCAAGCTATAAATAGAAAATCCAAGCAACATACCTGCATAACAATAAGAAGGTCAAACACCAAGATAAATGAAGCCAAAAATGCTCTTGAGACCTCATCACTAGGAAGAAACCCACGATTCAGCTTGTCCCAGCTTATCCAGTCAGTAGTGATGACAAGCACAACCACAGAGGTCAGACTGAACAAAACAGTCCTGTGAAGGAGAACACATTACTTGAGCAGATTTCCAAAGGCAGTAGTAAAAGCTTTTGTGTTAGTTTTGCAAAGTCAGCAATTACATTAAATGATATGGAACGGTACACTGTATATACCTCTAACTAAGGGCAGAGGGTCATTCACTCAGGAATATCAACTCAAAAAAATCTTGGACAATTGGATTTATATAGAGAAATCTAATGTTATTGTGTTATTATACAGTAGTTTATTTGCAGAAGCCTGGGTGTAGATTATCAGTGATGCAGGGATTTAGGCTTCTTCAGCCCTCTAATCATACTTTTCTGATATAGTATGTCACTAATGAAGAAACAACTTCCGAATCTTTTGAAATAATTAGCAAAAGTTCAGCCACCCTGGTGTGGGGTTTTATTGCTCTGTTGAGATACTGGTTACATTGTATATATTGAATTAAGCATGTGAGGCAATTAATGCAAATACAGGTATAGTGTGTGTCCATTTTTCTTTTTTGACATTAATTTAATGTTAGGTTAGATTAGGATTGATGGAGTTAATGTTAGAGACTAAGGGTCCCAATTGGGTGGATATAAACCATGAGGTCCATAGGAACCTCCATGGTAGGTGTTAGTGTTAGAGATGATGGCGTTCCTTATGGACCAGTTGGTAGGGGGTTAAGTTTAGTGACCATGGGAGTCCTTATGTACCATGGGGGTATTTTGAGACCTACAAATTTTATTACTAACATGAGGTCTGTTGATCATTTTGCAGTGTTTCACGGACATAAACTAACACAACGTTTAAAGTAGCTTGGCAACACACCTTAGAAGATTTGCAGTGTTATAAATTCTTACATTCAGAGTACCCCAATCAGTGTAACTTAAAAAGAGGGTCATTAAGTTACAATATAATTGCTCTACTGCCAGGCAGATATTTAATTTTACAAGTAGGTCACACAATAGTCCCCATAACAGTCTCCGATTCAGGATAATGGTTTCAGGATAACAAAAGCGGTGCAGACTTCATCACTACTCAATGTTGTCCTTGTGACTTATCTAACTTTTCCATCTCAGTTTCATAATATTAAAAATAATATGTTGATTATATACCTGTTAAAACATATTTGCCATTACCTCTTTAATGAAGCTTAACTGTTTTATCCCCTCCTGGATCGCTACCTTGTCATGGTGAAGGCGCTTGTGTACTTCATGAAGCTGTGATCTATACCATGTAGGGTCGCCCAAGCTGGGCAGATGCTAGCAGAAAGGTCAGACAAATTGTGGTCCACTAAACTAGCAACCAACTGCAATACCATTGCCAAGAAAACCTTATGGATAAGCACAAGATGTTCTTGACGTGCTGTGGTCAATGGGGTCACTGAGAGTCAACAACTGTAATGTATAACTGTATTAAAAACGTAATTTGACAAAAAAACCTTGATCTTATTCTTTTTAATCGTCCAGGTTTTTTGGTACATTTTATTTTTAATACAAGAATAAAAGTAATGTTTTATGTTCCTGAGGCAATATTATTATGAATTAAATAAACTTTAAGTTTCAGCTTTGCAAAAAAAGTGTATTTAGTTTAACTTAATGTTTAAAACACGTTGTACTGTTTTACGATCCACCATAGATTGAATCTAATACTGGATATTAAAGGATCACTGTAATCAGACATTTTAACAAGGCATCATCTATTAAAGGCACCAAAATCAGTTATATCAAAACTGCTCTTTTAAAGAAGATTCTTTTGAAAATGGAAACTGCGGGGCTTCATTCGATCGAGTCAGCTGCGTGGCTAGACCATTTTAAACAATGCAATATTATACAAAATTAATTGACCAGATTAAAAAAAAAACTCAGTTTTATACCAGGAATTAAAATATCTCACAAAATAAAATGCCAACAACATTTACAACAGAGTTCATCATTGAGCATTTGTTTTACACAATCTCTTCCTCGTACTGTTGCTAATGCTTCAAATCCCTCCTAATAAAGAATGATATATGGAATTTTAAGTGACTTGGTGGGATATATTAGATGTAAGCTATTTCTAAAGAAAATTAGTTAATAAAACTCATAGTATTATCGCTGACCTGGCATAATTTACATGCCCTTGACTTCCATTGGAAAATAAATGTGCAGAGCTGACAGGAACTAGAACAAGCTGATTCAATGAAATTATATAAAATCTCTATTTTTAGTTATACACATGTGTAAATTGCCATAAAGCATATATCACAAACTGCTAGGTCCTCGTAGACTGTTTATTTTTATTCTACTTTGTAGCATTGAAACGGTTTTAAAGTTCATTAGTAGGTAAAAGTTTTTGTTTTTTAATGAAAACTTTAAAGTGACACAGGTTTTAAATATTTATTTTATTAATTAAATATTGCATTTTTACCTGTCATTCAGGCTTTTGGATCCACCCACTAAATAGTCTCTGGATCTCTTGCTAATTGCAGATCAAAGCCAGTAGTTGTTGGTTACCTCCATGGCCTCTGGATTTATTATAAATAGACTGATTACATAAATTACTCCTTGAGGTCTGAGCATGCCCAATCTATTGTTTTTCATATGACTTACACTGAAGAAAATAGATCCACAACCATAGGAGGTAATCAATATGTATTAAATATAGTTACATAGTTACATAGTAATTTTGGTTGGCAAAAAGAAAAAAAAAACATTGAAACTTTGCCAATTGTCTCAACAGGGAAAAAATATATAAAATTCCTTCCTGACCCCAGATACTGGCGATCAGATTCCTCCCTGGATCAATACTCCCTCTCTATTTATCCAGGATAGCCCTTAATGCCATTTTTATTTAAAAATATGTCCAATCCCTTTTTAAAGTTATCTATTGAATCCACTGTCACCACCTCCTTTGGTAGAGAATTCCACAGATTGACCACCCTTACTATGAATAACCCTTTTCTTTCTTTAAGGTGAAATCATTTTACATCTAATCTCAAAGGATGCCCTCTTGTCAGTTGAAAACCTCTTGGCACAAAAAGTTCCATTTACAAAGCCTTATATTGACCCTGGATATATTTATATAAGGTAATCATATCCCCTCTTAGATGCCTTTTTTCTAGACAAAGTAAGTGTAATTTGATTAGTCTTTCTTCATAACTTAGCCCCTCTATTCCATTTATTAGCTTTGTTGCCCTTCTCTGTACTTTTACCAGCTCAAAAATGTCCTTTTTATGAAGTGGTGCCCAAAACGGTACTCCATATTCCAAATGAGGGCGTACTAGGGATTTGTATAGTGGCAGAATTATATTTGCTTCCCTTGCTTCTATACCCTTCTTAATACATACTGATATTTTATTTGCCTTTGCAGCTGCTGCTTGGCATTGAGCACTGTTACCTAGGTGGTTGTCCACAAGCGCTCCCAAATCCCTTTCAATATCTGATACCCCTAGATTTGCTCCATTAGGATTATAA